>JAWRVZ010000092.1:600000-1165000 GCA_037043235.1 Rhodeus uyekii | reverse complement strand
GAAGTTTAATGACATTTTAATTAAAATTAAATAATGATCTGTTAATCATTTTATTCATGTTTCTGGCTGTGTCTATATATATATATATGAACTAATGATCTGTTGAGAATTAAGTAATGTTTATTAAAGATTAATGATTCTCTCTCTCTTTTTCTCTCTCCCTCTCTCTCTCTCTCTCTCTCTCTCTCTCTCTCAATCTTCATCTCTCTCTCTCAGCCTTCAGAAGACTCCTGAGCAGAACGGACTCCGGGGCCGGTTCCAGCACACACTTCCAGGTTACATTTACATGTATTCATTTAGCAGCTGCTTTTATCCAAAGCGTCTTACAATTTGAGGAAAACAGAAAGTGATTCATCCTGAAGATATAAAAGTACACAAGAGTGTCACAATACAAAGTTTCAAACACAATGAGGGGTTACCAGCCCTTGATTAGCTGTTGCTCATGATGATCTGGGTTTGCTGATGTTGTGTGTTTGTGTGCTGTAGACTGTGCCGACTGACTCAGACGCATCTTCTCATGATGGAGGAGGAGATCACGCCATGGATCTGGAGTCTGGATCCGAGAACAGACACAGATCCGGATTAAAGTCGGCGAGCAAGCGTTACTCCGCACCTCCCGACTTATATCAGGTCTGTCTGCTCGCTGCTCGCTCGTTTTGGCCAAATTATTATTTTTGATCAATATAGAAATCATGATTATTTAACACGATTATTGGTGGGCGATATGATTTCACAATATGAGAAATGTAAACCATAACCCTATAGCAAGTACATTTAGTTATTAATTTTACTCAATATTTAAATGTTTAATTGCACTGTAATAATGAAACCTTAAAATAAAGTCTAACCCAGTTTTATGTTTTCTGGAACTAACAGTGATTTTCAGATAAGCTGCCTGGAGAACAGTGTCTCTTCTGCGGCTTAATGTGCTTTTAATAACACTGTTTAATGTCAAAAGCGTCAGAGTTTAGAGTTTAGCAGCAGTAGACGGCATTTACAACACACCTATTGGCAGATTTGGCTGATGTTAAGTTTGGGGTTTTAGCTTGTAATTCGAGGTGCTCGTATCTTAAATCATTCTTTCCCATAAGAAATAACAGAATTTTTTTTTAAATTGCTATAGAAAGACACACACAATTACAAAATTATATATGTCACGTTCACAGTCACTCCGGACTCTTATTTTGCCTTTTTGTTGTCACATGTTCCCTGTTCCATAACTCACCGTGACTCATCAGTCCCATCATCCCTAATCATCTCAGGTGTTTGTATTTTTAGTTAATCACTGTCTGTATATTTAGTTCTCCCTCTGTTGTTCATGAAGTTTATGTTGTTGACGTGTGTGGATGTTCTGCCCTGCCGTGGTTCTTGGTTTGAGTTTATCGCGTTTGTTTTTGTTGGATAATAAAAGTGTTTTTCGTTTGAATCCTGCTGCTCCTCGTCTCTGCCGCATCGCACCATAAATTACCCCATAAATGAGGCGCTTGAAGTGCTCTGAGTGCTGAACACCTCTAGTGTTTACTCGTATCTCAAAGCAAAAAATTGCTCGAAAAACTTGCTCGTATCTCAGAATACTCGTATGTCAGGACACTCATTTCTCAAAGTATTACTGATACCAGCTGGGAATAATTAAATGAAACAAGGAGGGCGGGGTACACGCTATCAAGACACGAACACGCAGCGAATACAGACGCGCATCGACACGTGTTCACATGGACGAACAAGACAGCGCGCAGTTAGTAAACAACCAACATAAGGTTCTTTGTTTTGGCCATCTGAAACAGCTTGTCATTATCATTTACATCTGTTTTTCTTCAGGACACAACTACTTCCTTTCCAGAGGTCAGACCCACAATGCCTTGCGTTCAGAGCTCTGTGTCAGCTGACGGGACGGCGCAGTTCCTGTCCTCTGATACGGGAGAGGAGGATCCGAGCGAGGTTCTGTCTGCCAGGCCCTCATCTGCAGCTCCGGCCCCGTCAGACTTCATGAAGCGAGCGGTGGCGTTCCTGCGGCGCTCGGGTCACAGCAGCAGCGTGCAGAGCTCCGATTCGCCCAAGCGTCCCGTGGCCAACGGACATGCCCCCTTGGTCACCAGCCACGCCCACTCTGCTTACGTCAGCAGCGATAACGACTCTGAATTTGAGGATGCTGACATGAAACGAGAGCTACAGAAGCTGAGAGAGAAGTGAGTAAAGCTGCCTGTGGAATCATCGACCCAACCCAAGAGAGAAAAGCATTTAATACAAGTTATCTCTCCCTCTCTCTCTCTCTCTCTCTCTCTCTCTCTCGCTCTCTCTCTCCCTATCTCTCTCTGTAACAATTGAGAAGGATCACCATCTTCCATAAAACTTCCATAAAACACCTTCTTCCATTTATCATACCAACACGTTTTCACTTCTGACTTTTCATTTTCAGCTATGAATTTCAAACTTTCATTTCAAACTGTGAATTTCACCAGCCAAATAAAAAAAATTCTTGACAGAATCACTCCTCGTATTTCTTCATGCATGCATTCATCGCTCTACAGTCAAAAAGAGCAAATGAAAAGCATAACTTAAGTGTTTTATCCCTGCAGGCACATGAAGGAGATCTCTGAGCTTCAGACCCTTCAGAGAGGAGAGATCGAGCAGCTGTATTCTCGGTTAGGCCGGCCGGTTCCTCCCAGCGTGGGCTTCTTGCACGCAGTGCCGCCGACCGGCCGCCGCCGCAGAGCCTCCAAGCACAAGCTGAAAGCAAGCCGACTGCTCAATCCCATGGTGCAACAGCTCAGGAGCAACCGAAGCAACAGCTCTAGTATGTATGCAAGCGTTTGTGTGTCGGAGAACCAGCTTTAAATGCTTTCACTGTATCTTTGCCCCCTGAAGAACGGAATAAAGAACTATTTATATTTATTTATTTATTAAATTTATGTCTAAGAGCCACTCAACATTATGGGCTGATATTGGTTATCAATTGTCTAGAAGAATTCATAACGCAGTGTTTGTTGCAACACTCAGCATTTCGAATGGATCTGACCACCACGAGAGAGAGCCTTGAACATCTTGACACTTTCCTTTAAATATCCAGACCAGGACAGGAACCTCTTTCAAATGTAAACCTGAGCTAACAATGGACCTTTTGTCAGGGATCTGCTACATTCGGTCTAGTAATTTCTTGGTATTGTGGCAAAGCTCTGACACTACCGTAATGTTTCTTGTTTTGTGGAGGCGCGCGATATCTAGTGTTCGATTTGTGCGCTCTCTTGCCTGTGTAGCGTCTTGTGTGCAGGTTATGATGTCCGGTCCCAATACTTTGGTCTTGTTCAGTTTCAGTTTTGTGCCGGGACTCAGGCCTTCATGGCCCATGTGTTTGTCCTTGTTGAGAGCGCACGAGACAAGCGTTTTCTCTTTCTCGAGTGCTCTACGTCATGTCAGTGGGTGAGGTTTCTATCTTTCCGCGAGCCACGCTCTCGTGTCTGCGTGTAATGTCTTTTGTGTTGTGTTGGGCAAAGTTTGTGTTTCACCAGCTGCACGCAGTCTTTGTTTCATGCGAACACGCGGAGATGTGCGTGTTTTTGTCTTGTCACTGTATAACCCTGCCGGTCTTGTTCCCCTGTTATCACTTGATTTGCCCCAGCTATTTCCAATTCACTTATCCTCCCTCCTGTGTCTATTTAATCCCTTTGTGTTTGCTGTGCTGTGTCGCTTCGTTGTCGTTCTTATGTGAAATACTGCTGTATTGCAACCCTAGTCAAGTTCTGTCTAGTCCTGTCTTGTCTTGTTCTGTCTAGTTGGTCAAGTTATGTTTTTCCCCCTAAGGGCAGTTTTTGTTTGAGTTTTTGTTTTGTTTTATTCTTTAATAAAGCCTTCGTCTTGCAAATTGAGTCGTCCCTCCTCCATTCCCGAAACCTTTTTGTTGAGAACAGACAAAGGGTCAAAGAGGGGCAAACTCATCCCAATAAGCCAGACGTTACTAAACTCTTTAACCTTTAACACTTTTTGGTTAGCTTCTTATGGGAATAAGACCTTTTGTACCAGTCACGCTTAGACATTTCAAAAGATACCAAACATGTATGATCATTTTTCACATTAAACCATGTAGTCTGTTGGGTGAGTTTCAGACCATTTCACCATTTGCAGAGAAGAGAAGGGGGAAGAGGGGGTGAATGGAGAGAAATGCAAGGAGGGTGAGGTGTTATTTGCCCAGCATGTTGTGTCTCTGGAGATGCGTATTAAGACAATTCTACGACAATTTGTCATAGCGTGATGTCTCGGGAACAGCCTGGTGTGAATAGTCTCGACCAATCTTAGCCGCCTTAAGGGCCAGTCACACAGCCGATCACGCACGAATCACTCACAAATCACGCACAGATTGGGTTTGTGTGTGCTTGTGCGTGGAGAAATTGACCAAAGTATTCCACGAACATTCGACGCACGCCCGACGCATGAATCACTGACGGAGCGCGTCCAAACACACACGCTTCGCGAACGTTCCACGAACAAGCACTTTCAGAATCCACATTGTCAGTGGAATGAACGTGATACGTGCGCGGTTCATGCGTGATATGAAGGTGGGGCGTCAGTGGACGGACGTGGATGTGCGCGGTTCATGCGTGATATGAAGGTGGGGCGTCAGTGGACGGAGGTGAATGTGCACTGTTTCGAACCAGTTCCAACGCATAAGCACTGACGGCCGACGCATGTTCCGCGCATAGTCACGCATACTCGACGCATAAACTACACACGCCGACTCATGAAGAACGCACATCGACGCACAGTTGTGCGTAGGAAAAATTTTGAACTGTTCAAAACTCAAAATCACGCACAAACCGCCTTCGACACACATCCACTTACAATCACTGACATTCCACGTTCGTTCCACCAACGAATTACGCATACGACGCACGCTCCGCGCAAAGACGAAAATCTGTGCATAATTCGTGCGTGATTCATGCGTTTTCGCTGTGTAACTGGCCCTTTAGTTGCAACGTTTTCACCCTCTCAATGGAGGTTTGGGTTTGTTTGAAATGGTCTGTTAGAAACTATTCTTTGTCAGAATATCCTTGAAGTTCTTGTGCTTGAAGGCTTAAATAGTAGAACGTTAGTCTGGCTTTGCTAAGCCAACATAATTATATTTTCATATTTAATTTTAAATTTGTCTAGTTACTTTTCAAATTGAATCTACCAAAATGAAAGCTGCTTCCTAGTTGGATTTTCGACATATTCGTTCCCTAAACCCAGATTGTCACCATCACCCATCTGTTTTCTCCTGTAGCCGAGACGTGCTCCAGTGCATCGGGGTCTCCGGTCAAGAGCTCTGTGGGGTCCAGCACTGCCAGTCCTGTGTCAGAACCTCTGGAGCCTGTCCAAACCCAGCAGCCCTGCTCGCTCAAGGGCTCTCTGTCCTCCGACAACATCTACGGCCCCACCACACACACACAACCCAGACAAGGTGAACACACTCACATGCAAACACGCCGCTGTCGTCTAGAAGAGCCTGTCAAGCGTATGTTGCTGCACATATTTGCTGTAAATGCGTCTGCCGCTGCCCTAACCAGCCACGGTGCAGCAAGTGTCTCACTGAAAGCAAAATGCATTTAGTGACAATCCCAGAATATAGTGATTGGAGTAACCCACCAAAACCAAACCATACGACTCAATGCTCGATGCACACGCCGTCTGGCTCGGGCACAGCGTGACACTCATTTATAGTGGACGTTCAGAAGACAAAAGCCTCTCTGTGACGATCATATCTCTCTCCTTCTCTGTTTTTGTCACATATCTGACTCACTCACATGCATGGGGTTATTTCACAGTCTCTCATGTGCGCTCAACTCAACTTACTTCTGCAAACAAATGTGAGATTTTTAAACGGCTCCTTAATTGCTCAGTCACATGACGTGATTTCATGGACGGCAAAGGAAGTTTAAAAAACTGCATGATGCTCATACTGTGTATGAAACATTCTTACAGGTCAGTAGACACTTTCACACATTTAGTCTTTGCCGTAAAACGTCTCCATTTAGAGGTCATGTTTGTGGGGGAAGGCAAATTACCTTCTGTATTTTGCCAAATTAATACCACAAAGGTTCTGTATTGCTGTATGTGAACAATTATATTATATGAATAGTTTGTGCCAGAAATGTGATGTGAAAATGCTGATGTTGCGTTGGCGCTTATGCAGCAGCCAGAGCTTGAATCTGGCTCATGCCATTTCCATATTCCTCTATTGTTTTCTTTCACCTCTACACTTGAAGTGAATCGTAAAAGCCCCCAAAGCAAGCTGTGCATCATACCCAGTTTTAACTGTTAAAGCACACTTGGTAGAATAAGAATAGATTCTGAATACATAAGTAACTGATGTTTTATAATTTGAGAGAAAAAACTAGAGTACGTATCCTGGTAAAACCACAATGTCATGAGAGAAAGTGAGGAAAATGTCTATCTTTACATTTCTGCATTTGGCAGACGCTTTGCGACTTGCATTACATTCAAGAAACACATTGACATTCTAATCAGTTCTTGCTTTCGCTGGGAATCGAACCCTGACCTTGACGTTGCAAGCGCCACTCTTACTGTTTGAGCGACAGGAAAGCTTTAATAACAAAACTGAAAATAACCACTTTACATTACAAACAAAATAGCACCAATTTTCCCAAACAACATAGATGGAGTACAACGTATTGCGGACACTACATTGACGTCGGCCGACAATGTCTCAAGGAAAACACTGGGTAGATATACACAAGGACTGAACGATAGCCTTCACAGACAAAGCCAGCGCTGTTTCTCATTCTTCAGCTCAAAGGGAGGAGGAGAAAGAAAACAAATACTTCCAGGAGCAGAATCCACGATGGATGAACAAATCGATAAGGGCTGTAACCTCTTAAGAGATGTCGACGCCAACAACAAAATGTTTTAAGAGTCACAACTCTCTTGGTGGTTGACTACAACGTTTCAAAGAGAGGCCGTTGATCTTTCTAAGACTATAGATAAGTCCCTAGAAAATAGTAATCATTGCCTCTTTCTGAAACTACACATTCTGATAGTAAAGATCAGCAGATGCAGGTCCAGGATTGGCTGCAAATTTCCTTCCTGACACTTCCTCTGGGTCCTTTCTCTAACAGGGAGTGCATTTCCTTCAATAAAATCAGAGCCAGAAGAATGCTGACTATTATGGAGTGTACTCCATTGATATGAGGCAGACAGGATGGTACACAGAACCCAACACAACACACTTATAAGAAGTTGCCACAATGCCAAATGAACTGAAAGAAAAGTAAGGCATAGGCATTATACAACTAACACCTGTGAAAGAGGACTTTGCTGACCAAGCGACCTTTTAGTGAGAGCTGCTGAGAAGATCGTTGGTGTCTCTCTCCCACCCCTCCAGGACATCTATAACACCCGCCTCTCCCGCAAAGCCCTCATCATTGCGAGAGACCCCTCCCACCCATCCCAGAGCCTCTTCAATCTGCTGCCATCAGGGAGGAGACTACGCAGTCTCCAGGCAAGGACCAGCCGACTGAAGAACAGCTTCATTCCCCAAGCTGTCAGGGCATTGAACTCCCTCCCGTCTCTGCCCCTTTTCCTCTCTTTTGCCCCATGCACCTGACCCCCCCCCCCCCCTACTATTGTTTGCACTGTCTTTACCATCGCGACTTTATCTCTTTATTTCCTTAATCTATTTTATTTTATCTATTATTATTTATTTTTATATATATATATATTTTTTTTTTTTTTTTTTTTTTTTTTTTTGGTTTTTGATATATATATATTTTGTTGCTGTTGTTACTGTTAATGTAACCTGGTTGCACCTTGGGTCTGAGAGTTACAGAATTTCAATTCTCTGTATGTATGTGCTGTATATATTGCAGAATTGACATTAAAGCTGACTTTGACTTTGACTTTAGGCCCATGTTGCCTGACAGTTTTCAGAAAGATGAAAGTCTTCTATGCCACTGGACAGCGCAAGAGATATAAGTGGTATAAAATTGTTCTGTGCCTCTATCTGTAGTAGACCTTCCTGAAGGGGACCAGGGAAACCCATCCCAAATGAAAGATTGTAGGGCCTGACTCAGCCGGACCCAGCATGCACCTTGTAAGCATGTGACTTAATCTGAGACCCAACTCATCTGCTCCAAAGGCACTGATGCATCGAACACAAGACGCAGTGTTTTTCTTCTGAGATGCGAAATGTGGAGGAACTAGGAGATCAGAATCTTGAGCCCAGCAAGGTAAAAGACAAATACAAATTTAGCGGTTTGACAAAATGTTGAGACCCCTCGATCAGGAACGGCTGCTGGTTGGGAAGCCTTGGTTGCCAACCTCTGATGTGCCTATGTGCTGATGTGCTTATGGAGTAATTCCAGCCAACTACTCTCTCATGTATATCTGTGAGGTGGAACCATAGATGTCTCTCGTTCGGCACCAACTCTGCCAGAACAAGTCATATGCTTGAAACAACAAGTCAGTCATTAGTCTGAGCTACTTGACAGTCTCCAGAGTCAAGTCAGCTTCTTTCATATCTTTATAGACATCAGCTTGGTACACCTGCAAAGCCGTCATTGTCTCACTCGCTTGACCAGGAGTGATATAGGAATATATAGAAAACCAAAAGGCGGCACTCATGTAAAAAAGGGAAAACTAGGAGAAACAGGAACATGGAGACATCCATACAACACGCAAGACATCCGTGAAGCAACGTTAACAAGAGACAAAGACATGGCAATACAGGAGGGTATATATATTGACAAACACAGGATTAGGAACAGCTGACGAGACTTGGGTAGTGATTAGACACAGACTGGAGTGTGTAGGACCTGGAAGATACATAAAGGAACTCCAATGTGAGAGACACGACAAGAAAAGACTGTGACATAAAGGAGTTAGACGGCCACGACTGACTTCTTAGATGGGGCAACGATGGCGAGAGATGAGTAGCAAGCGCCTACTTCCTGATCTCGAACAGTGCAGACGTGTTTCATTTGCTCTGCCCTCTGCTCTGCCCTGGCGCTTCGGTATTTCGTCTATTTGTCTATTTTTTTCCCTGACCCGCTGCTTGCTGGACTCCTGATAATACTGCGATGGACCGATGGAACAACTGGCAGGTCCTGTGCCTGGAGACACTGTCCGATGCAGAAGATCTATGCATGATTGGATTACTGATGGCAGGGTTCCTGTTCTTTGGCTTTGGGATTGCCCTGACCTATCAAAAGATTGGTATGACAGCTGTGAGTGACCGACTGAAGGAATTAGATCAGAGAATGACACAGATTGAGGAATTGTACCGCAATTTATGCGAACTGAGCCGTAACAACGCAGTCCAAACAGTGAGTCAGATCGGTGAACTTTTAGACGAGGATCGAACGCGAACGCTGAGGACCAGAACTGATTGGTTGTTTATGATCCGGACAACAGCAAATGGATTAAAAACTGTAATTGCCCCTACTCTCCTTTGTTGTTGTTTTGTTTTAGTTTATGTGGCAGTCCTCTGTGAAGGGCTTCCGCTTGACTTTCATTTTGTTGTTTATATTTATTTACGTTTACTATTTGCAGGTCTCCTTCCCTGAGCTTGAACTGTTGTTGGATGTGTGATTGATGCTGAAAATGGCTGCTTCCAGAACCTCAATATTTTGTAATCCTGGAAACACGGCAGCGATCTGCGAGTGTGGAAAAATACCAGTCAGTTAAACCAGCCGGATTATTTGGAATGATGGTCAATGCAAAAAAAATCCTGGTGTAGTTACCAGTCAACCCTTTCACACGTAAGTTCGACAGTTTTAGCCTGGTGTGAGTTTTTTTAGGCGACCATTATTTTAGAATATTTCCCTTATAGTTTCCATGGCGACGCGTCATGCTTGTCACATGACACACCGCAGCCACAAAAACGCTGTATGACAGGAGCATCGTATTTATTTAGTTTTCGGCTTATTTATTTAAAATATTCACCAATTTGTTGGCTATGTCATCCACTACCTGATATTCAGATTCTCAAATACAGGGAGTGCAAGTTGTATTTTTGAGGATTAATTTTATTATTGAACAACAACCATGTTCTCACTGAACACAAAAAACTCATTAATATCAAAGCTGAATATTTTTGTATCAATATTTTAAGTAGTTTTTAGTTTTAGCTATTTTAGGGGGATATCTGTGTGTGCAGGTGACTATTACTGTGCATAATTATTAGGCAACTTAACAAAAACAAATTTATACCCATTTCAATTATTTATTTTTACCAGTGAAACCAATATAACATCTCAACATTCACAAATATACATTTCTGACATTCAAAAACCAAACAAAAACAAATCAGTGACCAATATAGCCACCTTTCTTTGCAAGGACACTCAAAAGCCTGCCATCCATGGATTCTGTCAGTGTTTTGATCTGTTCACCATCAACATTGCGTGCAGCAGCAACCACAGCCTCCCAGACACTGTTCAGAGAGGTGTACTGTTTTCCCTCCTTGTAAATCGCACATTTGATGATGGACCACAGGTTCTCAATGGGGTTCAGATCAGGTGAACAAGGAGGTAATATCATTAGATTTTCTTCTTTTATACCCTTTCTTGCCAGCCACGCTGTGGAGTACTTGGACGCGTGTGATGGAGCATTGTCCTGCATGAAAATCATGTTTTTCTTGAAGGATGCAGACTTCTTCCTGTACCACTGCTTGAAGAAGGTGTCTTCCAGAAACTGGCAGTAGGACTGGGAGTTGAGCTTGACTCCATCCTCAACCCGAAAAGGCCCCACAAGCTCATCTTTGATGATACCAGCCCAAACCAGTACTCCACCTCCACCTTGCTGGCGTCTGAGTCGGACTGGAGCTCTCTGCCCTTTACCAATCCAGCCACGGGCCCATCAAGACTCACTCTCATTTCATCAGTCCATAAAACCTTAGAAAAATCAGTCTTGAGATATTTCTTGGCCCAGTCTTGACGTTTCAGCTTGTGTGTCTTGTTCAGTGGTGGTCGACTTTCTGCCTTTCTTACCTTGGCCATGTCTCTGAGTATTGCACACCTTGTGCTTTTGGGCACTCCAGTGATGTTGCAGCTCTGAAATATGGCCAAACTGGTGGCAAGTGGCATCTTGGCAGCTGCACGCTTGACTTTTCTCAGTTCACGGGCAGTTATTTTGCGCCTTGGTTTTTCCGCACGCTTCTTGCGACCCTGTTGACTATTTTGAATGAAACACTTGATTGTTCGATGATCACGCTTCAGAAGCTTGGCTATTTTAAGACTGCTGCATCCCTCTGCAATATATCTTACTATTTTTGACTTTTCTGAGCCTGTCAAGTCCTTCTTTTGACCCATTTTGCCAAAGGAAAGGAAGTTGCCTATTAATTATGCACACCTGATATAGGGTGTTGATGTCATTAGACCACACCCCTTCTCATTACAGAGATGCACATCACCTAATATGCTTAATTGGTAGTAGGCTTTCCAGCCTATACAGCTTGGAGTAAGACAACATGCATAACGAAGATGATGTGGTCAAAATACTCATTTGCCTAATAATTCTGCACTCCCTGTATATGTAAGTGAATGAGTTTGTTGTTTAAAAACATGTATAATGATCATGTTCGCTGATCTATGAAGCGTGACGGGTGCCGCCATGTTTGTTTGATTTAGATTCAGTCACTTACATTCATTCATACATTTATCAGACGCTTTTATCTAAAGCGACTTGCATTGCATTCAAGAAACACATTGATATTCTAATAAGTTCTTGCTTTCCCTGGGAACAAATGCTATTTCTGCTTTTATATACATCGGTGTGTATTTTTCAAGCTGTAAATGTATTGTTTTACCAGTACTCATGAGTATTTAAATGTCTGAAACCGAAAATAAACCTTATGTAGTTGAAAACACTGAATAGTTGTGATAAATGACATGCTCTGAGTGCGTCCGTCTCTGGATCAGAAAACACGTTTGAATTTAGCAGTTGATCACGTAACGCACAAACGTCCTAATCACACCGTGTGATTGCACGTGCGAAAGGGTTAAACCAACTAAAGCCCCTGGAGCAAAGTTGCGGTACTTTAAACGTAAATGGGTTTCATGTGTGAAAGTGGCTAATGATATATAAGACTGTGACCTACTTTATCAACTCCAGAAAAGCATTCCCATTGTTAGGAACACATAGGCACATGTACATACATCTACATCAACCAGTGTTTTCTGAGACGCTTGACCCGTGTTGTGGTGTGTTGCTGATATGATGCTTGTTGATGGGGTACTGATCTGAACGCTGCCTGTGTCGGCTGTTACACCTGTCTCTCTCTCTCTCTCTCTCTCTCTCTTTCTCTCTCTCCCTCTTATATTCATTTCTCCACAGGCTGGACCGTTTACCACCAAACATCCGAGCGAATCACCTATAAATCTAGTAGCAAACCGCGCACTAGATTCCTCAGTGGACCCGTGTCTATGTCCATCTGTTTGTATTTGTTCTACTTTTCTTCTATTACTCATAAGCCCTTTCCCCATTTCTTTCTGCTCTTCTCTCGTGATTTGCTTTGGTTTTTCTGTACTGCATTTCTCACGTTCGCACTAACACGCACTCATTCAGTGATCATCAGGCATTCTCAGCCATTTAATTTCCATCTTCATGTCAGATGGCACTTTCCATGAATATGGCACAATATACAGCCACCAATAGAAAGTCAAAAATTTCCACAAACTCATTTGGGGATTTTTCTATCTTATTCGTGGAAAGACCTTGATGTCTACTCATCTGGCCTTCAGTTTGTCTCCTTTACAAACGCTTTGTGCTGGGCTGCAGCTTTGACCGATAACGTGAGCTGTCTTCCCCCAAACATGGCCATTCCCAACATTTAACTGAAAGCAGAGAAAGCGTGTATGGATTTGTCTGCCAAAGCTTTTGTATCGTCTATATATCTGTGCCTTCTTTCCCTTTCACTCCACGTAAACCCCAATGAGACGATGATTGACGTGCCGTCTCATGCTTGGAGTCGGAAGACGAGCATGCCAAGGGCACGGGCAGGTTGCTGAGGAAACCATCAGGGCTGTATTTTGAATTTTTTACCTCACCTCCTGTTCTCTGGCTGTCACCTGCATGATTCTAATATGACACTGTCCCAGATGCATATTATATTTACCTTGTTTTTCAGTTACTTTTGGCTTGTAGTATTTTGTTCCTCTAGGCCAGAGTTTCATTTTGGTCATTTCCCAACCAGTGCATAATAGCTGTGATTAGGAAGCTAGTTTATTTTTATACTTTGTCTCCCTCCTTGTCAAAGTTATGTAATTTATTCTAACCTTCATTGTGTGGAAAATTTCCTTTTTTCTCCTTTTTGTTATTTAATAGTGTAATTTAGACTTAGCATGCAGAACTTTAGTTGTTTTCATGTTTCAAAAGTTTACTTTTACAATGCTTAGTTTTTGTTTGTACGGTTTCTTTGTTGAAATGTTCGATTTTATTTGTATCGTATGAGGTTTAGTGGACATTCTTATTAAAATTTTCAGGTGTATATAAATAACACATGAAATGGATAAAAAAAAACATTTTTTATGCATCCAGATCATTGTTCATTGTTTGGTTTTAAATGGCGATGCCTTTAACTCTTTCCCCTCCAGTGATTTTTCTTACTCTATTTATTTTAAGTTGCCAGCCAGCGCCAACATTTTTGATAATTTTCACAAAAGTTTTGTGGCCACGATAATTTTGGAATGAATATCTGAACAGTCAATTTGTCAAAAGAAAGAGCAGAGCCTCTGCTATTAAACAAAACAATTGTATTTCTATTTCCCATTTTATTCAAGCTTCATGCACTCTTTTTTTAACACTTGAATGTGTGTAAGGTTCATAAAAAAGGCAACATTTTGAGAAAAAAGCTGATCAAGTCAAGTTTTTGTAAAAGACTACATCCAGATGGGATTCAAAATGATGATCAAAACACAGATATAGTCGATCAAGTCCATCAACATCCCCAAAACTTCACAGTCCTATAGACATTTCATTCAGAAACATGAGTTTAATGTTGATGACCACGTTTGATTATATTTGCGTATCACTAGTTTCTGCTTCTTCACCTGTGTTTTAATCCAGAGATTCTATACTCTTCCAGAAGACGTATAATAGTGCCACCTACCATATAACAGTGAAAGCAGGGATAAAAACTCATCAGAGGCAGGGTAGTGTTGTATCATAAATTTCGGAAACTCTCGTCAATGGTTGGGAAAGAGTTAAAAGTGGAGGTTTAGGAGAAGATCAGTTCAGTTTTAGTCTTACATGCTCAATATATTTCCCTCACGGCCACAGACATGTACCATATATGACTGTGAGCAACGATTCAATTAATTAGTCTTGACTTTTAAAGCCCCCATGAAATCAAAATTAAGTTTTTGTGTCTTTTAGCTTTGAGGTAATTTGTCTATATATGTGAAAAAGAAACTACACCTCCTTTGAGTTCTATGGTTTTATGTATCAGGACATGATAAAAATTCACCTGGTCCTTAGCAGGTCTTAAAATGAATTAGCTAAAAAATACAACCTCAGGTGACCAACAAATGGCACAGTGTCGTTATTTAGTTAGCAAAACCTTATCCAAAATGCAGAAGCCATGGTTGGCAGCTAAGAACACCCTTACTGCTTAATTAATAGCAGTAATTAATTAATAGCATAAGTCGCAATCAAACGCCTTTTATTAACTGATCATCAGCGAGCATGACCAACTCTATAAAAGCAGAAGTTTTGGCAGTTTGTAGCATTCAGGTGTGTTAACACAAAACACAGAAGGAAAGACATCAGCAATGATCTTAGAGAAGCCATTGTTATACGGACATTTCCAAATAGCCTGAAGTTCTTTATTCTATGGTAAGATTATTCTCAAGTGGATGCCAATCTTCCCAGAAGTGGACGTCCCAGCAAATTCACGCGAAGGTCAGACTGTGCAGTAACCCAAGAGCTACATCTCAGACTCTACACGCCTCAGACAGCTTGTTAAAGCTCATGGCAGTATAATTAGGCATGTTTGGAAGGGTTGCAAAAAGAAGAAAGCTTAGGTTTGCAAATCTGCATCTGAACAAACAATAAGACTTCTGGAACAATGTCCTTTAGACAGACGAGACCAAAGTGGAGATGTTTGGCCATAATGTACAGAAAACCAGAGGCAGCCATTGAGTCGGACCAGGAAACTCTTCTGTATACCAAAGTATTCCTGAGTCAAATGTCACGGTTCGGGTAAAAGAGGACTCAAGTATTGCAGGGTGAAGGAGGATTTATTAAAACAAAAGTAATCAAAACACAAACAAAGGAAGGAGGAGGAAAACCATACTAAGAAACAGAACACAAAACAGAAAACCTGGAAGGAACACGGCGAGGAAGCACAACGACAGGGAGCTACAGAGAGCTGACACGGAAAGACATGGGATAACATGGAATGACAACGACGTGACACCAGACAACAAACACAAAGGAATTAAGAATTCCACAAGAGGAAAGTACGAGCCGAGAACAGCTGAGAACACTCAAGGGAAACAAGGTGACAAGGCGGGCGGGGTTACACAATGACAAGACATGAACACGCAGCCAATCCAGACGCGTGTTCGCATGAAGTGACGAGACAGCGCACACTTGGTAAACACACCAACTGCATGCGACACACCCACATAGAAGCACTCGGGCAAGAGAGCACGCGACATAAGCAACTAGACAAAACGCTAGAAATCCAAACCGAAGTGACAGACCACTGACAATTTGTCTGACTGCTGAAGCTTGGCTGATACTGGGTCATGCAACAGGAGAATTATCCCAGAATGGCTGAAAAAGACCAGAATCAAGGTAAAATGGTGCGGCTGGACCTCAAGAGAGCTGTGCATTAACAGATGCCCAAAAACCTCAATGAACTGAAGCAAATTGTAAAGTAAAATGACAGGTGCTGTTCATCTGTATGTACCTAATTAAGATCTGCTAAAAACCAGATGATGTTTTTAATGTCCTGATATGTAAAACCATAGAATACAAAGAGAGTGTAATTTCTTTTTCACATGATTTAGTTTCATGTTTTGCTCACAGACATTGTCCAATAAAATACTCACTAGAATAAGAAAGTTCTTTAATTATAAACCTCATCTAATGCTTTTGACAGCTGCCATTGAATCTTAACTGAAAGTGAAGTTGCTGGTGAAAAGTCAATCCACAGTACGATAATTCAGGATTTTGGCAAACTTACATCCTGTTTCAATAGGACCAAGTCAGGAAATAGCGCTGTTATGCCTATCAAACCATTTCATGGGGTCTTTAAAATAGGACATTTTAGTCAAACAAGAGTGGTGGACCTCATTCAGAGTCCAGGCTTGAAGGTTGTCTGCACAAAAGGCCTTTTTAGCTCATGAGCCATTCAAACACAGTCACAGATGAAGCCTCCCTGCACCTGATTCTGTATCTGTTCACTGATTGGTCGCTATGTTTTCTTGTCCAATGGGCTGTACTGTGTGCTTGTCCCTCCCCCCTAACGTCTCTGTCTTTGCTGTTTTGCTCTTGTAGGGTCCACTCTGAAACGACTATGTCTAGGGAAAGATCGCGGCAGTAGTAAATATCCCATTCCTTTCTTCTTCATTCCTAGTCCCTCTTCTTTTCCTTTTTTCCTTTCTTTGCTTGGCATGAGTGATCGCCTGTGTGATAATTGCTTGCCGTTTGCAACAGCAGATTGTGAAGCGTGTATAACCATTTTTATTCTTTATATTAATTTGAATGGTCTTTTTTCTAGTGCATGGTTGAAGCAGTCAAGTGCTTTATTGAAATCTTTTTCTGATTTTTGAGTGCATTCGTGTCTTGCTTTGTTCTTCGTTTGGTTCTGTAATCATCCAGCTGCTTGATTTGATTGACCAAGAAACACAAACTCAGATGCAATCAGATCCACCATCTCATTTCAAGTACATACTCCTGTTTCTTGCATTGGTGGGAACAAACAAACCTCAGTACGCAAGGGGTTGATTGATGTTTGACTCTTAAACCACGTGTTGTTCTTCTAAAGTCAGACTCTAAACATTTGAAAGGTTAATTAAACATTGTAAAAAAAATTTATTGAGTCAAGTCACTTTCAAAGCGAATATTTGCAAATGATTAACGATTAACCATTATATAAACCACACTTCACTACATAATAATCTCATCATCTGTCAGTGAGCAGCGGATTGGTTACAGAGGACTTTAGGGTGAATTCTCTGAGCTTGACGTCTTTCTCTGTCTCTTTCCTAGGGTCTCATAACGCTGGTGCTTCATCATCATCATCATCCGCAGCCGTGCCTGTGTCATCACCTCAGCCAATCACAGCACTCGTTCAGGCTCAAACCAACAACAGCAACAACAAGACTGGTACATTCACCGATGACCTACACAAGCTGGTTGATGATTGGGCGAAAGAGACTCTTGCCTCCGCCCCTCAGGTCCGCCCCTCCGTGTGTCAGATCAGACCGCAGAGATCTCATCACACCTTCCAGACCAGCCACACTCCAATGGCCAGAGTCCCCAATCAGGTACTATATGCTGTTTGTTGTCCAGAATCTTAAAGAGAACCTATTATACTTTTCTCCATCTTTATCTTTCTTTAGTGTGTAATGTTTGTGTCACGGGTGGTGAAGGGATGAGCGAGGAGGCAGTAGGCTTTTATTTATAATGAAAATAAATTTAGACAGAAACTACCCAGAAGGGTAAAACCAAGACATGACATGACTGGAAAAGACTCGACAGGACTAGACTTGACTTACTTGAGGGGAGAAGAAGTCATTTTTTTACTTCAGTAAAAAAATGACGACAAACCAGCACAGGACAACAAGCATCCAGGGAATAAATAGTGACACACTAGGCGGGTAATAGATGGAGAAGAGGTGGGGCAAATCAAACAATTTGGGGTTACACAATTGACAGAAGAACATATGGCTCAAGACGAGAAACACACGTGACAAGCCATGCCAACCCCAAAAGACAAAACAGAAACAGGACTAGAATTGGGACCGAACACCACGCCCCGCACAGAAGACAAATCATGTGGACAAAAAGCGCATGGCTCAGGCGAGCTCCAAACCGTGAGACATTACAGTAGCTCTGCCACAAAACCAGGAAATGACAAGACCGAATGTGACAGATCCTGACAGTTTGAGCATGAAAAAGATTTGCAAAAAAAAGTTCTGGTTCTTCTCTATATCAGTGTTTCTGAACTGCCTGAAACATAGAAAAAAAAGAAAAAAAAATCCGGGAACAAACATGTCACAATATTCCTCATTTAAATAATTCATAAGCAGAATAAAGGGGCGGGGCTTGAGTTAGTTAGTTGTGTGATGAAACTGGTGGTTATGGGAAGGGACGGGACATTTCCCAAACATACTGGAAGTGCTTGACCAATCACCCGAAACACACACGATCCAGCCGACCAATCAGAGCACAGTGTGCTTTCAGAAGGAGGGGCTTCATAGAGACAGGAACTAAACAGAGCGTTATGAAATTATTCCAACAGATGTATCAGAACATATTGTTTACATGTACGCTCAAGTACTGGGGAGATAAACCATTTAATGCTTTGTAAGTAATTAGCAAGATTTTAAAATGTGTTTAATAGGAGCCAATAATCAAAGCACCCAATAATGATGTGAAACGTAATGTCTAAAGCATATAAAGTGAATAAACTAGTCTTCATAAGCTCACCCTTGTAAATGAACCATGAGAAGCCAGTGTTGTTTTCTCTCATCTCTTTCTCCTCTTGTAGATCAGAGGCTCAATCCCTCCAGCGGCTGTGAAGTTCCATCTACCCCTGTCCTGTCCGCTGTCAGCCGCTCTGGGTCCCGTCATGCCTCACGGCATCACCAGCAGCCCGTCGCCCGTCATCCAGCAGGGCGGATACCTGATGCCCGGTGCCCCCTTCACTGGGATGATGCCAGCCCCCGTATATCCACACCAGTGGTCCGGTTTGCCCAGTCCAGTTGGAATGTTTGGCACGGCCGCTATGGTCCCGTATCCGACCATGGCCAGCACGGCACTGCAGACGTTCCCTCTGGCGGTCAAAAGCCCGGATGCCCCAATGTGCCCCAGCAACGCCAGGACTGCATGAGAGCGCCGGCCTGCGCTTTAAACTCAGTTTTTTTGCGTAAGGCTAATCAATGCAGACGGATAATCACGCAAACTCAAACCGACTAGACATTTTCTGGGAGTTCCTGCAACACGTTTTTAACTCGGCTTCAGGATCAAACCACAATCTCTACTTGATGTCTGTGTGCTTTAGATCGCTGTTGTCTGTACAGAACCTTTGAGCCTGTTAATATGAGGTGTGAGTTTGTGTGTGCGTGTGAATTTGGGCATGAGGAGTGTTAATGTCTCCATCAGACTTTTGGACGCCGCTTGCACGTTTTTAGCTCTTAAGTTTGAATCTGAATTGAGGAGTGTTAGTGTTTAAGGGTTTGGCTGAGAGTAATGGCCTTCCATTCTACTGCCATAAAGTATCATTTTGCTTACTGATAAATCCTGGGGATGCATGAATGGGCATATTGGGCCTTATTAAGGAAACATGAGCAGAGTAAATGTGTAAGGATGGACATTTTGCTTGGTCACGGCTATGGTCTGAAATATCAGTCTTGCTTTCCAATAATACTCAGTTTATAGTGTATTTCATGCATTTACAGCACTCTTGGGTGTCTTCCCTTGGCCGTTTACAGAATTACCCAGCAATTTCAGACCACTGGACATATTCCCTATGTTAAGAATCACAATTCAGGATGATGTAGTGCCTTGATCGGTCATCAGTTTTCCCATCCGTTCCTCTTCTGTTCCTAATGCGGTGGTGTGTTTCTTTTTGCATAATCCTTTAGCAATTTGACCTATTTTGCAGTCCCTTTTCAGTTCAAACGAGTTTGCATGCAATATATGTAATCCTTTGAATTATAACTAGTAGCTGGTCTTCTCAGATTGGTGAATGAATGCGGTGCGGTTGATGTCTGGGTTTCTGATGGGTTACAATCATTCAAAAGCAATACTGCACTAAGCACAGAGTCACAGCACAGATTTGAGGAACGACTGGTTTACATTGCGCGGATCTGATGAACAATGCATGCCATCAAAGTGTTGCAGACGCCCAAATTGTGCGCCCGCTTCCCTCTTTACAGCGTAGCACAGGGACTGAATGCAGGTTTGACTCTGAATCCGTGTGAATGTGGGTCAAATGGACGTTGCATGTGACCTGCTGCATTTCCCCAACCAATAATGTGAACTATTTGATCAAATGTTTCATTTTTCGTTGCTTTGCATAATGCTTTATTCCTTCTTGCAGTGTTACTGATGTTGAGTTTTAAGAGGGCAGTGCAATTGTTAGTCGTGACTCATATTTATTCATATTATTTGTTGTTGTTTTTCATAAAAGCAATCCAGCATGAGATTTGAATTCTAGCTCGCCCGTGTAGAAAACTAAAATCCACTTCCCAACAAAACTCTGGTTTTATTTGTATGTTTGTGTAATCTTCCGTCAGGGTTATATTTCTGAGAGAGCGAGCAGCCTGCTTTCCTCCAGACTTCACCACGTTTTATATAATTTTCAGCCGTGTCGCTGTAAAAGGCTGCGAGCCTCACAACTGCCAAACTGTGAATTGTACAGTCCTCTAGTATTTATTTCCTCAGTGCTTTGTTTTGATGCAGCTTCTGTCTTGTAATGTGTTTTTCAACTTCATTATAATCAGTGATATGCGGCAGGAGAAACATTTCCCTCTGATATTCTGTTCTTGCTGTTATTAATGCTATAAATGGCAATACTTAATCCACTTTGCCATGTTTGTGACTCACTGATCTGATGGTTATGGATTTCCCCCGGTCTGTTCTCTGTGAATGATTGCTTCACCCTTCTCCACATTACTTTGCTCAGATCAAAAACTAAATGCACTCACAACACAAAGACTGTGTACAAGTTTAATTAAGAATAAATACATATTTTGTGCTTAATAAATACTGTGTTCTTGTGGTGATTATCTTATGAATGGCTAAGAAAGTTTCAAAAAAAAATTCATTATGAACAGACTGTAAACCTGAAACATGACACACATGATTATTTAGATCCTATTTTCAATCAGACTTTTCTAACCAGATGAAAAAGGACAATTACATTTCTGTATTTTTGACATGCAATAAAAATGTGTTTTGTGAATGCATGTTATGGATCATACCGTCAACAATTGATCCATGGATGTTTACTTAAAAAAAAGTTACCTTATTTTTTATCAAAATGTCTCAAATGGATCTCGTTTTCTAGAGCAGATGTGGGAAAAGTTTAGAGAATAACTGTCAAAAACGGGAAAACAATATGATTATAAACTAACACAATTAATTTGATTAAAATAAAAAATGAATAAAATAATGAAAACTGGATAATCAATAAAATTATCATTAAATAAAATGAATACAGTACAGTGATATATTTAGTAAATATGATTTAATTATGTAGCAAAATTGAAAATATATTATTTAAGTAAATAAAAACAATTACAATAAATAAATAATAAATTAATAAAATATTTAATTAGATTTAAATAAATGCATTTGATTAAAAATGACTTTTTTATATTTAAAAAATGTATTAAATACACAGATTTTGTTCAAATGTATTAATATACATAACATACATTATTGAATCAAATTACAAAAACATTCCAGTGAGATCCAGGCAGACAAGCAATGGTTGTGTCAGAGATCAAACAAGAACAAGATTTATCAAAATATAGCAAATACATTTCAAGATAGAAAAATAAATCTAAAGTATTTTAAGAGATGAGGTTTGTGAACTATTGAGAAAGAAGGACCCAAATGAAGAAAAAGAAAGGTTTTCTGATGCGATTCTTGCGTAACAGAATCAGGAAGGGACTGGGGAAAGCACCTACTCAAGCTCTTTGTTCCTCTTTCTCTTGCAGTCATTTATTGATGAACTCAAGAGTCGATGTCTCTAGCTGGTCTGATTTGGTCTCTACAAGGCGCACAGAATAATTTGTGGTTGGTTGAGACTTTTAAGAGAACATCTCAGATCTCACGTTATCTCATGTCTGCAGAGATGCAAACAGACATATTTTGATACTGAGGTACTGTACATCACGTGATCAATTCTGATGGAAAATACACTCGGTCCACAGGATGAAGCCCTCAATCTTTCAAGAGACACAAAAGAGATTACATTCGAGAATAATCAAACACAACAGAATATATGGTAGAATATATTTAAATAATTACAGAAATCGATAAAATGTAAAAGAATAATCATGCAACATAAGGCATAAAAACATCTAGAATTCATTGCAAACCACAATCACCCAATCAATTCCTCACAGACAAAAACAATACCCACATTTGTACATTTGAGTCTGACAACAGCCAGAACGATCTGACCTCAATTCATCTTGGATTTCATGAAAAATCAGAAAAAACAGACAGATTAAATCCAGAAGAACTGCAGCATCATCTACAGTTTTTTTTAAATGATTTTAATTTAATAGCTATATGAGTCTGAGTAAGCACATGTAGGTCAACATTAATGGTACTGGAGATTTAATTATTTGTATGCGTGTATCTCTTATTCTGTTTTCATATGCAAGTTCTTTACTTGATCTTGTAAATTGTAAATTGAGAAAAAATAAGATGTATATGTACTAAATTGAGAAAAGTAAGATGTATCATGTGATGTGTCTGCATATGGCAAGCAAATGTTATGTTAACATGTAAACCTTTAAACGTCACGTAACCTGATATTATTTTTTTAGATACTAGTATCTGTTCCATTAGGTGCTAGTACTTATTCAGAATAATAACTACCCCATTTTCTCCCATATAACCTGCGGGTTATTCCAGTTTTTACACTATTTCAATATATTTGACGTAAGGGTTGTTTTTGCGTAATTTTCTTTCTGTTTTTCTTTCTTGTGAGGGTTGTTGTCTCTGGCGCTTGTACTTTCACTCTGTCTGACCTGTCAATCATGCAAGAAGACGTGATTGGCTGTGCTGCATGAGGGCAGGCTTTTCTCATCTCATCTGATGATCAACACCTGTAGAATCGCTTCTTAAGGGACGAGCTGCTGCACAGCGGGAGACACTGCTTTTTCTTTTTCTTCTGATTCTGACTTGTGTTTCTTTTCTTATAGTTTGAATTTCGTGCACAAGCACTGTGTCCCGAGCCTGAACAGTTATGATAATTGACGTCATGCGAGCAACATTCAAAACTCGAAGTTCATCAATCTATGGGTGCAGGTTCGATAAGGGTGCGGGTTATGCCAACGATTTTTTAACCGAAACCCCAAAACCGGCGGGCTATATGAGGGTGCGGATTATCTGCGTCTGCGGGTTATATGCAGGACAATACGGTAAACGTAAAAACAATTTAAATAATATATGTTATTTGTGAACTAATGTTCAGCTTTGCTTTTTAACAGTCAACTTATGTCATCAAGCTTGGTAAACACAACAAGGACCTGTATCTAATGAACAACCATGATTATGGATATTAGTAGTTTTGAATGATTAAATGTTTAAACGGCTTGCCATACTCTGCACTAAAGTGTTCCTGACCAGAGGAGGCTTCCGGTCCGCTAGTCTCCGCCCTTTCAGGCACTCGTCTCTAATACCGAGAGCCTTTCCACGCGTTATATACATATAACTTCCGCAACTTCAAACTCATGTAGTTTTCCAGTCAAAACCGCGCTCCGTTTACGCAGAGCAATTGAAAACAAAAGCGTTTGTGCGTCTCTCCAGGGCTGTTTCCCTGTGTCTCTGCGCAGAATCACGCAGCTCAGCTCAAACATCAGGGATAGAGGAGTATCAGCACATGAAGACGTGTCGATAAGATCCCGACTCATGATCTCACCTGAACTTCAGTCACTGCTGCCATCAGAGAGGGGGAAAGCTGCGAAGATGAAGCGGATCTCGACGCGGCTCACATGTCTCGGATGAACACATTGGGTAGAGTATCATGTTTTTATATAACAACATTATTTCATCCTATAGGACTGAACTGTTGTTTGTGCGTGCAGAAATCTCGACACGGTCAGTTCTCATGTTAAATGTAATGTGTTGTTTTGAAGAGACTTATCGGTCTCTGTCAACATGCTTTTTGTTGTTATTATTAATTTATATGGGTATATAATGTGTCGACATGCTTTTGCATTCACACCCATCATACCGGTTTTACAATTCTGGATTAAGGTGGCATGAAAATTAAGTCTTCCGTTATTGCACCATATTTCCCAGTGAATCGCTTCCCGAACAAGAACAAACGTGGGCGGGGCTTGATTGTGTTTGTGGGGATTTGATTGGATGATTGCGGTTTGCTATTGGTGGATCTGATGTGAGTGACAGGTTATTGCCCCGCCCTCTTCATCAGAGAAGAGATGTTGAGCAAGAGAACTTATTTTGATTCAATATTATGAGGAACATGTATTTAAAACAATGACGTGCACCAATAAATCATTTAGAATAAATATAAATAAAGTGACTTTATTATATCATGTCTATGTGGAGTTTTAAACACTGCTGTTCTTCCTGTGTTTGCAGATGTCCGTCTCGTGTGTTGTAGCATGTAAAGTCTCACAGCGTTGTTACTCCTGGAGTTTCTCCTGCTTCCTGCACCATGACTGGCAAGGAGCGCTCCGGGAAATCCTCCTTCTGGCCCTCGTTCGGCAGCTTCAGGCCGCGCCAGGAACGGGTGGTGCTGTCCCGCAGCGAGAGCACGCCGGGAGAGCCGGTTCTGAAGATAACCATCACCGAGACCACGGTGATTGAGGCCGACGCCGGCGTCTGGAACTCCAGGGCTCTGACGTATATGGCGTTCTGGTACTTCTTCAGCTTCTGCACGCTCTTCCTCAACAAGTACATCCTCTCCCTGCTGGAGGGAGAGCCGAGCATGCTGGGTAGGTTTCCCAGATCAGTCCTTCCTAAGTTAAATTATGCTCAAATCTGTTTGTTAAATCTGATTCTCAAACAAAGATAAGAGCTATAAACCACTGTCTTGGCAAACAAAGTGTGTGTAAGTGAACTTGGCTTTCGTTGCACCGTTGTTATGTTTGGTTCTGTGGTGGAGAAAAGCGTCATGACCCGGGTGTAACGAGATGCTTGAATCCCTCATACTTCATCCCAAAATAAAAATAAAAGTTATGTTTTCAGGATTCCCATGTGAAATAATCTTCAAAAATCAGACTCAGTCAAACGATCAGTCGAGAAGTTTGAAAACTTTAAAGCATTATAAACGTGTTTTTGCTCATTATTTTCATGACATTTAACGGTAAGCACATTTCCCCCCCATACTTACAGAAAATCATATTTCTATATTTTTTGGAAAGGTGATGATTTGGTATATATCTCTGTATTTTCTACTATTATTTGGATTTTTAAAAAAGTATTTTTTCTTTCTATTTATAAAAAAAAATGGTGTAGATGTCCCACAACCAAAGAAATGTTTAAGACCAGCAGAAACCGCCGGTTTTCAGATGCGCTTGTAATATCAATCTATATTGCTTCATCCTATATATCCTATAGTTCAAACTCCATATATGGCATGTTAACGAAAAATGCTTTAGTTGATTACAATAATGACTTTTTGTCAGTAATAAGAATTTGTTTAGAAATGTAAAAAAAAAAACATTTCTTTATATATGTATATATTGTTGTTGTTTTTTGTAATTTCTAAAAAAAAAAAGTATTAAAAAAGAATAAAATTTATATACGTGTTTCAAGATTAAACATTATATTTATATTTATATATATATATATATATATATATATATATATATATATATATATATTATTTATTTATTTTTATTATATATTACATTATATATATTTTATTTATTTTATATATATATATATGTATGTATGTGTGTGTGTATATATATATATATATATATATATACACACAATTATTAGACATTTAATTATTACACTTTATTCCTTTTTTTAAATAAAAAAAAATCAACAACAACAAAAATATATATAATTAATTATTAAGACATATGTTTTTTTGCAAAGTGTATTTGTTTTGTTCTGCTTGTTTTCCTGAGATTGACCAAAGCATAATTTGTTAGTGTGTTCTCAGTGTTTTGAGCCCTGAATGCATGTATTTGTTTGCAAATGTTCTTTATTTTGCTTCTCTGTGTTTCAGGCGCTGTCCAGATGCTTTCCACGACTGTCATCGGCTGTGTTAAAATGTTCGTCCCGTGTCCGCTGTACCAGCACAAGTCCCGCACTGAATACCCCTCCAACTTCATCATGATCATGCTGTTTGTGGGTCTGATGAGGTGCGTTTGCGTTCATGCGTGCTGTACAACACGCACAACTAACTCTTCTCTATAAATACAAAAACATGTTTCAAAGTAGAGCAACGGCTCTCTGTTATTCACTCTGTTGTCTTTGGAAGGGTAAAGCGAAGGAAAGCGGAGGAACTGGTTTTACAGGCCGGGTAGGCTCATTCGTCTTCTCTTTCTCTGTGTGCCGTCAGGTTCACCACTGTGGTGCTGGGTTTGGTCAGCCTGAAGAATGTGGCCGTTTCGTTCGCGGAGACGGTGAAGAGCTCCGCCCCCATCTTCACTGTCATCATGTCCCGCCTCATCCTGGGAGAATACACAGGTGCTGATGTCATCACCAGACCCGCTCGTAGTCACACACTTCTGCTGTAACACCGTTCTGACTGATTGCTCTTCAAGTCAATGGATAAAAAAAACTGGGACTTCCATATTTTCCCGCAGATAATCCGCACCCTCATATAGCCCGCGAGTTTTGGGGGTTCGTGTAAAAAAATCGTCTGCATAACCCGCACCCTTATATAACCCGCACCCATAGATTTGATGAACTTTTTTGTGTAAGTTCACGATTCGAATTTCGAATGTTGCTCGTATGACGTCAATTATCATAACTGTTCAGGCTCGATACACAGTGCTTGTGCGCGAAATTCACACAATTAGAAAACAAACACAAGTGAGAATCAGAAGTAAAAGCAGTGTCTCCCGCTGTGCAGCAGCTCGTCCCTTAAGAAGCGATTCTACAGGTGTTGATCATTGGTTGAGAAGAGCCCGCCCTCATGCAGCACAGCCAATCACGTGTTCTTGCATGATTGACAGGTCAGACAGCCAGCTGTCAGAGTGACAGTACAAGCGCCAGAGACAACAACCCTCACAAGAAAGAAAATACCGCAAAAAAAACCTTATGTCCTTAGGGATGTAACAAATATATTGAAATATTATTAAGTGTAAAAAAATGTGTGATATAACCCGCGGGATATATGTGGGAAAATGCGGTAAATAAATTGTGAATAAATAAATAAATGTGTAAAAAGGTAATTGCTTTTTATCTCGCAATTTGGACTTTTTCTTAGAATTGATATAAACTTGCAAGTCAGACTTTTTTTTTTCTCTTGCAATTGACTTTTTCTTAGAATTGTGCTATAAAATCGCAATTTTGACTTTTTTTTTTTTCTGGCTTTTCAAGAAATCTGTCCTTTTCTGGCCTTGTCTCAAGCAGTAGAGATTGTGACACTTTCAACATCAAGGTCATGGGTTTGATTTCCAGGGAAAGCAAGAACTGATTAGAATGTCAATGTGTTTCTTGAATGCAATGCAAGTTGCTTTGGATAAAAGCGTCTGATAAATGCATGAGTGTAAGAAATTTAAATGTTTTCTCTCAGAATCGATATAAACTCGCAATTCAGATTTTTCTCAAAATTGTGTTAAAAAATTGCCATTGGAAAAAAAATTAAAATGTCTCTCAAAATTCTCCCGGAATTGAGAAACTCACAATTCTGATTACTTTTTTTCTAAGAATTGTGAGACACAAACTCGCAGTTATAAAGACTGAATTACGAGACGCAAACTAAAGAATTGTTTTTATTTTTTGTTTTGTGGCAGAAAAAAGCGTCTATAAACACGACACACTTGAACGTGAGGACAAAAAAAAGTCATGTGACAAATTTGTCGTGTTTAATTGCGTTATTACACTAATAAAACAATCACGACTACCCAATATAACTACAAAATCTTTAATGTGTTTATAGTAATATTTGAGTAAGAGAAGATGTACATTTTCATAGGCTGATCATCATGACCTTTAGCCACTAGTTTTAAAACATTGTATTTTTCTTAATTTGTTAACTGTGATTTTAATTTATTGATGATAGTTCATGAACACTCAAATATTTACCTTATCTGATGCTAAATTAAATCTGTCTGAACTACACACAAAACATATAGCTGCAATGTACCATTGTGACTCGGCTAATATAGAGCGAAGATCGTAGACGTGTATCTTTGGACTTGAGCCAGTAATGAGTCGCCTGATCAACACCCTGATGGTGTTTGTGTGTGTGTGTGTGTGTGTGGCAGGTTTCTGGGTGAACTTGTCTCTGGTTCCTGTAATGGTGGGTCTGGCTCTCTGCACTGCCACTGAGATCAGCTTCAACATGCTGGGCTTCTCGGCCGCGCTCTCCACCAACATCATGGACTGGTGCTGCTCTCACACTCACGCTCACACAGCCACGTCACACTGATCCCTAATCTAACGCCGCTTTCCCTGTCTCAGCTTACAGAATGTGTTTTCCAAGAAGCTGTTGAGCGGAGACAAGTATAAGTTCAGGTGAGTGCGGTTGATTTCTCTCTGGGTTTGATCGCTGGATTGTTTCATTCACAGTTTGTGGTTTGTGTTTGTCTGTCGTTTGTTTCTAGTCCTCCAGAGTTGCAGTTTTACACCAGCGCCGCCGCTGTGCTCATGCTCATTCCCGCCTGGATCTTCCTGATGGTCCGTCTGTGCAAAACACACTCCACCGTCTGACCAAAACACTGCTTTTATAAAACACTCACATAACACTCTAATTTAGTTTTATAGTTTAAATTAAACTATTCCCTTACATTGCAGGTAAAGGGTAATGACAAAAATAAATAAAAAGAAGATTAAACTACATTATAAATAAACAAATTGATAATACAATAAATTGATTAATTGATTAAAAGCAAATAAATAGCATTTTATTTAAATAATAAATAAATGCATTTGAAATAAAACATTATTCAAATAAATATTGTATTAAAATAAATAACTACATACAAATATTTTTATAAGATTCAACTAAGTAGCCTAGTAAATTAATTACAGTAAACGTAGCCTAGTAAATAAATTACTGTAGACGTAAATGGATTAAAATTTGATTTAAATAAAAAATACAATTCAAATTAGTTAACAAAAAATTGGGATTTAGATATAAAACAAATTATCCACATAATTACAAATATTTAATTAAAATGGATAAAAATGATCAAGATAAATATGTGATTGAAATAAAAATAAATAATAAAAAATGTAATGAAATGAAAACAAATTAAATGATTGATTTAAATAAAAAGTAAATAGCTATATAAATAAATCCTTGTTAACTATGTAAATAAATCCATTTATTTTAACTAAATGGTTTTAAGTACATAACATACATTAGATAAAAGTAAATAAATAAAAATAAGATTAAACTAAGTAGCCTAGTAAATGGATTAAAATGAAAAATATTACAGTAGGCTTACATGGATTAAAATGAGTAAAATTGAATTCAAAATTGAAAATTGATTCAAATTAAATAAATGTTGTGATCTAATTATCCACATAATTACAAATATTTAATTTAAATAAATAAAATGTGAATAAATAAATAATAAAAAACATTTAATGTTTACATGACGAAATAAATACAAATGAATAATTGATTTAAATAAAAAGTAAATAACTATATAAATAAATCCTTATTTTATTGTAACCATTTATTTGAACTAAATGGTTTTAATTACATAACATACATTAGATAAAACTAAATAAATAATTGTATTTAAATAAATAGAAAATAATAATAAATCATTAAACTAAATAAATAAAATTTTGGTTAAAACATCTAACAGTACAGCTCTGCAGTGAGTTGAAGAAACCCCAGTGATGTAATATAATATAATATACAAGCGGCCTCTTAAATGATTGATGATGTCACTGTCTGTCCTGCAGGATTTGCCCGTGATCGGGAAGAGCGAGCGCTCCTTCAGCTTGTCTCAGGACGTTGTGCTGCTGCTGCTGTTCGACGGCGTCCTGTTCCACTTGCAGAGCGTCACGGCGTACGCGCTCATGGGCCGCATCTCGCCCGTCACCTTCAGGTACACGCCTCGCCCTCAAACCCCACGCCTCCGTGTGTGTCTGTTGAACTGATGAACTGACGGTGTTTGTCTGTGCGTTTAGTGTCGCGAGCACAGTGAAGCACGCTCTGTCCATCTGGCTGAGCATCATCGTGTTCAGCAACCCCATCACCGCGGTGTCGGCCGTCGGGACGGTCGTGGTGTTCATGGGAGTTCTGCTGTACAACAAGGCCAAGCAGATGCAGAGAGACACTCTCTTCCAGCACGCGCTCAACCAGCTGGCCGACGGCGAGCAGAAGCACATGACTCACGACGGCCACGCCGCGTCCGCCAAATGACCCGAACGTTCGCTGGCTGAGGAAATAATCAAAGCTTTCTGCTCGCGGCCCATCGACGTGGGCGTCAGGTTTCACAGGGATCATGCCTTATATAATAACTGTGGTTTTGGGATCCAATACTTCTGCTTTTGTAGGTTTACTGACAACCAAAACAGACTTAAATAAACGTTGCAATATTGTAAGGTGTTTCAACGTGTGAGCGAGGGACTTTCACCAGCAGCTCCTGTTTGACCTTAAAATCAGAAAATAGGAATTATATTTTATTTCAAAGACATTAAAGGACCACTGTGACATTATTATCGGTTCAGTGTCACGAAAATAATGTCAAATTTCTCCAATTAAACTACAATTTGAATTCAGAGTGAAATATGGCCGATTTTTCTCAAGAGTATTTTACAAAGGCACTATTTCTTACGAAGTTCATTTACTGGTCTCTCGTTCCACAAACTTCGCACAGGTTTTGTATATTTTAAATGCAATGATTGTAGCAAACCACAATCTTCGTCCAGCCTGTGTTTGTTTCTCGTTTAATTACGTGTTTTGTAGTGGAAACTGACAGAGTTTTTCCCCCTTGTTGTCTCTTATTTTAGCTCTGAGACTTTTTTAAAACTATTTTAAGATTGTGTCCAGAATATTAAATGACTTGAAGTTTCCTGGTGTATTTCTGCCTTATGGACGGATGTCTCAAGAGGGTTTTGTTCCGTCTATGCTTTTTGACGTTTGTTTGAATTTTCTCTCTGCGAATGTGACCGAGGAGCAGAAGATTTGTCAAATACTTGATGAAATGGAAAGGCTGTGTATGTCTATAACCGTTGGTTTTTCTTTTTTTTTTTACTGTGGTGGCTTGATATAAAATTATGTACTGTACTATTTGATGGTGTACAATAACCACTAATGGGAATTGTCTGTATAATTTGGTCTTTGTTTGTGCATTGTTAACTTTTTGTTTTCAATGAATTTTGCATTTCTTTATTAAATGCATACAGTGCAACATTTGTGCATTTTCATGTGTTTAGCTGTCAAAAGGGTTTCACTGCTAGGAGACCAGTTTAAACCAGCTGGGCCAGTGTGTGAGACCAGCTTAAACCAGATAAAACCATTTGGGCCAGTCTGAGACCAGCTTAAACCAGATAAAAATCATCTGGGCTTTACAAAATTTGAGAAGCAGAAAAACCAAATAAGTAATTAAAGATCAACAAACATCTGAGGCGCGAACGCCGTTTGGTCACGTGATACGTTACTTATATCAAAATATTTATATAAATATAAATATTCAAATATATAAATTATATTTGATCACACGAGTAAAGAAAATTAAATTGAATGACCTATAAAGCTGATTTTATAATAACATAAAAATAATAACAATAAAATCATTAAAATAAATTAAATCGGATTTAAGCTTGCGTGTTTTTATTGCATTTCATTTTCTGTCCATGCAACAAACGCACAATGGCTTGAAGAATAGTTTTATTTATTGATTGCAATGCACGACAGCGCCGACAGGTGGCTGTGTGACGTCACAGACACGTGCGCACCGCGTCCAATGGAAACCCTTTAGACCTGGAAGTAATTGGTCGGAAGTAGAAGGAAGTGAATTGTCTTTCCGGTGTTGTGAAAACGCGCCGAATAAATCACAGGTGAGTAAGAGCATTGAATATCTGCAGCGGAGTTCATATGAGTTTATCAGCGCGCGGTTGAAGGGCCCAACGGCCATCCGCTGTTTGTTGTTGTGACAGTGCGCGCGCGCGTGAGCTGCGTAAACACTGAGTTAATCCTCGACGTTCAGCTCTGGAGAATCACACGAGCTCTGTGTGTGTGTCTTCCCGAAAACACAACTACTTCTTTGCGTTTCTTTTGAACTTGATAAAATGAAAGTCATCCAGAACTGTTTCTGATACACACTGAGAGAAACTGAGATAATAATGAGCGAGGGAGTTGTGGGTGACGCTTATAGCTGTTATCTATGTGTGTGTCTGTGTGAGTGAGTGTGTGTGTGTGTGTGTGTGTGTGTGAGAGAGAGAGAGAGTGTGTGTGTGTGTGAGAGAGAGAGAGTGAGTGAGAGTGTATGTGAGAGAGAGAGAGTGTGTGTGTGTGTGTGAGAGAGAGTGTGTGTGAGAGAGAGAGTGTGTGTGAGAGAGAGAGTGTGTGTGTGTGAGAGAGAGAGAGAGAGTGTGAGAGAGAGAGAGAGAGTGTGAGAGAGAGAGAGAGAGTGTGAGAGAGAGAGAGAGAGAGAGTGTGTGTGTGTGTGAGAGAGAGAGAGAGAGTGTGTGTGTGTGTGTGAGAGAGAGAGTGTGTGTGTGTGTGTGAGAGAGAGAGAGAGAGTGTGTGTGTGTGTGTGAGAGAGAGAGAGAGAGTGTGTGTGTGTGTGTGAGAGAGAGAGAGAGAGTGTGTGTGTGTGTGTGTGTGAGAGAGAGAGAGAGTGTGTGTGTGTGTGTGTGAGAGAGAGAGAGAGAGAGTGTGTGTGAGAGAGGGAGTGTCTGTGCATCAAATGTGTTGCTGCTGTGTTTCAGTGGGAGGTGATTTGGAGCTGATGGGGGACGAAAAGGAAACCTGGAAAGTTAAAACATTAGACGAGATCCTACAAGAGAAGAAACGCAGACGAGAGCTGGAAGAGAAGAGCGACCCTAAACGCATCAAGAACGTAAGACGCTCCGCCAGTCATCACTCGCTTTGATCGGAGTCACGAGGATCAAAGCAGATATCTGCGATAGATTTTTAGATATATTTGAAGCTTATTGTAAAATATTTTCTTTGCACATTATGACAGACGGATGATCGGGAATCCAAACGGGACACTCCGGAGGAAGGAGAGCTACGAGACCACAAGATGGAAATAACAATAAGGAACTCACCCTATATGCGGGAAGACTCGACCGAAGACAGGTCTCGTCTCTGAATGTCCCATGATGCAATGCACAGAGGTTTATGGGAGTATCGCTGTCTGAATCTGAGTGTGTTTCTGCAGAGGAGAGGAGGACGAGTCTCTGGCCATCAAACCCCCGCAGCAGATGGCGAGGAAAGACAAGTCCTACCACAGAAAAGAGGAGAAGAGGAAGGACAAGAGGAGGCACAGGAGCCATTCTGCTGAGGAAGGTCAGTCGTGCGTGTGGACGTTAGATTCATCACAGATGTAATGTTCCTCACTTACAACAATACATGGAGAACATCAAACCAAATTTGCCAGGTTTAAAGGGGCGGGGCTTGAGTGAGTGAGTCGTGTGTTGAAACTGGTTGTTCTGGGAAGGGGCGGGACATTTCCAAACACTGGAAGATCTCGACCAATCACAACACACAGATCCAGCCGACCAATCAGCACAGTGTGCTTTCAGAAGGAGGGGCTTCATAGAGACAGGAACTAAACGGAGCGTTTCTGACAGACTGAGAAGAGGCGAGCAAAACAATGAGAATATGGGGAAAATAATCAACATTCAAGCAGGAAAACCTGTTCTAGTTGAGTCAAGTCACCTTCATTTATATAGCGCTTTTTACAATGTAGATTGTTTCAAAGCAGCTTTACATTGGTCACGGGAAAACAATATAAACAAAGTTTGTTTGGCTGAACAGCAGCCCCAAAAGAGCAGGCGAATCAATACAATTTATGAATTTTAAGTGTTAAGTTTCCCCAACTGAGCAAGCCATAGGCGACAGCGGCAAGGAACCAAAACTCCGGCAGGTGACGTAACGAATGAAGAATAGAATGGAGAAAAAACCTTGGGAGAAACCAGGCTCAGTTGGGGGACCAGTTATCCTCTGGCCAACAGCCAAACAGTACATGATTATTATACAACAATTCAAGTCCAATTTGGAGAAGGGTTCATGATCGTCACAGGGGAGGGTTTAGTAGAGTCATGGTCTCCGCAGACACTTCAGGGCAGTGCTGTGCTCGTGTCCAGGTGCAGGTCCTTCATCTGATCTGGATACGGCCCGGATCCGGCTGACCACGGTAACCTCGGAATAAACAGAGAACAATATCAGCGTAGATGCCATTCTTCTTCTGATGTATCGAGTACATCAGGTGTTATGGGAATGTTCCCGGTTCCAGCGGCTGACCTAAATTATGCAGCCTAACAATCATTTTACTTGATTTGGATTAAACATGTATGTATAATGTGTTATGTGTATTCCAGGTTGAAGAGATGTGTTTTTAGTCTACATTTAAACTGACAGAGTGTGTCTGCTTCCCGAACTGTATTAGGAAGACTGTTCCAGAGTTTAGGAGCTAAATAGGAAAAGGATCGACCGCCAGCAGTTGACTTTGATATTCTAGGTATTATAAGCTGGTCAGTATTTTGGGATCGCAATAGACGTGAAGGACTATAATGTGTAAGAGATCGCTCAAGTACTGTGGAGCTAAACCATTTAATGCTTTGTAAGTAATTAGCAAGATTTTAAAATGTATTCGGTGTTTAATAGGAGTGCAGTGCAGGTTTGACAGAACTGGGCTAATATGCTCATACTTCCTGTTCTAGTAAGAACTCGAGCTGCTGCATTTTGGACCAGCTGGAATTTGTTTATTAAGCGTGCAGAGCAACCACCTTAGTAGAGCATTACAATAATCTAGCCTTGAACTCATGAACGCATGAACTAACTTTTCCGCATTTGTCTTAGATAGCATATGTCGCAATTTAAATATATTTTTAAGATGGAAGAACGCCGTTTTACAGATGCTAGAAACATGGCTTTCAAATGAAAGATTGGTATCAAAGAGCACACCCAGGTTTCTAACTGACGACGAAGACTTGACAGAGCAGCCATCGAGTGTTAGGCAGTAGTCTAGATTATTACGTGCTGAACTTTTTGGTCTAATAATTAGAATCTCTGTTTTTTTCAGAATCAAGCAGTAGAAAGTTATTAGTCATCCAATTTTTTATATCAGTTATGCATTCTGTTAATTTAGTGAAGTGTTCGTTTCATCAGGATGAGAAGAAATATAGAGCTGAGTATCATCAGCGTAACAGTGAAAGAAGTAAAGTAAGCGAAAGTAAGCATGTACAGGGTGAAAAGCAGTGGTCCTAGTACTGAACCTTGAGGAACTGCATACTGTGTGAGAGTCAAAAACAACAGCAAGAGTTTCTGAAACATCAGTGACGAAGATCAGATCAGTGACGAAGATAGTCTTTTTAGCCCAAGAATTTAGCCCTTTCGTTTATGAACTGGTTGTGTGCTTTGGTTTGTTGACTGGTTTGCTGGTGTGGGTTAACAGTGTGATTTATAGATTTAATTACAGCCCTAATTAAAGACCCCATCAAAATGTATTTTATTTAAAATGTTCTGCATCCCGTTTTTTTTTTTTTTTTTACTTAAAGTTTAGTAATCAAAAAGCATGTCTAATTAATTGAAATGATAAAACATGCAATTAAACATCAATTTGTCAATAGTTTAACATAAATTACATGTTTTGGGGCAAATGAAATGTTTTGTATATTTTTTCCCCTCCGATTATGCGTTATTTTGACCAAATTCTGTGTGTTCTGGATTTTAATGATATTATTATATGTTTAATAATTAATTGTATTCATAAAAACAGCAGTTCCTTATTTTAACAATACAATTTAATTTCTAATAAAAGTCTTTTTTTCCCTTAAAGCCATAAAACATTAATTTGTTTACATTTAATTTAATTAAACAAATGTTTTAGTCTGTGCCTGCAGAATAAAATAGTTTTAATAATAATAGTTTAGTATTATTGGTTTAATTACATAGTTAAATTCTACTTTACAACAGTAACATATTTATTTAAACAGAACTTTTATTTTGACGTGTTGCTGTGAAAGCCTTTGATCCTGTGTAATAGGTTTAGTGTGAGTGTGGGAAATCAAAATATATTTAGTTGCTCTTTTTGTGGTTTAATATTCACAGACACTAGTCTATATTGCATTTTTTATTTAATTTGATACGTTTTTTTATTAATCAAATTCCATGAAATTACGCATTATACAGTAAATTGTATTTTTAAATATAAGTACAATTGAAAAACATGGATGTTCACCACAAGTGCATTGTATTAAATTATTAATTTAAATGTTAATGCATAGTAGTTAAAGACGCTTCATATAAAGTGTCACCTGTTTTGTCTGGTGTGTTGTCTTTACAGCAGGGAAACACGTACGCACAAAAGACAAAGAGAAGGAGCGAGAAAACGAGAGAAGGAAAAGACAGTGGCAGGATGACAACAAAACCAGACGAGATTACGAGCGTCAGAAACGAAGGGATCAAGCCAGAGCTCACTCCCGCAGAGAGAGGTCGAACACACACTCACAAACATACACACACACACACACACACACACAAACATACTCACTCACAAACACACACTCACTCACATACATACTCACAGGCACGCATTCACACATTCTTCTACGTCTATCTCTGTGAGGACATTGATTGTAGTCTCTAGCTGCTGACCCTACCAGCTCAACTAAGAGCCAAACCTCTAACCTTTGACCCTAAACCTGCCCTTAACCTCATTATAACCTGATCCTTCAAACAGCCTTAAAGGCTCTCAGAAAGTGAGGACTGGAAAACATTTCCTCACTTTACTCTTTGTCCTCATTCTGATAGTCTAAGAAACAAAGTACACACACACACACTCATGCACACACTAACGCCCTCCCTCACTCGTGCGCACACACACTCATTCACTCTCTCACACGCGCGCTCTCTCACTCGCGCACTCTCTCGCACTCACTCTCTCATGCGCATGCACACACTCACTATCACGTACGCACTCACTCTCTTTCTCGCGCACGCACTCTCTCTCGCACTCGCACGCACGCGCACCCACTCTCTCACGCGAACGCACTCACTCTCACGCGAACGCACACGCACCCACTCTCTCACGCGAACGCACCCACTCTCTCACGCGAACGCACTCACTCTCTCACGCGAACGCACTCACTCTCTCACGCGAACGCACTCACTCTCTCACGCGAACGCACTCACTCTCTCACGCGAACGCACTCACTCTCACGCGAACGCACTCACTCTCACGCGAACGCACACGCACCCACTCTCTCACGCGAACGCACCCACTCTCTCACGCGAACGCACTCACTCTCTCACGCGAACGCACTCACTCTCTCACGCGAACGCACTCACTCTCTCACGCGAACGCACTCACTCTCTCACGCGAACGCACTCACTCTCTCACGCGAACGCACCCACTCTCTCACGCGAACGCACTCACTCTCTCACGCGAACGCACTCACTCTCTCACGCGAACGCACTCACTCTCTCACGCGAACGCACTCACTCTCTCACGCGAACGCACTCACTCTCACGTGAACGCACTCACTCTCACGCGAACGCACACGCACCCACTCTCTCACGCGAACGCACCCACTCTCTCACGCGAACGCACTCACTCTCTCACGCGAACGCACTCACTCTCTCACGCGAACGCACTCACTCTCTCACGCGAACGCACTCACTCTCACGCGAACGCACGCGCACTCACGCGAACGCACTCTCTCTCTCGCGCTCTCTCTCTCGCACTCTCGCGCGCTCACCCGCGCTCTCGCGCACTCACCCGCGCTCACACCTACACAAACTCGCTCACGTGCACACACTTGCACGCATGTAAGCGCACTCTCGCTCACTCGCATACACTCACTCACCCGTGTGTGCATACCTACACTCCCACCCACTCACACACACACATACTCACTCACTCATGCCCTCATACGCACACACAGTTACTTACTCATACACACAATAACACATGTACACAGTCACTCAATCACATTACACTCAAAGTTGTGGCTTAATGGTTAGCGAGTTGGAATTTTAACTTGAAGGTCGCAGGTTCGAGTCTCAGTACCGGCAGGAAATGTATCTGGGGGAGTGAATGAACAGCGCTCTCTTCCGCTCCCATTATCCACAACTGAGGTGCCCAGTCGATCCCTGGGCGCTGTGGCAAAAACGGCTGCACGCGGCTCCGGGTGTGTGTTCACGTTCTGTGTGTGTATTTAGGGCTTTTGTTAGTTTAATCGGCACTTCTTTAATTAACGGCAATGACCGAAGCAAATGTTTCGAAGCAAAACTGTAACAGAAAGGCAAACATTACAATATTTTCTCCTCTACTGTAAGCATTCAGCAATTGCACATTTAACGTTTTCCTGATTTGAGAGTTAACAGCAGTGTGATGCACAAGCACAGCTGGACCTGACTTCAGTCTGTGTTTATGTGAACCAGCAGGGATCGTCTGGAGCAGCTGGAGCGCCAGCGGGAAAGAGAGCGCAAGCTCCGGGAACAGCAGCAGAAAGAGCAGAGGGAGCAGCGGGAGCTGAAGGAGAGAGAGAGGAGAGCAGAGGAGCGCCGCAAAGACAGAGATGCGCGCAGGGACGGTATGTCAGCATGAGATGGCAGGGGGTCTTTATGAAGAATTAAAGAACAGAAATGGGTTTTACTCCTAGTGTAACCATTGATTACTTCAATGAGTTGCCAGATTTATCACCTGAATGGCAATTAAGTGTTGAAGTCAGTCAGTGCACTAACCGAGCGCGGGCTGTGTGTGTTCAGGGCCCGCTCCTCATCACAGAGCGCCTCCCGCGGAGGAGTTCGCAGATAAGGGCCGCTCGCACCACCGCAGCCGCAGCCCCCCTCGCCCGCAGAGAGAGACCAAAGCAGAGAGCAGCGATCAGCGGCGAGCAGGTCACGCACCGCATACACTCTTACACTTGACCAGAAATACTCACACGCGCTGAACCGCAACATCTGTGCAAGCTTGTTTCCGTAAAGGAACAAAAAATTAAGGTTACAGAAAAAGTGACTTTTTTGGTTTAACTCAAAATTTTGACTTTTTTTCTCAATTCAGGTTTTCTAACTGTTTAAAAATTTTTGGAATAAATCTTGCAATTCAAGATTATAACTCAGTTCTGTCTGAGATAAATTCACAGTTGTGAAAGAAAATGATAGCATTCTGTCTACTCACATTTTTTCTGTCGTGTGTTTCACAAAACATGATTTTAAAGCAGCTTTACAGAACATGCATGCGATGCTGTTTCCTTGTGGAAAAGATTCTATCGTTAAATCAGGCATGTTAATATTTTTTTTTATGTATTTGCAGTGCGAGAGGGAAAGATAGAGGATAAAGATCTTCTGTCTGATCTGCAGGACATCAGTGACAGTGAGAGGAAGACCAGCACACCAGAGTCGTCATCACTAGGTCTCTGTCTCTCTCTCTCTCTCTCTCTCTCGCTCTGTCTTAGTCTGAGTTGTCAGATATGGGTTGACTGTGTGTTTGTTTTGACAGGTTCTGGATCTGGCTCTGAGGATGAAGATGAGGAAGGTGAGGAGAATGAGGAGGAAGAGTCCAGCAGCCAGAGTGAGGGAGAGGAAGAGGGCGAGTCAGGATCCGACTCTGAGGGGCCAGAGCACAGCGGAGGTTTGTCTATAAACATGCGCACTCACACACACACACTCACACACTGATTGTTCAGTAGGTCTGTTGCCAGCACTCAGCGGAGGAGCACGCGCAGGACTTCACAACAGAGGTGTTCACCGTGACTTATATGACAAATTGCAAACAAAAGATAATACAGAACTTGATAACCACAGAGATGGATTTGCGTTAGATCACTCGATTGATTGTTTTTAGGATGCCTTTATAACAATTTTTGGATCTTTTAAGTGTTAGAATATTGGACAAAAAAAATCATCATTTGTGTTTGGATGTTGAACAAACTTCTAGTTTTGAGGCTGAGTGCATTATGACAGAATGTGCATTTTTGGATGAATTAGATCTTATAAATACAGTAAGCTGAGCCTTGCATGAAGCTACATCATCTACACATCAATGGACTTTTATATTTGTGATATTGCAATATTACACGGTGTTGTTACACCCCATAAAAGACCAAATTTAATATACACCTTATTAATGATGCGTTATATATACAGGCAGCAGATGAACCTTTATGCATTGTTTTTGCTTTGTAGATCCACATGTGGACACACTGTGCTTACCGTATCTCCCGCACCATAAGGTGCACCGGATTATAAGGTGCAGCCACAACTATGGGCCTATTTTTGCACTTAATCCACACACAAGGTGCACCGGATTATAAAGGGCAGCAACAAATATGGGCCTATTTTTGTACTTAATCCACACATAAGGCGCACGGCCGATTTTCGAGAAAATTTGTGGGGTGCGCCTTATAGTGCGGAAAATACAGTAAATATCGGTGCATTGAGACATTAAACCAGGGGTGGCCAATCCGCGGCTCGCGAGCCGCATGCGGCTCTTTGACTGCTCTTTTGCGGCTCTCATCCGGCCCGTGGAGACCTTTTTGTCTACAGAAAAAAAAAAACATACATTTACGTGTATCCTGCCAAGATCAGCCGCCGCTTACGTGGACGTTATGTTTTTACCGAATTCAAATAGAGGCGCACAGAAGCGCTTTCCCTTTCGAGAGTGGGAATGAGATGTTGCAATGAAATGTATTTGGGAACTCCTCCCCTTCACGTCATTTCTGAAACCTTATAGGATAACGCCAGTTGACAACTGGCCAATCGTAGCGCGATGCGGATCTGTCAGACAGACGGTATAAATAGCATAAGCGCGTCAGAATATTTCCTTCACACTTCTCTAAACGGAATATGGGAAAATAACAAGAGGTTACGATAGTAACCGGAGACGTATTCCAACCGATCACTACATTACCAAACCTTATTCGCGGCATACTTTTTCTACTTCCGGTCACCGTCAATGAGATAATATACCCTTTTTTCACGCATATATAATACACAGACAGATCCTTTTTCAGCACCTTCTTATAGCTCGCGGGTGTGATCTGTAAAATGTGTAAAAATGTTATGTATAGACATATAAAGCGTGTGATATATGTGTGAGACATTCTTAATGGCAAAACCCGTCAACAGTCGCGAATTCCCCCGTCAACAGTTTTTTATGCGGCTCTCCGCAGTCATGAGCTTTATTTTGTGGCTCATCATGCTGAACAGGTTGGCCACCCCTGCATTAAACGATGTACATTTCAGTATACAAGTGACTCATTCGCTCATTTATTATTTGGAAAACGTTTCAGGTGTCGTGAGCGATGAAGAGCAGTCTGAAGAGGACGAAGAGGAGCGAGAGAATGGAACTCACATTCCTCCCAGTGAGCATTGCTTTTATTTCTGATTTTGATTTGATGTGAAAGGTCAAAAGTCATGGAAGTTTATTGGTTGTGAATGTGGTTTTGTAGTTCCAGAGTCACGGTTTGATCACGACTCTGAGGTGAGCATTGAGGAAGAGGAAGCAGAGGAAGGTGAGGAGTTGGGCGACGTCACGCCACAGTCTCCCTCTCATTCAGCCACTCCAGAAGACAACTACATCCCTGAATCACCTCCCATCTCACCCGTCGAGCTGAAGAAAGAGCTGCCCAAATACCTGCCTGCTTTACAGGTACACGCGCGCACACACACGCACACGCGAGCGGTCACACGAGCACATGCATGAGCTGCTGTCCGTGTGTCTGTGGTTTAGGGCTGTCGGAGCGTGGAGGAGTTCCAGTGTTTGAACCGCATCGAGGAAGGCACTTACGGAGTCGTCTACAGAGCCAAAGACAAGAAGACGGATGAAATTGTGGCTTTGAAACGACTGAAGATGGAGAAAGAGAAGGAGGGCTTTCCCATCACCTCCCTCCGAGAGATCAACACCATCCTGAAGGCCCAGCATCCCAACATCGTCACTGTCCGGGTCAGAAAAACATACAAAAACAAGTCTGTTTGTATTCTGTGTGCACTTATAAGTCTGTTAACATTCATTTAAAAAACTGTTCCTTGTTAGTTGAGGTTCATTAGTGTTAACGTACAGCGTTTGATTTAATCATGAATTAGTAAATGTTAAGATTAACATCAACTGATATTAATAAAGGTTTTAGAAATATTTGTCATTGTTAGTTGATGTTAGCTAATGTTAACATGTCAAACGAAACCTGATTGTAATTCATTAAGTACATGCAGCTAATTAGTATTACTTGGAACTTTAATGTATGATTACCTTTTCACAGACACACCTTAAAATAGTGTAAATTAGTTTTTGGATATTCTATTTTATTTCAATTCATTTTCAAGTAACGAAAATGTTCTTTTGAATTATTTTGAGTTATTATAATAACCCTGCTTTCGGCACACACACATAATTATATAGAATTGAACCGTCTTGCATTATATACTTGCCATTTATAATAAAGTGATTTATTCATATTAATCAAATATTGGTAACGCGTTAAAATAAGGTTTTGTTGGTTAACAATAAACAATAATTCTACAGAAATTATAAGTCCGACTGTTAATTTCAACATAACATTTAGTTTTTTATAAACTAAAATTAATTTTAATTAATTTCATAAATGTGTAATTAAAATGAACAAACATACATTTATTTTAGTGTTTTAACATATGTTTTGCTCATTGTTAGTTCCTGTTAATTAACAAATTTTAAGAAATGAGACCTTATTGTAAAGGGTCGCCTAAATATTCTGACCAGCTGTTAAACCATTTTAGTCGAATGATTGTAATAAGATGGCTTGTTAGTTGTGGTTGTCCATGAATAGCTCAGAGTGTGTGTTTTTTATCTCTCCCGCGTGTGTTTTTACTGTAGGAGATTGTCGTGGGCAGTAATATGGATAAAATCTACATTGTGATGAATTATGTTGAGCATGATCTGAAGAGCCTCATGGAGACCATGAAACAGCCCTTCCTGCCTGGTAATGCTTTACCCGCGCTAAACCACATCCAGTCGTTCCTGATGTTGTAGTGACATGAGGAGGTTCATTTGGATTGTTTTTGTCTGCTGTTGAGGTGAGGTCAAAACACTGATGATCCAGCTGTTGAGGGGCGTCCGTCATCTTCATGACAACTGGATCCTCCATCGGGACCTGAAGACCTCCAACCTCCTGCTGAGTCACAAAGGCATTTTAAAGGTCAGACGCCAGTGAACAACTTCAACAAACATTATTTGGAGCTCCTGCTAACTTTTATACTTTCGATATGAAACAAAGTTACCTTGTAATATCCAGATAATGATTTGAGTTACGAGCTCAGTTCTGGAAAGGATTATCCTCGTATCTCAAATCATTTCTCCCCCTAAGAAATAACAGGGAAAAAAATTATCCGTACCAGCCCCGCGAGCGGATAACAGATCTACGCGTGAAAAGACGGGAGCCTACAAGTTCATTTTAATCCCTTGCGCACATGATATCTCATCTGCACGCAATATGCATGCGTGAATGTTCCCTACGAAAGCGGGATCCTCTCTCGATTGCTGTTTTTTCTCGCATGAACACGTGACGAGTGCTCCTAGTATCTCAAATATTTACTCGTATCTCAAAGCAAAAATTGCTCAAAGGCTTGCTCGTATCTCTGTGTACACGTATGTCGAGACGCTCGTATCTCAATGTATTACTCCATATATATATAAGGCTATATCACACATTTTTTACACGTAATAATATTTCAATATATTTGTTACGGCCCCAAGGACGTACTTTTTTTTTTTGCGATTATTTTCTTTCTGTTTTTCTTTCTTGCGAGGGTTGTTGTCTCTGGCGCTTGTACTATCATTGTGACAGCTGGCGCTGATAAGCGAGAACACGTGATTGGCTGTGCTGCATGAGGGCGGGCTCATCTCATCCGATGATCAACACCTGTAGAATCGCTTCTTAAGGGACGGGAGACACTGCTTTTTCTTTTTCTTCTGATTCGTGTTTGTTTTCTTATTGGTTGAATTGTTTGAACCGAGCTGAACAGTTATGGATAATTGAAATTCGAAATGTGAACTTATACAAAAAAGTTCATCAACCTATGAACCAAGGTTTTTTTTCACACCCCTGCGGGCTATATGGGGGTGCGGATTATCTGCATCTGCGGGTTATGTGCGGGAAAATACGGTGTGTGTGTGTGTGTATATATATATATATATATATATATATATATAAAATAAATTGTGCAGTGTGCTATTAATATTAATGGGTTTAGAATGTATACTAAGATGTGAGTGTGTTTTGTAGATTGGAGACTTTGGTTTGGCAAGAGAATACGGATCTCCGCTTAAGCCCTACACACCTGTGGTGGTCACGCTGTGGTACCGGTCACCTGACCTGCTGCTGGGGGCAAAGGTCAGTGGACATCATCATTACACATCTGCAGGAGAGAGTCAGTAATGTGGACGCCCCAAATCTAATCATATTAATTGAAGCAAGAATGGTGTTCCAACCATATTTTTCTCAGTTAAAAAACCCCCAGACCTGCCATGAGCTTTTAGATGACTTGATGACTTACAAAATAATGTGTTTTAAAGAGGCTATAAAAAGCCTTGTTATAAGCGACACCGGTGGCCAGTAAGTGAACTGCAGCGCACGCTTAACGTACAAGACATCGAGCGTGATTCAATGCTCTGATATACTCAACACAAAGGTGTGTTTTTGTTTGCTTGGAAGTAAAAAGAAGTTGAAAATACCTTTAATTGTTAGTCATAAATGCACCTTAATCATAAAATTACTATTGTTTTGCATTAATAAGTGCAGTTACTAATAATTTTGCATGTTTATGTCTTGGAAATGCACATTTGCACCGAAAGCACTGAACTGTAGTTTAAGTCTTCCATGTTGTTCAAATCAAAAAATGTTCCACTTGTTTAAATGCCGCTCATGTTTCCTCCGGACAGGAATACTCCACAGCCGTGGACATGTGGTCGGTGGGATGTATATTTGGAGAACTGCTCACGCAGAAACCTCTGTTCCCTGGGAAATCTGAGATTGATCAAATTAACAAGATTTTCAAGGTATGCTTCATCACATCCTGAATGTCTTCATTTTAAGATATTATATATATATATTACAGAAATACCTCGAGATACGTAACTCGAATTGCTCGTATCTAGAATCATGTTTTCCCATAACAAATAATAGAAAACAAATTAATGCGTTCCAGATCCGTAACAATGGAAAAAAACATGTTTTTTAATTGGTATAGACGCACACAATTATAGTACATGTATACAGTATAAAGATTTGTGTGATATCAAATAAATTTTGGATTTAATTATACGTTTTTACAGACAGTAGCGGCAGGTGCGGAGGAGGGGCTTGTTACGCAGACACTTGATTCCGTGTCGTAACTTACACAAACTTAAATTAACATAACTGAACTTAGCTTACAGTACTTTTTTTTTTACTTTTCTACTTTAGATTATTGTTTTGCTTTTTCCGATTTGTTTTCTTCCCTTTTTTCGCCTGACTACCCTCACTTTCACTTGGCGCAGACCTTTTAACGAAATATCAATCGAGGGAGATTTGTTTCTGTCTCCCTTTAAAAATAAGCAAGGCACGCGTCGTCAAAAAGCGCCGAAGCACGACCAGTAGACGATTTATCAGGGTGTTTCTTTTCAATGAAATCAGAAACCTTCTGCCACATAGCCATCACTTCCTTAATTTCACTTGTAGAAATGTTTTCCTCTGGTTCACGCTCCTCCGCCTCGCCACTGCTGAGCTCTTGCAACACCTGCGTATGTTCATCGTCTGCAGCACGATCAACTCCTCAGTCCACAGTTCCTCCTGCTGCTTGATTACTCTCGTGGGCCCACGCTCATATTTGTCCACAATTTCATGCTTCATTTCCATGGTCATCATGGGTTTCTTCTTCTCACTACCATCCTTACCACTCACTTTCTTATAACTCATCGCTAATATAAAGAATAATGCACAAAATAGAGAGAAAATCAGCTACTCGCGGGCGATGCGTACAGAAGTCAGCGAACACATGAAGTGAACATGCATCGGCATCAGTACACGTGCTCGTATCTTGAATATTTACTCGTATCTAGAAGCAAAAATCTGCCCGAAGGCTTGCTCGTACCTTGGAATACTCGTATGTAGAGACGCTCGTATCTCAAAGTATTACTGTATTATATAATATGGAGAGAGAGACACACACAGTTGAATTGTGATAAACACTTATTTTTGCGTCATAATTACTCAATTAATTTATGGATCTTTTCATACTTTTTGGAACAGAAATGTATCAATTCCGATGTAGCTGCCCGATGTGTTGGAAACTGGACTTTTATTTTGAAAGCGAGGAAAATGTCTTGGCTCGCATTCTCAGTCTCCAACTGAAACGCCTTGTTTGTAGTTCTGCAATCAGCTCCAAATAACATTTAATGCTTTTCCATTAAAACATCTGACTGACTGTTTGTAAGTGCATTTATTCAGCAACACAACACAAACAATATAGTCGAGATCCATGTTTGGATTTATTACAGTTCATGACTGAAGATTTGAGTGCAGCTCGTGACAGAAAACCGACTGACTGAACCACAGACATTAAAGCAGAAACGCTCAATGGAGTTCGCCGAACTGTTTTCAGATCATCCACGCTTCTCCCACAGTTAGAGAGGGTGTCTGCACAGGGTTGTCAGATTGCAAATACAGTAGTACCTGGAGATACGAGTGTCCTGACATACGAGTGTTCTGAGATACGAGCAAGCCTTCAAGCTATTTTTGCTTTGAGATACGAGTAAAGATTTGAGATACGAGCAGCTTACAGACGCCGACGCTGGTGTTCAGCACTCGGAGCAGTTCAAGCGGCTCATTTATGGTGTAATTGCATATGATCTCCACTAGAGGCAGCTTTGTTTTAATGCGGGGGTTACCGGGGGCAACGAGTGATTCACCAGTATTAATCTGGGAGCAGCACGAGTTATGAGTGTTCAATAATAATATATATGAGCTTCTGAGATACATTATTGTGTGTGTAGTTTATCCAATACACAACACGGGAAGAAACACTACACTTCCGTATTATGTTTGCGTTATCTATGTAATCCTCCTCCTCCTCCGCACATGCCGTCATTAACCGCTACTGTATCGTTTGTCTCGAAGGCAAAAGAACTCATAATTAAAACCATATTTTATTTTATATCACAGGAATCCTTATATACTATAATTGTGTGTGTGTGTGTGTGTGTGTGTCTCTATATCTTTTCCATTGTTATTAGCACTAATAAAGGATTTTTTTAGAGGGCCGGAACAGATTCATTTTTTTTTTCTGTTATTTTTTTATGGGAAAATATGATTTGAGATATGAGCAATTGAAGTTACGAGCTCGTCCTGGAAGGGATTATGCTCGTATCTCAAGGTATTACTGTATTAAGTAAAACACCAGGCGTCATTTTAACAGAAAAGGCTTCTACAGCAGTCTGTCATATTTTGCCGCCTCTATGATCTTGCATGTTAATGTAGTCGTCTTAGTCATGGGAAAACAGCTCGGTTTTTTTAGACATTGAATGCAGTGGAGAACATGACATTGGTCCCGTTCACAGCTGAAGTGTGTTTGTAGGACTTGGGCTCCCCCAGTGAGAAGATCTGGCCCGGATACAGCGAGCTTCCTGCAGTGAAGAAGATGACTTTCACAGAATATCCCTACAACAACCTGCGCAAGCGCTTCGGAGCGCTGCTGTCCGACCAGGGCTTCGACCTCATGAACAAGTAAGAGCTCAACACACACTGCTTAGAGTGCTAGAATGATATATTTCTTTATTTTATATATGTATTTTTAGATTTACTAGAATTACTGGTCATACTTTACATTGGGTGTATTTAACTACTGTGTACTTGCATCAAAAAGAGAATAATAAAGGTTGGGTTCAATGTACTTATTGTGTTGTGCTGTATTGTAAAACACTTGTGGATACGGTAATGTTTGGACAGGTTTGCTGGTACAGGTTGGGTTAAAAGTGTGATTTATAGAGCTAATTAAAGTCTGTAAACAAACTCTGAAAGTTGCTTGATAGCTTCAGTTTACAGGCTTAAAGTTTGAAATAGTTTTAAGCAATTTTAAAAGTGAACTTAGAATTTATACAGATTTTGCTAACATGTTTTAATGTTGCTAGCATGAATTAGTGTTTTCTTAGCATGTATTAGCTTGTTGATAGCTAGGTTTAACATTTATTTATAACGTTTATTTAAAGTAGCTGGATTTAATGTGTTGCTGGCAGAAAAGTCTTTCTCAATTACAGCTTTAATTACACGCAGATATTTTTAAATACAAGTACAATATAAAAACATTTACACAATAAGTGCATTGCATCAAATACTTTACAGTGAATAATCTCTCATTAGTTGGCCAGCTATGAGCAATGTTTTACAGCATTTATTATAGGGTTATTTAAAAAATGCAGCTGTTGATTGTTCGTGCTAGTTCACATTAACTAGCGTTAACAAGTAGCTTATGATTTAAAAAATGTTGAAGTGTTTAGTAAATATCGAAGATAATGTTAGAATATAGTAGTTTAAGACACTTAACCCTCTAGTGCCGTTCAGTCATTTTTGACAAATGTTTACTACTTTATTCTTTTTTTAATCTGAATGGAAGGAAATTTGGTAAAGGTTTTGGCACTTGCTGTGTGAACACAAAATCATGGATGTGATTCAAAAAGGGTAAATGGTCCAGAAAAACTCATTGTTCGCGGTCAAATGAGTGCATTGGAAATTAACTAGATTAATCTAGTGGACGCGTTTGGTACTGCGCACAAACAAAGTGTGACTGAAGATATTACTGTCAACTTTGCAAAGCAGCATGTTTAGATTTATGGCTTTGGATTTATCACCGTTTTTGAGTAAAATGTGTTTTGGAAAATATATTTTTCATACAAAAATTGAAAATGGTATTTTATCGAAATAAATGTAAAATTTCATAATTGTTTTTACACTTTTTTTTTTGTTTCACTTCAGCATTAATCTGCCAAGTGTTGTCTGTCTTTTTTAAAAGAGAACAAACTTCAGTCTGTGGTCCAAAATATTCAGGATTTACCTTTAAGCTGGAAATTTCATTGTCAGGTCTATGCTCAAAAAGTGCGTAAAAGGATTATAACTACTGCTTAAATATAATTTAGGACTGTACAATTCTTTTCTGTCAAACTATAATAGTAAAAATAATAATAATTTTGTCATTTTTGACTGACACGCGAGTACCAAATTTAATATTTGACATTAAATGTAAACTGACTTAGTGACTGCTATAATGTATCATACTTTTGCTGTAAAACTTTCATATGATAATAGTGTAGAAACATCACAGAAAATCAGAAGATGAATGAATGAAAACTGTTCAGGACTGAAAGGCCTCTTAAAATGTCCTGAAACTCTTTTATTATTGAGCCCTGCATAAACAGAGCAACAGCTGCTACACATTATGAAGCGCTTAAAAACAAAAGGCTCAGTAATGCATTTTAAATGTCACTGAATGTGTTTAAATGTGTTGTCAAGTAGCCAATATATATGTCCCTGTCTTTAATGAGGGTTAAGCACCAGATAAGATGCTGCATTAAATTAAATTTGATTTGTTTGAAGCATTTCCATATATTTACAAACCTTGTCATTGAGCCCGTTGAGCATTAGCAGCAGCGTAACTGAAAGTAAACAGCCATCGGTCTGAACGCTGCTTTGAGATGTTCTCAGACCTTTCGATTGATTTCTTGTTTGCATAGTTTGAGTGGATCGGCGGCTCTGAAAGGTGACGTGGCACATGAAAGCAGCATCACAGCCGGCCTGAAAATACCACAGTCACATGAGAGCGACCGCAGCAAAATCACAGGCTTAAATGTGCCTCATTCGTTCAGATTTATTCTGTCGGAGTGTTTTTTTCTGAACTCAATGACTCTGTTTCCATGCCAAAATCATTCATTAGCTGTTTCCCATTTCGAAGGCCAATGAATTTGACAAAGCAAAGAACGAGTAGATCCTTCGCTATCCAGTCTATCCTAAGATTATTTGTGCACAGGTCACGACAAGATTGTTTTGAGGGAAAATGCCAGATTTCACCATGCAAGTACAGAAGTTCCTTGAGATACGAGCATAATCCGTTCCAGGACGAGCTCGTAACTCAAGTTGCTCGTATCTCAAATCATTTTTCCCATAAGAAATAACAGAAAATATATATATATATATCGGTTCCGTCCCTCTAAAAAACTCCCTTATTAGTGCTAATAACAATAGACAAAACATGTTTTAATTGCTATAGAGACGCACACACACACACAATTATAGTATATAAGGATTCCTGTGATCTATAAAAGAATAATTTTAATTGAGTTCTTGCCTTCAAGACAGACGATACAGTAGCGGCTTGTGTGGAGGAGGAGGGAGAGATTACTTGGATTACGTAAATTACGTAGAAAAACACAATACAAAAAAAAGTGTAGTGTTTCTTCCCGTGTTGTGTATTGGATAAACTCAGAAGCTCATATTTATTATTATTGAACACTCATAACTCGTGCTGCTCCCAGCTTAATACTGGTGAATCACTCGTAGCCCCCGGTAACCCCCGCTGTAAAACCAAGCTGCCTCTAGTGGAGATCATATGCAATTACCCCATAAATGAGGCGCTTGAGCTGCTCGTATCTCAAATATTTACTCATATCTCAAAGCAAAAATTGTTCTAATGCTTGCTCGTATCTTGGAATACTCGTATGTCGGGACGCTCGTATCTCAAGGTGTTACTGTACTTTTTCTTACCAGTCTTCTTGCCGCCCATCTTAGGTTTCTGACGTACTGCCCTGCCAAGCGGATCAGTGCTGATGAGGCGCTCAAGCACGAGTATTTCCGGGAGACGCCGCTCCCCATCGAGCCCTCCATGTTCCCCACCTGGCCGGCCAAGAGCGAACAGCAGCGGGTGAAGAGAGGAACCAGCCCGCGGGCGCCGGAGGGAGGGCAGTTCAGCCAGATGGTACTCGTACTCTCAAACTGTTGCCTTTCTTAAACTACTGTCAGTGTGTCTGGAGTCACACATTTCAGGAGTCTCTATTGAACTTCACTTAAGAGTGTTTACTCAAATGCCGATAAAGGGTTACACGATCATCTGAATCAGACGGCACTTTTCTGTTTGATGATTGTGCAGCATCAAACTGATGTGAATGTATATGGAGGCTATAGAAAGCTTAAGGATGTAAGCGCATGTTATCACTTTGAGACAACCAAGTTAAATGGATTCAGAAACGCAGAAAATGTTTACAATGCTTAAGCCGGCAATGCATGTGTTCATGTGAATGTGTTATCCTGCTATTAGAGCAATGGGGGTGATTAAATGATGACAGCAATTTCATTTTTGGGTGAAGCATCCCTTTAAAATCGTTTTGAATCACAGTTCTGTCTCTGTTGACCAAGATAAATATTGTTTAGCTCATTACTGTCTTTTCCCATCGTCTTGTCCTCCTAAAATCCCTGGTTATTGTTTCTTATTCATGTTTTCCGTTGTGCTCTTCAGGGCGATGATGATCTCAAAGACACTGGTTTCCATTTGACCAGCGCTAACCAGGGCGCTTCCAAAGCCGGTCCAGGGTTCAGTCTGAAGTTCTGAGCTCCAGTGGACAGCTGGGCTTCTCTGAATGTGTCTGACATGACACTGAGACTCCTTTTGAGAGCAGTTCACTGAACTTCACGGCACACAGACTCTGGGGAAGTGTTTTTACAGCGTGAACCAAGGACATCCGTGGAGTTCAAGTGCTTTAAATTCCTCATGTTCCTCCGAAATCAATGTGTTGGTTTGTCTTGCTTCGTTTTCTCATTCTTTTGTCCAGTGTGAAAACGAGCGGAACATTTTCAGACCTCTTTTATTTTTCTCTTCATCTGCAAGTAGGATCGAAAGATAATTTTTGTGAAAGCTTATGAATATTAAATAAAACTGTTTTAAAAACTTTAATACCATGGTCCTGCTGAATACTCGATTCAGATTGGCTGGAAGGTGTGCGTTAAACCGCAGTTTTCTAGGGTTTTCAAGTACACTTCTTGCCAAAAATATTCTATATAAGGACTAGAAATGTCTGAGTGCTCATTATTTTCAAGTTTAATGAGTGATCCATAATTGAATTAAAACATTTAATGACTTGGTGACTTAAGTGTTACCAAATAACCACACTGCTCAAATAAGTCAATGAAACTTCAGGGATATGAGTATGTCCGGTTAGTTTTGTTAGTCCTTGTCACTGTAACATGAGGCAGTACCTGCGACCCAATCAGGGTTGCACAGACAGGCCTGCTCCTCCAGGATGACATCCATACGGAGGCTTGGTGTGTCTCCCGGCACAGTTTCAAGAGACTGGGAGACTGGCTGTCACACGAGGAGAGCTGGACAGGGACGGAGAAGCTCACAAACCAGCAGCAGGACCAGTATCTGCTCCTTTGACAAGAATAATCAGGAGTAGTACTGTCAGAGCCCTGCAAAATGACCTCCATCATGCTACTGGTGTGCATGTTTCTGACCAAGCTGTCAGAAACGCACTTCATGAGGGAGGCATGATGGCTCGACATCCTCTGGTGGGAGCTGTGCTCACAGATCGGCACCGTGCATTGGGACCCCGCTCTCTTCAAGGAGAACATGTGACACACATGAAGGAGTCTGGAGATTTCGTTGGGAATGTTATACTGTGTGCAACATCATCCAGCATGACTGGTTTGGTGGTGGGTCAGTAATGATCTGGGAAGGAAGTATCATTGGAGGGTCGCACAGATCTCCCTCACAGTCGCTAGGAACCGGGATGAGATCCTCAGAGTCATTGTTAGAGCTTATGCTGGTACAGTGGCTCTGGTTTACATTTATGCATTTGGCAGATGATTTTATCCAGAGCGACTTACATTGCATTCAAGGAACGCATTGAATCAGGTCTTGCTTTCCCTGGGATCGAACCCATGACCAGCCTCACGTGGAAGGAGTGTCTAGGCAGTTTTAGATGGCAAAGGCATTGGTGCCGTTGACTGGCCCTCACGTTCCCCAGACCTGAATGCAACTGAGAAACTCTCGACATTATGTATCCAAAGCCACTAAGCAGCACCACAGACTGTCCAGGAGCTACTGATGCCCTGATCGAGAGCTGGACGTTGTCGTGAGTGCATTCAGGCCCCCCGGGGGCTCTTAATGCAAGTTGGATCTGCCTGTAACTTTGGAGTTTTACATTGATTTTTAGGATGATTTTGAGTCCAGTCCTCAGTGTGTTGATAATTCTGGTTTCCATTGACTATTTATTCACATAATTGTCTTCTAAATGAATGTATATAAATAATGTCAAATTGAATATTTCATTAATTGAGTTCCAATGTGTGATTTTTAGGTGTTCCCTTCATTTTTGATCCATGTATGTTGTTCACATTCACTTCAAATGACGGAGCTTTTTAAAGCAGGATGGATTCTGATTGGCAGCGATTCCTTTATTCACTAATAATCTTTTGCTACGCAAAATCTGAGTATGAAAATCAAAAGGACTACAAAAGTGCTGAATGAACACCAAACGTTGGTTCTTGCATGTCTTGTGAGAAAATGTTGCCATATTTGATTTGAGAGCTATAGGAGAGATGGTTTCCAATGAATAACGGTGTATATTTTGGTCTTTAGCTCCAATATGACTTCAGAAGACTGATATGGCACTTCAGTCACATGGACTACTTTTGTGTTCTGCTTGGGTTTGAAAATCGTATTGTTCTTTTTGTCTTTGTTTTTTGAGTTTGACAGATCATCTTTCAGTATACCGAAGAGCAGCCAACATATTCTTCACAACTGTTCCTTTTGTTTTCTGCATGGACTGTCTTATTGGTTTGGAACAATATCAAAGTATTCTGTTGTGTGAACTAAAACTTCCACAGGGAAAGTCATTTCTCAAGTTAAATCCCCACTTGTTCCTCTCATTATATAAGGTCTCTAATCGTTTGTTTCCAGCTGTAAAAGGGGATTTCAGGAGAGAGCCGTCTACCCTCATGACTGTTTGTTTTCCACTGGCTTTTCCACTCTTCAAATCGCTGCCATGTCTTCAAGATTATAATGCAAGCCAGTTCTGATGGGTGGCATCATACACAAGTTAAAATCAGAAACGGATTAAGTCGCCATTTGGATTACAACTGAAACTGGAACTAGTCTGAATCTTTACCGAAAGGAAATGCATGTGGAATATAGTGAGAGCAGTCGTGTTGTTAAGCCGTGTAAGATGCGCTTAAACCAAAGAATAAATATTTGAAATAATCCTTTAAAATGAACTTAACTATAAAACATCTCAGATCACGCCGGATATTGTAAATCATCAGGTTTTGTTCAGTGCTGAAGAGAGACAATAAATACGAATTAACACATTCAAAATTACATTTAAATTTAAGTGGATTTGTTGGGATTTTAAAGCCCGTATAAATGGAGTATTTTCACTTGTCTGGAGCCCAAACTTCATCGAAACTTAAGTGTTGACTGAATCGATTAAAGGCTTCAATTGATAGAATAAATTGTTTTATTTAGCAAAATAAGAAATGTATTTACAACACGTAAAAACCCTGATATCAAAACTTGTGTATGAACTGATATGAATATGTGCCAGAGTGTGTGTACTGTGCTGAACTTTCATCCTTTATCAGAAGCAACGTGATCAGGGTTAGAAGACATTGGTCTGGATCTGGTTTGAGGTCGTATTTTGGCTGTAACTAAGTCTCAGAAGCGAACTCGTACTCTCCAAGAATATGTGGTCAGCACTTTGTTCTTCTTCCTCACAATGCAGGTGTACAAGCCTTCGTTAATGGCGTTTGCCACAATTGTGATGTGGTCATCTTTCAGGGAAATGTAGCCAGGATGAGAGAAGTCCAGAAGCTCACCGTCTTTATACCAGCTGTCGGTGTGAGAGAATGATTCGGGTTAGGACGTTTGTAATAAATACACAACTTGCATATGCTTCAAAACTTTCACACACTTTCTTGCTGAAAAACATCCAGATATCAAACCTTGCAAATTTAGAGGATTGACAATAACATACAGAGCCGACAAAAATATTTCACAGCGTTGAGTCTCCAAGTAAAGGGTTGGAAAAAGTGATCTGAAATAATTCCAAATAAAAAATCCAAAATGTAAATTTAGAGAATAAGTCGTCGTCGTCAGTCACTTTACAGTTGCATTGGAATTCTTCCTAAAACATTTCCTCCAGATTTACTACAGGTTCATGCCCATGAATTTGTTCTTAATAATGTTCTAATGTTAATGAATTTTTATTATTCTGTATGTATTCTGCAAAGTAATTTGCCTAAATTATGCCCAAACTGTCGCCATATAAGAGTTTTCCATACAACCTCACCGATCTTTGCTAGGATAAAAATGGATTCTGATTGAGGATATTCCCATAAGAGGGTCTGATCTTAATCCAATTGAAAACTCATGATCACTACAAGAAGAAAAATAGTGGGAAGAAATTGAACGAAAAAATACAGGTACTATAGTGAGAAGCACTATTGTTGAACAATAAAACGAGAAAACCAATGTTTCTATGGGCAGTGTAATAAATAGCATTATAGAAACAGCATGAATATGCAAAACAGTCAGAGTTAATATAATAATCTGTTTGTGGAAAACAAGAACTCACTAGATTTTGCCTTTCTTGGCTGCTATCTTCTTACCACAGCGGAAGGTGAGGTTCTTTCCCTCCACAACAAACTTGTGTTTTGTCCGTGGAGGGGTTGCAGTCGGCGCGGCAGTGGGAAATGGGAATTCTGTTTGAAAGTTCAAATGAAATCAGATTGCTTATTACTTCTGCAGAACATCAATGAATAATAATGGTGGCTTGCAGTAGAATGGAATAGTGTTACCCCTGTCTTTTGAAAGTCTTTCTAACTGTTCAGTTTGTTGTTTTGTTTATTCCTGGTCAAGGTGGTCTCACTTCCTCACCACTGTTGACTCCAAGCATCTGTTCATTTATGTTCGAAACTTTTGGCTTGGGAGTGGTACTGGACTATAAAAGTGCTGACAGTGTTAAATAGGTTAGGAATCATAAAATGTATGCTGCAGAATTCCCATCCATCTAATATACCAAATCCCACTTCACATTTGAATTTGCATAAGATAAGGTCCACAAATCAAATGTCGCATTTGTATGTTATCATTTGTGATTTCAAATGCTTGTTCAAGTATTTGGAGTATGACTGAGTTTCCCTTTATCCTTCGCAATCCATAGTTAATAATAATCCACAGATTTACTGTATTTTCCCGCATATATCCCACGGGTTATACCAGATTTTACAAACCCCGCAGGGAGGGTGCAGGTTATATAAGTGTGCGGGCTATATCACAAATTTTTCACAAAAGCAGTCTCTCTTTCTCTCCAAAGTACAGTCTCTCCCTCTCTCCTCTCTGCGCTGCGCTTGTCCCTTTAAGAGAAGAGCCCGCCCTCATGGCACCACAGCCAATCACGTTTTCTTGCATGATTGAGGGTTTCTAACCCTAACCCCACTCTGACTTATAGGCTGTCTGACCTGTCAATCATGCAAGAAGACGTGATTGGCTGTGCTGCATGAGGGCGGGCTCTTCTCTCATCTGATGATCAACACCTGTAGAATCGCTTCTTAAGGGACGAGCTGCTGCACAGCGGGAGACACTGCTTTTGCTTTTTCTTCTGATTCTGACTTGTGTTTATTTATTGTGTGAATTTCGAGCACAAGCACTGTGTACCGAGCCTGAACAGTTATGATAATTAACGTCATGCGAGCAACATTTGAAATTCAAAATGTGAACTGAAACAAAAAAGTTCATCAATCTATGGGTGCGGGTTATATAAAGGTGCAGGTTATACCAACGTTTTTTTACACAAGACCCTAAAACCCACGAGCTATATGAGGGTGCAGATTGTCTGCGGGTTATATATGGAACCTGTATACCACAAGTTAAACGTTTTTCGTTTTCTGCTCCAAAGGTAAAAGGAATGGAGAGAAGTACAGCACCTTAACAGTGGGTTAATTCATTCCTTAACCAGCTGGGGATGGCATCTTCTTTGTAGAAAGAAGGATAGTGGTCTACCACCCACCATCAATTACTAGAGGGATCAAGAGGACCAACTGGATCCAGATAAAGAATCGATATCCATTGTTATTAATGACTACTGCTTTTGAATTTCAGAGTGCAACCATCTTCACCAAACTCATCTCCAAAACACCTTGTGCATACACAAGACTATAATATGTCATTTAGTCTGGTAAATGCATGGGACAATATCCAGCTCTGTAAACAGGTTCAACACTTCATAGGTTTTGCCCATTTTTACAGACGTTCCATTTGAAACGACTTCTAACTGAGAAGCTCGCAAGGCAGTTTCTGTGGACAGAAAAGGCAAGCCAGGCATTTATTCAGCAACAGCAGTAAATGAGTTCCACACCCTTAATGACCCTACATGTCCCGAGTTGCCCTTTATAGTCAATGTAGATGCCTAGAACCTCACCCTGAAGGGAACTATGATGTCAGAAATCAGGAGGTCTTGCCAATAAAGTTGGCATTGGAAGAATGAAGTCATTCCTCCAAGTTCCTCCAAAGGTATGTCTCCTTGTGCCAGTTTGGGTTCCTGTAAGGATGGCTTGGACAGCCCTATTGAACAGCATCAGGAACAGGCAAATCATAACCACAGAAAAGGTACACAACTCTGTCCTGGCCAAAAAGTCTGGTTCTCAGCAAGTTTCAGAAACTGGCCCTGCTTTTTATTGGTCCCTTCAAGATCTTCTGAAAGATTAACCGCGTTTCTTACTGGCTCTTGCTGACCCCTTTCACATCTCGCATCTCACTACTGTATCTCCTGACTATCACATCAGCAGTCATCCAGCATTCACAGTTCACTCGCAGTTGTATCTGGTGGATTGGGAAAGTTATGAGACAGCAAAGTGCTTCTGGGTGCCAGCTTAGGATATCCTGGATTCAAGCCTTATCAGCAACTTCCTCTACCACTACCCTATCCATAGATCAAGGAATGTCAGGAACTGTTCTTCAGGGACTGTTCCTGTCTAAACTGACTCTCCAGTAGCCAGCTCTATGTTCTATGGACTATCTAGTTTAGTTGCAAATCATGATGATTGTTTTCACTTGTGTTTTTTCTACTTGTGTTCTGTCAAGTCAATCCATCTTTGTCCACTCTTGAACATACCTTGTCTGTCAGCCAGTTTCTGGAAAGGTTGCTTGTTTTGGAAGGCTTTTAGTTGTCTCACTGGAAAATCCATCAGCCTCCGGTTTTAACCCTCAGTCTAATGGTCAAACCGGGAGGGTTCAGATCTTAAAGATAATGTCTGCTTTGGGAAGAATTCCCTCAAAATACCTTATACCTTTCCTCTGTAGGCATGTCCCCTTGCGCCAGTTTGGGTTCCTGGAGGATGGCCAGGACGGCTCAATTGAATCGCAACAGGAAAAAGCTGATCTGGACCATGACTCTGTCCAGGCCTGAAAGTTTGGTTCTCAGCAAGGGATGTCCCTCTTCCTATTATGTTTCAGAAACTGACACCACATTTATTGGTCCCTTCAAGACCTTCCGAAATTGTAACCCTGTTTCTTACTAGCTCTTGCTGACCAAATTCATCCCCCTTTCACATCGCACACTTAAAGCCTGATGTCTAATGTTCTCTGTCTCCAGTAGCTCCTCACTTTGCCATCCATCATCGGCAGTCAATCAGCATTAGTGTTCATTGGCTGCTGGACATCCGACTGGTCTTTGTAAAAGCCCAGGATCTGGTAGATTGTGAAACCTACGAGCTGGCAGAGCGATTCTGGGTGCTGGCTTAGGACATCCTGGATCCAGATTTTATCAGTGACTTCCATCATCATTATCTTATCCATAGCTCAAGGAACGTCAGGAACTGTTATTCAAGGACTGTTCCTGTCTAAACTAACCAGTAGACAGCTCTATGTTGTCAGGATTTTCTAGTTTATGGATTTCACTTTTGTTTTCAAAGTCAATCCGTCTTTGTTCACCCTTGAACATATCTTTTATTTTTCAGCCAGTTTCAGTGATGGTTGAATACATTTTAACCCTGGACATCCAGGGTTTTATTCCCACCTAGAGCATCTGTCACACAAATTTGTTCCAGCACCACTGTTTCTTTACAAACTTACCCGTTTTAAAAATTTCTCTCAGCTAAGTATACAAGTTAGTTACAAGTGTATTTTCTGTAAAATAGTTTGCCGAGTCCATTTTTGTGGTATAATTTGTTTCAAATAAACTTGAAAACAATAGACATGCAAAAAGAAAAACTGTGGTTTTCTGATGTACATATTTCAGTACATCATCTTACTGAATAAGCTGCAATGAGGGCCACACTTGTAATTCAGGTCTAGTATGTCTCATGATTTTTCTACATCCAAATAGTGTTTTAGGTGATCCCTGGTCTAAATAACAGGCCTCTTACCGTAGCAGAAGTCACAGCTGAAAGGACAGTGTTTCTGCATGAGCCTCCTCTTGCTATCACAATAACCCTTCCTTGCCCAAGCAGGACAGATAAATAATCGATCCAAACATCCTGGACAGCAAAACAGCAAATAAGAAGGTGTCAAGTAATCATAGAAAGGTAAAGGGAAGACAAGATTCTATATTTATTTTGAATGTTTATTTGTGAGTAAAGTACCATAGAGTCGATGTAAGCCCCAGACCTCATCCTGAGTAATTAGTTTGCGGCCCGTCAGAGTGGCATTGAGGTGCATTAAAGCTCTGGGATTCTGGGAATGCATCAATCCCAATATATGACCAATCTCGTGAGCTGCCACGTGAACTAGATCTGTCAGCCACACTCCTGAACACAACGACAATCATCACACATGAACAAACGCCTGTCATGCGCATGGAAATGTTTGCGAGCTTAGACGCTTTGTTACTTAGCCTTCCAGAATTTCAGAATTATTTTTCCAGTAGAAAATCATATAAAACCGATAATACAATGCGTTCTTGCCAGGCATGATTTAACACATTTCCAATAACAAGTCATTTCTCTATACTAAAAGCAAAAACGCTACACAATCACAGCCAAACAGAACACATTTAGTGTTGAATATACAACAGTGGCATTATGACAGATAAAATGCTGCAACTCAATCCTGTTTCAGTGGTTAAGGATATTAATACAGTGAATACGGAAAGTATTCAGACCCCCCTTAAATTTTTCACTCTTTGTTATATTGCAGCCATTTGCTAAAACGTATAATTTTAAGTTCAAGTTCATTTTTTTCCTTAATGTACACACAGCACCCCATATTGACAGAAAAACACAGAATTGTTGACATTTTTGCAGATTTATTAAAAAATAAAAACTTAAATATCTCATGGTCTTAAGTATTCAGACCCTTTGCTCAGTATTTAGTAGAAGCACCTTTTGCACCTTTTGCTGTATAGCCATGAGTGTTTTTGGGAAAGATGCAACAAGTTTTTCACACCTGGATTTGGGGATCCTCTGACATTTCTCCTTGCAGATCCTCTCCAGTTCTGTCAGGTTGGATGGTAAATGTTGGTGGAAAGGCATTTTTAGGTCTCTCCAGAGATGTTCAATTGGGTTTAAGTCAGGGCTCTGGCTGGGCCGTTCAAGAACAGTCACGGAGTTGTTGTGAAACCACTCCTTCGTTATTTTAGCTGTGTGCTTCGGGTCATTGTCTTGTTGGAAGGTAAACCTTCGGCCCAGTCTGAGGTCCTGAGCGCTCTGGAGAAGATTTTTACCCAGGATATCCCTGTACTTGTCCACATTCATCTTTCCCTCGATTGCAACCAGTCCTTGCAGCTGAAAACACCCACAGGTGATGCTGCAGCACATGCTTCACTGTTGGGACTGTATTGGACAGGTGATGAGCAGTGCCTGGTTTTTTGATTCTCATTTGCTCTGACATGCACTGTGAGCTGGAAGGTCTTATATAGACAGGTGTGTGTCTTTCCGACTCAAGTACAGTCAGTGTAATCAAACACAGCTGGACTCAAATGAAGGAGTAGAACCATCTCAAGGAAAGCAAAGGGTATGAATACTTACAACCATGAGATATTTCAGTTTTTTCAAAAATGTCAACAATTCTGTGTTTTTCTGTCAATATGGGGTGCTGTGTGTACATTAATGAGGAAAAAAAGGCACTTAAATGTATTTAGCAAATGGCTGCAATATAACAAAGAGTGAAAAACTTAAGGGGGTCTGAATACTTTACGAACCCACTGTAAGTGGAGAATTCAACTGGAACATTTAGCTTCTTATAAGACTGTAAACAAAGCACTTGCAGGTTCAGTAGGACTTTTTATATGTTCTGTCTGTTCAATTTAATGATGACTCCATTTCTTTTGGCGTAATGAACATTGTGACACCATTTCTGGAAAAACACCTGCCTTTATTCCAGCTGAAGCGCATGTTTCCAAGAATCCAGTACTCGTCATCATCGAAGTGGATCTCTCCGGTCTGAGGGAAGAAGGCATGGGCCAGTTCACCGGTGATGCCGTCGAAACAGTGGTGTAGGTACGACTGCAGACAGTCGGTGTGGTTTACGGAGTAGAAACCTGCCGAATGGTCAACCAAATTCCAATTTGTTTGTGTTGCTACGAATAATTTAGTAAAGCCTGGAAGCAAGCCATCAAATCTGAAAAATCATTTTTCTCAGAAAAGTCACAAATATACATTTTCTGGAGTTGGTCTTAACTTTTATTGCCATTTGTGCATCATTCTGTGTTACTTTAAAGTCCTTTGTACTGCAACAAACAAATGTACAAACTTATTTGATGTACCGATTTTGATGTCAGCGTCTTGATCGGAAGGGACTTCACGAAAACTGAAGGGTGAGACGTCACTCCACATGGAGAAGGCCTTGGATATGCCTCTCCGTGTGTCGCTGGCATTCAAAAGATTCCTCGGAAATGACAGCAGTCTGCACAAACATAACGGTAATATCCAAAAGCACCCATTAAAAATTGACAAATTAACTAAAATATACATTTAGTGGTAACACTTTATTTCAATGTTCCACTTTAGACATTCGAATGACTATATTAGTAACTTTGCAACTAGATCTCAACTTATTCTATGAACCCGAATCCAACGGTGTACTAACACTCTAATGAGAGTTAGTTGACAAAGTAGTTGCAAAGTTACGTATAGTTAGTTGGATGTCTAAAGTGGACCATCAAAATAAAGTGTAACCCTGCCAAAAACAAAAGTGCTGCATAATACCATCTACTTTTTAGAGTTTGACAAACCAGGATAATGACAATGACACATTAATATGACACATTGTCCATTGGATATATGCTTTTGTACGTTCCTGACATAGGCAAGCATTGTAAAAATGAAAATTGGTAATGAAATATCAAGAAGAAGAAGAAGCCATGAGTTGTGATATTGTATCTTACTTGTAGGTCAGCTTGAATTTGTCCCATTTGAGTTTCTCTGGAGTGAGCGTGTAGCGTTTGTTTCTGGAAAGGTGAAGCACGTGGGAGCGAGCGTCTTTATGAATTCCAATGATTAAAACACCAGATATGAGAGCTTCTTCCTTGGACAAAAAAAATCTCAGATTAGATTAGACAATTTTCCGTGAAAGTCTGTGCCACGTTTGCTCCTGAAAGAGTGATAACTCCACTTGTGAGGTGATTTGCTCTAATAAATGCTTTGTGAAGCCAGGAACACATCTTGTATTGATTAGTCAGGAGTGGAGTGAGCGCAGTCAGAGGAAAGTTCGCTGCAGTTGTAAAGTCAAACTTGTCGCTTTTAATTTAATGTAAGCCAATTATTTCATGCTCTTTACAGGACAGGACAACGCATCGGTGAGGCAACTGCTCTAAATATTACAGTAGTACATACATATTTTTATATACTATTTTCACAAGTGGAAAATATTTTATATTCTTGGTTTAAAAAAACCTCAAACTGATCTCCCTTATAACACAACCGTTCATTCAAAATCTGTTATTGAGCTTTATTGCAGACTTTAGTGTCACGTGATGTCCATAAATAATTTTTACTGTATTTTTTATCAAATAAATGCAGCCTTGGTGAGCAGAAGAGACTTCTCTCAGAAACATTAAAACAACACAGAGTGGAAGCACTTGTTAGTAGTGAAGATATAATATACTGTATATACCGGGTCTAAAAGTGAAGTCACAGCATTACTACAACACCTGTGATTTTCCTGTGCAACTGAATGTGTAATCAAGGAATATTCATCAAGTGTAAAGGAGTCAGTTATCATATCACTACATTTCTGCTTCTAGTGATGTAAGAGTACAACGTACAATAAATGTTTTTATAACAATACACCAGAAACAATGAATTGTATAAACTTTCAAATTTAAGCTACACTAGAACATAATCTATTTTAAAAGTTTATTATCTCAAAGTATCAGCAAAGTAGACAACACTGGAAAGTTACTTTGAAAAATAATGCATTACAATATGGAGTTACTTCCTTAAAAAGTAACTAATTGCATTACCTGACTTGATTGTATCTCAGAATACTCGTATGTCGGGACGCTCGTATCTCAAGGTATTACTGTAATGTGCTGCATTACTTTTTCTCCCATCTGGGATGGGCTTGTTTGTATGATTGGGCAAATTTTTGGGCAAATATAAAAAGGTCATTTTACATTTAAAAAAAATGAACTAATAAGGATGAAGGGAATGCAAATTCATGTGTGTACAGTAGAGCAGTGGTCCCCAACCCCCGGACGAAATTGTACCGGGCCACGGAACGATTTCGCGGACCGGTCCGTGAGCGGCTACAAGCGGCTGTGACGCTGCAGCTTTGGCGGTGAGGAGGTGTGTTTAAACAATCCCCCCCCCAAAAAAAGGTTGGGGACCACTGCAGTAGAGGACACAGATCAAACAAACCTTTCAGCTGATGCCGTTCTGGATTGCAGGAGAAGAAAGTTTAACTATAATAATAAAACAAAAAATCTCAAGTAATTTTTGCTTGTGTTTTAACTGAATCGCCGAAGGTAATTAGCAATTGCATTGGTCAATAAAGTATGATTAAATGCATCAAAATATTTTTTTTTTTGAAGCAGCACGTCCTTTAAGAAGCGATTCTACAGGTGTTGATCATCGGATGAGATGAGAAGAGCCCGTCCTCATGCAGCACAGCCAATCACGTCTTCTTGCATGATTGACAGGTCAGACAGCCTATCAGCGCCAGCTGTCAGAGTGATAGTACAAGCGCCAGAGACAACAACCCTCGCAAGAAAGAAAAACAGAAAGAAAATACCACAAAAAAACCCTCATGTCCATAGGGACGTAACAAATATATTTAAATATTATTAAGTGTAAAAAATGTGTGATATAGCTCGCACCCCCCCTGTGGGGTTTGTAAAATATGCTATAACCCGCGAGTTATATGCGGGACAGTACGGTACAGCCACTTACTTTGCAAGATGAACATAAAGTGCAGGTGCCAACTCATCCAAAGACTGTGCTTCTTTGGTTAGTTGGTGATGGGTAGTATTTATAATTGAGTGGAGGGGTATTGGGGTTTACACTGGGATGGTGACCGGGGTGCAGTTGTCGTGTGGGTGAGCGGACAGAACACATTAAAAGTTTTCTGTTTTCAGCTGAGAACAGTGTCATGAACGCAAAGTTAATAATGAATGATTTTATAATGAAAATAAATCCAAAACTTACTTAAGTTGGACAATGACTTTCTTCTAGAGCTGCTGTACAGCAAAAACAATCTTTGTTGCATTCATTTCCTATTATCACTGTAAAGCAGTTTTGAAACAATCTGTATTGTAAATTACATTAAATTAAATCAATTTGCATAAACCCATGCATGCAAGATCAATATTTAGTCATTTCAGCAGAAAAAGAGACTGTAAGTGGATGTGTGCTAAAAGATTAACAACTATATTGAAGCCCTCAAAAGGTAATAACCACAACAACAAAAAATCAGCTTTGATTTCATAAGAATGTGCATTGTAATGACTTGGCTGGAAGATGCTAGTTTAAATGTAGAAACATTTAAACATGCCTTGTGCTAGCCTAAAAAAACCAGCCTGATTTTTAAATTGTAATTCCAGAAGGTATGTGGCCTGAATTTGAACTCTGAAGTTAATGTTGAGCGTGCTCTCTGGGTTTCATAAAGCTGTCCAAATTTCTTCACTTCACTGGTAATCTGACCCTAAACTAGTGTCTGAAACAGACGCATTGACCAGACATTCACAAATACGCCAGACAGTCTCTGGGTTAGAAATCCACAGTGTTTGCATGAAGCTTGGCTCCGTTTTGTATCCCACAGACAGTGTATGATCTTCAGACCGGATGACTGCATGATTTTCTATACAGGCTGAAATGTCCTTTCCTGACTTTGTCATCTCAATCTTCTGGAAAAGAGTAGAGTGCTGATAGTGTGCCAGAGTCTTTGAGTGTCTTAAAAGTGAAAAGGCTCGCAGACTCCACTTGAAAACACTGATAAACTCAAGACTAGTGGAGATTTTGGACCAAAATAGTCTCCAGGGCAGAGAGGACATTCCTGAACTGATTCGGACTGTCTTTTTTATCACATGACATTGTTTTCTAAGCCACGCTCTCGGAAATCAGGACTTCCATTTTTGTCCAATGGAAAATCATTCCAAATGGAAAAAGTTATTTTAGATCCAAGATCATTTTTAAAGTGGAACTTCCAAATGGCAATGTTTTGTGGGCGATCAGCTTAATATTATGAAATGTCTTCAGCTGCTCTCGATCTCGTGATGTAAAGGAGTTTGAGACTCCAGTAGGGTCTCTTTACAGATGTCTTGAGTTAGAGTTAGCAAACGGTCACAGGACTATTTAAAGCAGGGGTGTTCAAATGGCGGACCCTCGCTTATTTCCATTCAGGACCATGGAACATAATGCGCCATTTTACCGTTTCTACATTTTAAAATGAGTAGTGCATCAAAACAAAAGAGCGGTTCTCACCACAAGCACTCAGGGTCGTTTACGGTAATGATCTTTCACGCAACATCCTCAGATATTTCTCTCAGATTCAGACGCACGTCATTCAAGACCTTTCCAATCCATGCATGTTGCTTCTCTCTCTCGCTAAAGACGTAAAGCGCCACACAAAGAGCTGCAGATGATGCGGTTATTTTAGCAGTAAGAACATAGTGAGCAGAAAAATAGAGCTAAAACGCTGGGTGCAACAAATATAATTCGTTTTATCTGTCATACAGATGAACGGTTAACTAAACCAGGACATTAATCTGCATATTAAGAGCATTTCATAATAAACAATGTAATGATTTGAACAATTATTTAGAGGTTGCAGAGGAATACAAAAAAATCTGAGATTACTAGTTAACTTTATTTTGTGCTCATGATAATCGTTTTGTGTTAATAACCAGTTTTAATTATTAGATTATGTACTTGTTTTTGTAATTTATTACTAAAAATGGCCCATACTTTTGTTAAGAAGCAAAGCCTGTATTTTTCTCAGCCACACAGCCTTCATTGTGCCATAAACGTGTCTAAAGGTTCAATAAATAAATGTAGAAAAATAGCTTGATAAAACATCTGATCTAACCTTTTTATATTCATATCCAGTTGGAAGAAATATTTACTTTTAGTAAATGTTCTTACACGTCACAGCTTTGGCTCTCAGGGGCCAAGATTTTCATCTTTGACTATTTTGAGTGTTTAAGATTTTCTTCTTTTATAAAGTACTGTGGCTGCCCCAATGGAAATGTATAATTGTTAATCCAAAAAAGTATTGTACGGGCCTCCTCTGGGAATGAAATAAAGAGACTGGAGCTCTAGGAACTTTAATTGAATACTGCTGATCTAAAGGTTCATTCACAGCTCCCCAGAACCACAAAGGGTTGGACAAAATGCCACATGATTCATGAAAGCCCAGTTAAAAGGGAATGCTCTCAGAAACGTCACTAATGTTAATGTAACACTAACTGAATATTTGTTGAAAGTTATCTGCTCTTCAGTTATGTTCTCAAAAGAACATTGTTCATGGAACTTTTTTCCATTTGTGTTTGTCAAACATGTATAAATTCTTGCTACTTGTTTCAGAATGTTCAGAGAACATTCAAAAGTAACGTTCCCATAACGTTTGAAGAATGATCCAATGGAATGTTCAGAGATAAGCCTGAAGGTTCTTTTTTCTTTTTTTACAGAGATCTGCTGATATTCCATCCATTGTAAAACCTTCAGTTCAACTGGAATTTGCATGATTGCAACAGTTTCCTAATTTATAATTTCAACTTCTCTGTTTGACTGGCGATAACATCATTTAGTGAGGCCAAGCTTGATATTTACCATCTTACAAAATGTCTGCTACACTTGGAATGGAAACTTGGTAATGGTTCATGGAAAATGATGTTATAGACAATCAGAGACCCTGTTAGTCTACAACGTCTACAATGAAATCCACAGCAGTGTTTGCCTAATGACCACCCTTCTGTCTAAGGATCGCCAGCAATTCAAGAAATTATTATTAAGTTTGCAGATTTACTTGGAAAAACACTTAAACCAATCAGAGCTCTTCAGATGGAGAATTGAAATCAAATCTGTGAATTATATTTAAAAAAAAATTAGTTTGAAGCACTAAGTAGCCAGTAAACAAGATGAGGATGAACACCCCTGCTGAAAAATCCAGAATGAACCAGCATGAATACCATGTTAGTCCAGCAAAGCTCCAGTAGAGCTGCTTTAATGGTCTTTCAGCAGATGTGATGAAGGTAAATTAAAGATGATTTACCGTACACTGAAAAGAAACACTCTTTGGTCATTGTATTTTCTTCGAATGGTTGGTAAGTTTGTCCAGTCATATACAACTACAATTTTGTTAATCATATCCATGTCATGTCGTTAGACACGAGAACAAAAAAAGGATAATTCTTCCTTCTGGATGGAAAGGCCTGTAAGTTGATCCAAGTGTCTTGGGGAATATCTTGGCTGCTTTTCTCTTCGTATTTCTGGTACTCTCGAAGAATGATAACATTTTCTTTTTGTTTGTAGCTCCACACCACATAGCGATACATGACAAGACGCTGTGACCTACATTTCAAAACCTCCAGCTCCTTCCAGGATATAACAGCTCACTAGAATCACGGTTCAAGGGGCTTTTAACGGGAAACCCGACAGGACAACAAAAACGTAATGCAATACACAAGACACTGACATCCCTGCTGACAGACTCAACCTGCAAAGCATTATTTAAACCCTCTTTGATCGTGGTACTATTTCTGAAGCCAAAAAGTGCGAGAGCATTCTCACCGGTCGTGACAAAGACAAACTAGTATCTTCCCAGTTATTTTTATAGTGATTGAAAACACTTTCCAAGACTGTCATTCAAAAACTTGTTCATAAAGAACCAACTACTACCTATTCTTCCATAAAAGCCCTGATATACTTTGAACAGAATCAAAAAAAGAACTGGCATGAGCAAAATCAGGTCAAAACTAAGTTAATTTCGGGACGTTCTGGTAAAGTTCACTCTGGCTGGTAAGGACCTACCATTGGTTGTGTGGTGATGATGTAATAGGTGGGTGTGACACTGAGGCTCCGCCTTCAATGAGGTGTCAATCTTCTTTGGTTTTTTTAATCGAGAGAAAATTGCACAGCACAAATCGCTAACAGTACGGATGGACGAAAGAGTGATTACGCAACTTCTACAGATGTAGCATACCTTCTTTCTACAAACAATATTGCACAAAAGTTTAAGAAGTGCCAAGACCGCATGAGGTCAGGGACATCTATCTGGGATTGTTCTTGCATCATGTCTGAGACATTCAGATCTACTGAAATCGCTTGCGAGTGCAGGATTCTGCCTTGTCTTTAAATACATTTTTTGCAAGCAACATATAAACGCCTGAAATTACGCTTTAAATGGAGATGGTGGCAGATCTTTTCTTTCATATGGTAATGTACATCCAAGAGAGGGAGGGACTTTTCTGTGCATCAGAGTTTGAAATGTGGGCGTGGAACTCAAAAGTTTATGCAAATGAGCCTCTGGGGGCGGGGTTTAAGATCATTAAATGGTAAGTTACCGACTTCTGATGCTTCACCTGAAGATCCAGTGACATTTTAATTAACCATTACAAGGTCTTCAATTTAAAAATAAAAACATGCCTGGATGTATTGTTCATATTAAGATCAATAACATGCATTTAGAAAATAGATGGTGCTTCAGTATAATATAATATTATAGTCAGTGTTTTAGCAGTTTCTGGACATTTTTAGAGGTCTTTTAAAAGCATGAAAAGGTTTTGGACTGTGTGTGTTCTTGTGGTGCCATCATCCAATCCTTGTTGTCGTGGCATTACTTTTCTGCATCTCCAGTCTAATTAAGCTTTCCTGTAGCGCGTGACACTAAGATAAGCAAGAATAAGTTAAAACGTCAACATGTGTGTTGAATGCAATGCAAGTCGCTTTGGATAAAAGCATCTGGCAAATGCATAAATGTAAATTACTTTAATGGCATTCAGGTCTCTTACTTTAAACGCGTTTGGATATTTCCATATTTCCAGAGCTGCATGTGCCTCCAAGCAACCTGCCATTGTGATGAATGGGAATGCTCATGGAAATGTCTCTCCAGGCCTCACAGACCAGGTGGATGTACTCAAACCAGTGAGCATTTTATTGTACAAAAAAAGTGGATATGCCTGTGAGGGGAAGATGAGTCATTAAAGTCACCATGAAATCAAAACTGACATTTTTTATGGAATTATTGCAGTACTTTTTTTAATAAGTGATTTATCCTTGTCAAACATGATTATTTTAAATTCATGTTCCAGGTAATCTTTAATCAGAATTGATTGCAGCCACTTCTCTTATCTGATGATGAGGGAGTAGCAAACAGTCCCTCACATGATCCACAACCATCCAATCAATTCCTCACAGACAACATCAATTGCCCTACATTTGTTCTTGTTTGAGAAGCGTTTGTCTGGGGATGTATGACACAATAGGGAAGAAAAGCACAACTTGAGAAACAAAGTAAACAAGAAACAAAATATTCTGTTTCTTGGAGGAAAATAGAGGCCAACTGTAGTTTTTAGAGTACACAGACATGTATTCTTCAAAGAGAACAAACCCAAAACCTCCACAAACATGATTATTTAGGAAATGCCAATGGTGCATTCTCGACAACTTTAGAAAGTAAAAGTGAACAAAAAAACGACATGTAGCATAAAACACATTTTTTGTAAAGTATGAAATTGCAGATTTACTGCAAAAGTCCAGTCAATGATATCAGTCACATGCCGTTCGTCTGCTCTGTTTTTAAGTGCGGATGCGCCAGACGCCGCGTTCGTCATTGCGTCGCGTCTCATGTCACGAGCGTTGCGTTTTAAAGACGACGCGTCCATGTCTCAGATCCCCCGCGTTGCGTTCCGTCACGCTTTTATGAACGACCCCTCGCGACTTCTCGTTGTATAACTCGAGCGTATCAATGGATATCACATAACGCGTGACGCCCTCGAGCCGCTTTGACGCGTGTCAAGAGTTATGCAAGGAAAGAGAGCACTGTTGAAATATCCGTCCTGATGAAAAACTAATGACATACCTCAAATCTCCAGGCAGGCAAAGCCGTGACTTCATGCATCAAGAGCCCAAACCCCGCCAGCGCAAGCAGGAGAAGTCCTTCGAAGTATCCAGCTTTCCGCAGACTGCCACAAACTTCACGCACCATCTTTGCAACGTCGCCGTCCAAATATTTGCCCTTAACAAAGACGTATCAAACCTCACCATTTATTTCCCATGGGTTATTTGGCTTGCCATTGGGTACTTGACAGATACAGCTTTTCCTCAGGCAGTCCAGCTTCAGTGTTGAGCAGCCAGACTGAGCTCAGATGAACAGCACTGACTGCTTCACATGCTGCAGCTGCACACATTGTAATGCAATCAATGCAGCTTTTACCACACTTGCTGTTTCATTGTCATTTTTGGAGGATTATTCATCTTTCAAAAGACATCTGCTTTTGATTTTGCCTCCTGAAGGCATTGTTCTTGCATTTAAAAACGAAATATTCCTTTTTGAACATCCAAACAACCACAAACGGACTGATCTGGTGTGCTCTGGCTGCAATCTGAACCGAAACAAAGTACAAGCTGTTTTTTTGGTTTGGCTTCTAGGAACCCTAACCCTCATTTAAGTACATAGGTTATTGATCAGGTACACTGTAAGCCCTAACCCTCAAAATAATTATTTGGTTTGAGTAGAGCCAACTTAAATTAAACAATACCTTGAGATACGAGCATAAGCCATTCCAAGATCGAGCTCGTATCTCGAATTGCTCGTATCTCAAATAATTTTTTTCCCATAAAGGATAACAGAATTTTTTAACCCGTTCTGGCCCTCTAAAAAAACTCCCTTTTAGTGCTAATAACAATGGAAAAAAACATGTTTTTAATTGCTATAGAGACACACAAAAGTATAGTATATAAGGATTCCTGTGATATAAAATAAAATGTGCTTTTAATTTTGAGTTCTTACCTTCAAGACAGACGATACAGTAGCGGCTAATGACAGCATGTGCGGAGGAGGAGGAGGAGGAGGGATTTTCACCTATAGATAATGCAAACACAATACGGAAGTGTAGTGTTACTTCCCGTGTTGTGTATTGCAGTGTTTCCCAACCCTGTTCCTGGAGGCACACTTTTACATGTGTTCTTTATCTGTCCCATATATTTCTGGTCTTGTCGCCTATGGCTTGCTCAGTTGGGGAAACTTAACACTTAAAATTCATCAATTGTATTGATTCGCCTGCTCTTTTGGGGCTGCTGTTCAGCCAAACAAACTTTGTTTATATTGTTTTTCCTGTGACCACTGTAAAGCTGCTTTGAAACAATCTACATTGTAAAAAGCGCTTTATAAATAAAGGTGGCTTGACTTCACTTGGGAGTCTCTATTAACAAGCTGATAAGTTGAATCAGGTGTGTTTAATTAGGAAGAGTTGGAAAACCTGTAGTGTTGGTGTGCCTCCAGGAAAAGGGTTGGGAAACACTGGTGTATTGGATAAACTCAGAAGCTCATACTTATTATTATTGAACACTCATAACTCGTGCTGCTCCCAGCTTAATACTCGTGAATCACTCGTTGCCCTCGGTAACCCCCGCTGTAAACCAAGCTTCCTCTAGTGGAGATCACATGCAATTACCCCATAAATGAGGCGCTTGAGCTTCTCCGAGTTCTCATAGCTTCAGTAAGCTGCTCGTATCTCAAATATTTACTTGTATCTCAAAGCAAAAGTGCTCGAGGTTTGCTTGTATCTCAAGGTATTACTGTATTTAGAACTTTTTACATTGAACACCTGACAAACCAATTCAAAACTGAACATACCCCTGAACCCCATCCCTCATCAGCTTTAGATCTTCTGTAGCCCCACCCCTCATCAGCTATAGACCTTCTCTAGCCCCACCCCTCATCACCTATAGATCTTCTCTAGCCCCACCCCTCATCAACTATAGACCTTCTGTAGCCCCACCCCTCATTAAGACCTTCTGTAGCCCCACCTCTCATCAACTATACACCTTCTATAGCCCCACCCCTCATCACCTATAGACCTTCTGTAGCCCCACCCCTCATCACCTATAGACCTTCTGTAGCCCCACCCCTCATCACCTATAGACCTTCTGTAGTTACACCCCTCAAGTCAAGTCAAGTCAAGTCACCTTTATTTATATAGCGCTTTTTACAATGTAGATTGTTTCAAAGCAGCTTTACAGGAAAAACAATATAAACAAAGTTTGTTTGGCTGAACAGAAGCCCCAAAAGAGCAGGCGAATCAATACAATTGATGAATTTTAAGTGTTAAGTTTCCCCAACTGAGCAAGCCATAGGCGACAGCGGCAAGGAACCAAAACTCCAGCAGGTGACGTAACGAATGAAGAATAGAATGGAGAAAAAACCTTGGGAGAAACCAGGCTCAGTTGGGGGACCAGTTCTCCTCTGGCCAACAGCCAAACCGTGCATGATTATTATACAACAATTCAAGTCCAATATGAAGTCCAATTTGGTCCTCATCACCTATAGATCTTCTGTAGCCCTTGTGACTACTCGATCCATACCGGAAACACGATTGGTACCGCACATGTGGTATCTACTTCCTGTCTGAGCTGTGTGAAACAATTTATGGCAGATGTTACTTATCGAGTCAACAGTCACGTGACTACTCGATCCATACCCGAAACAGTTTTGTACTTTTCTCTTAATATTGGTGCTGGTGGGGTTAACTGCAAAACACTGGGGGACGGTGAGAATCACAGATGGCAATGAAGATTGTGATGGGCAACAGCAAATGGGATAATGAAGATACAGACAAGACAGTAACATCTTCAGTAACGACTCTTTTTTTTTCTTCTTTATGAATCTTTTTGTTTGGAGTTGGTCAGGCAAGTTGAATTTAGAAAATGTCAAATTAAGAAAAAGCCCAAATTTTGCACTCCAAAGTTCAGCAAAATAAATACATTTACACCTAAATAAACATGGGTATTACAAAAGACTTGATATTAAAACATTTCGGAATCCTTTTAATTTGCCTTAATTATTTAGGTTTATTCTTTTTTTAATGAACGTTAATATAGAAATGCCAAAAATGCTGTTAAATTTTTTTTTTATATATGTATGTATAGTAGCCTTTAATAGAATTCTCAAGGCAAGCTGAGCTCAAGGCAAGCTATTAAATAAATATCCTTGTCCCCCGCCTTACTGACACAAGTAATCGCTTTTATAGTAGTAATAGAAAAGATCTGAATGTGAACAGATGGTCTCTTAAGTTTGATACTGATGCAGTGAGTGTCTTCCTGAGGACCTTCTTAAACCGGCACTGAGACAGTACATGAATGCAGGTAATGCATTTTTCCATTGTTTACAAAACTAACCTCAAACAATGCAATTTTTGTATCCGTGAAAATGAGTAATGTAAACGCCGGGCGTTTCGTCCTTCGCTGTAGAATAAAAAGATGAAAAAAGTTAGCGATGTAGCTTACGAGTGCGTGGGTTTATAATTACCGCATTTTCCTGCATATAACCCGCAGTCGCAGATAATCCGCACCCTCATATAGCCCGCGGGTTTTGGAGTTTTGTGTAAAAACTAGTTGGCATAACCCACACCCATAGATTGATTAACTTTTTTGTGTAAGTTCACATTTCGAATGTTGCTCGCATGACGTCAATTATCCATAACAGTTCAGGCTCGGTACACAGTGCTTGTATTAAGTGTAAAAAATTGTGATATAGCCCGCACCCTTATATAGCCCGCACCCCCTCTGCAGGGTTTGTAAAATCTAGTATAACCTGCAGGTTATATGCGGCAAAATACGGTAATTATAAACACGCACTCGCATTTGCTTGTTTCATCCAAATATATTAACACTAATAAACAGAATAGAAATAGCAACACAACAGACGATTAAACTAGAGTCGCAAATCAGCTCATCTGTTGTCTAATTTATCACGTCCGTTAAATTCATATTCAAAAGTGTATTGTCATATGCATAGACAGAAATCATGTTTCCCTGCACAATGAAATTCTTACTTTGCCATCCACAATAAATGTCATACAGGATCTAGATAATAATAATCATAAATAATAAAAATAAATAAAATAAATAATAAAAATAAGAGCAATGAAGGCAATAATGTGAGTGTAGATTGATAGTTATGCCATGTTATGTTTATGATTGTAAACGCCTATTGTGATTGTAAAATCAGCTGTTTAGGAGTCTTATGGCAGAGGGGAAGAAAGGGTTCTTCAGTCTTGAGGTCCTTCATTTCATACTTCTGTACTTCCGTCCTGAGGGTCCGTGCTGGGGCTGGGGGCAGTCTTTGGGGATGGAGGCAGCTCTCCTGTGGACTCTGCAGTGGTAGATGCTCTGCAGAGAGGGCAGTGGAGTCCTGGAGATCTTCTGGCAGTCTTCACCACTCTTTGGAGGCGTTTGCGGTCCATGACAGAAGTGCTGCCGTACCACACAGTGATGCAGCTGGTCAGGACACTCTCGATGGTGCAGCTGTAGAAGTTGCTGAGGATCTTAGGCGACATGCCAAACTTCCTCAGCCTCCTCAGAAAATACAGCCGCTGTTGAGCCTTCTTGACCAGCTGCGTGATGTGAGGTGTCCATGTGAGGTCCTCATTGATGTGGACACCCAGATATTTGAAGTTGCTCACCCTCTCCACTTCAAGCTCCCGGATGAACAGTGGCTGAGGCGTCCTCCTCTCCTTCCTCATGTCCACTATCATCTCCCTTGTCTTGTCCGTGTTGATGGTGAGGTTGTTTTCTTCACACCATTACACCAGACTGACCACCTCCCTTCTGTAGGCTGCTTCATCACAGCCAGCGATGCATCCTATCACTGCGGTGTCATTCGCGAACTTCAGGACGATGTTGTCCTTGTGGGAGGCGACACAGTTGTAGGTGAACAGGGTGTAGACTTAGACCCTCTGTAGCCCCACCCCTTTATAGCGCTGCTCTCATTGTGTTGTCTTTCGGGTTGTATTTCAGGAGCATGAATGTAAAATATATATATATATATATATATATATATATATATATATACACACACATAAATATATAAAATTAAAAGGGAGTATGTGTGTGTGAGGGAGTGTGTGTATTTGACAGACATTTTTATTCAAAGCAATTTGCATTGCATTCAAGAAACACATTGACATTCTAATAAGTTATTGCTTTCCCTGGGAATTGAACCCATGACCTTGATGTTGTAAACACCAATGCTCTACTGATTGAGGTACAGGAAAACTGAAATGTTCTTATAATTATTATATAGAAACAGTTCTGAACAATAATATATAACACAACTTGGAAAAATGCTTAAATGCTTCAAATTAGTTTGGTTTAAAAAAAAATTATCCTATAAAGCTGTGGTCACTTATTAATAAATGTGGTCAAATATTATAATAAGTAATTATAATAATAATAATAATAATTATAATAATTGTGATAAATTATTGTGCATTACGTTTTGTAATTTTAACCTCTTAATATCTGCAAATATGGCTTTAAACTCTGCTTTGAGATCTTTATTATAACCAAAGCATTTTATCGTTCAACATTTTCTAGCAATCCACTTTTGCAAAACTGCATTATGTTAAAACCTATTCAAAGTTGCGAGACATTGAATTTTGCACTCAGACATATTTTTTTTTACATCGTAAATAGATTAATCTATTTTGTATTTATTTTTAGGCGTATAACACATTTATTCATGATGTATTTGCAGGCTTCACACCGCTGTACTGAACGCGTCTGTCGGGCGGAATGAGGAAGCGACGCCGTGTTTCCGTCCGGACTGATTACGCGGCTGCGCTCTGAAGTGTTGGACGGAAATGGCGAGGCGTGAGTCCCTCAATGTTGCTAATGTCATTTAACTCTGCACTCTTCTGCCGCTCGGACGCTGCGGGATTGATCCACGACGCCACGGCACGATGCGCGAGCGGCTCGCGGAGTAACTGCTGAAGTGTGTGTGTGGAGCAGGTACGATCCGCACAGACACTTTGGTAATCTCTGCTAATCTCTCTGACTAGCATTAGCCTTTAGCAGCCCAACCATCATCTCCATCTTCATCATGTTGTGTTTGTGTAGCGTCAGCTGCTTTTAATCAGCAGATCAACAGGTGAGTGGATGCTTCAGTGATATATTAATAAATAAGCCATAAATATGATGTTCATATATGATTATTACAATTATATAACATGATGTTTAAGTACTACACATTGGAAAATATGTATATTTTCTACCCAAAATATGGTATTACTGTCACCAGTAGTGTTAAAAAGTACGATTATTTAGGTTATTGTCATAAAAACATAGCTTTTGACATGTTTTTGTTACATCCTTGTGTTTTTGAAGGGCATAAACTGGACTCTTTTCTCAGTCATTTCCATAGTAATTAATCTCATAAATCATATTCCTTTTTGATAAAGTGTAGATGAATAGCCATGTTTATTACCCTGGTGTTTAATTGACAATAAAGCTGACTTTGACTAATGACAGTCAGTAATTCTGATGGAAAATGTTTCTTCTCACTGCCATAATCTAATTTTCTTTTATTTTAATAACTCTAATAATTTTCTTTCTTCTTTTGGGACGTCATGGAAATGCTATTGTGGATTTTAGAGCACAAAAACATACAGTAAAAAGTCATTCATGTTCTGCGTGGGCAAGTTCTACTGTGTGCAGAAGATTCCACCAATCAGAGTCAGGCTGAACTCTTTAACTCCGCCCCCTCTCTCTTTGATCTCCCTAAACGCTCAAAATAATCTTTATTAATGATGACACAATGAAACGTGCCAAACAACGATATTAGGACAAGAGCAACACAAAAACAAGAGAACCAACAAAATATTAATAACTGATTATATTGCAGTCAATGTTAGTTTTTTTCTGGCAGATCTTTTTCTGTGCATTTTTCCGTGTATGTGTATACATAGTAATCCCTCGCCACTTCGCGGTTCAAGTTTCGCGGCCTCAGTGCATCGCATCTTTTTCAAAAATATTTATCGAAAAATAAAAATTCAAAAATAGTGTCATATTGGCAGCCGTATTGCGGAAAGCAGCGTTGCTTCATCGTGATGAGAGAGAAAGAGAGATGCGAGAGTCCACATTAACCGCAATAAACGAGGGATCACTGTATGTGTGTGTTTACATATGTGTATATATATTTCCATACACACACTATTTTTTCCCCCCTCATATATGCTTTCGTACAAAGTTCTCAAGAATTTGATTTAATTTAAATTCTGGAAAACCTTTGAAAACAAAAAAGCACTTGAATTATTGACAAACAATTAAATGAGTGTTTTATTTTTTTCAGAAAAGCAGCACAAAAACAGTCTTTTCGTATATAGATATAGATATGCCATTTCACATAGTTTGATAAATGAGTTTTTGTTTTTTGAAACCCAGTAAACTAATGCTTAAAGTCCCAGAATAAATGTTTACAGCACCTGTACAAACCCTGGGATTAATATAGCTTGTAGGGTCATTGGAAACAAACGTCACTTTTAACGGTGTGAAATGCGTGAGTCGTGATTTGAGTGTGTTGTGTTTCCACAGCTGCGTCCTCGGCTCTCTGCGAGCTTGAGCTGACTATGTCTTCGGGCCTGAAGCAGACGGGCGGAGAGACGTGTGTGCTCTCCCGCTCGAACGGACTGAACGGCTCCAGGTGTTCGGGAGGGGAGCGCAGCGGCTGGCTGTCCCGCGTGCAGGGCAAGTGCGCGGCGTACGTGTTGGCCTTGAGGCCGTGGAGCTTCAGCACCTCGCTCACGCCGGTGGCTCTGGGCAGCGCTCTGGCCTACAAGCTGGAGGGGTCGGTGGACCTCCTGGTGCTGCTGGTCTGTGCCGTGGCGGTCCTGGTGGTTCACGGCGCGGGGAACCTGGTGAACACCTACTACGATTTCTCCAAGGGCATCGATCACAAGAAGAGCGACGACAGGACTCTAGTTGATCAGATCCTCAAGCCGCAGGACGTGGTGATGTTCGGAGCGGTGCTGTACTCGGCCGGATGTCTCTGTGCCACGCTGCTCTTCTTCCTCTCCTCCCTCAAACTAGAGCATTTAGCTCTCATTTATTTTGGAGGGCTGTCCAGCTCTTTCTTGTACACTGGAGGTGAATATGCTGGTTGTTTGTGTGTGTATGTCTGTGCCGTACAGTCGCAGTGAACACGTTTACATGCTCGTTCCTAACCTGATTATGCTGACGATGCGTGTGATCAAGTAAACATGTTAACCTGTTATTAAGTCATAAAGAGCTTAAGCTTAAGCCGATCCACAGCTAGATTTCTCCAGGCATACTTATTTAACATCGCATATCACGTAACAAATGCAGTCAGATGCAACAATGAAGAGGTTTCGGCGTCACGGCTGAAGGAATAACCTGCTTTATTAATAATGTTGTAATTGTGGGACAAGGGTTAATTCAGCAAGCTTGTCGGTCTGCATGTGAAATGCTCATTGATTTGATTAGCAATACAGTGTGACGGGAGAAGAAACGACTCTGAATTACGATTTATCTTCGATTCACAAATTTAAAAGTTTTCTAAATGTTAGCTTGTAACAATGTTGTCAGGAACGTTCATAATGCAACACACAGTAAACATGGGGAAAGTTACTGTAAAGTTAACAGATTGACTTAAACACAGAAATGCGCTGTTTGCAAAAGTAATGGCTTTGCGTCTTTATACTGGCAAGATCATTCATGTATCCGATCCAAAATACAGCTAAACTGAGGTTAATCATTGAAAATTACCTTCTTTATTTTTTATTTCGAGCAATATTACTTCTCATACTATAAAGACTGACAGTAGGGATGCATGATGTATGTTCATTTTTAACGTTATCGTCCCAATAAGAAGATTTGGCTGATAAGTTTTGGATTATTTCCTTCAACTGTTCAGAGACTTCATTGTTTGATATGTTGGTTCTGAATTGAGTGAAATAAGATTGGAATCACTTCCCGAAAGAAACATACATGTTTGTCATACATGCGAGTCTGTCATATAGATTACATAAAATTACAATGAGAACGTAATAATTGTGTGCTTTGGATGTAATGGTGGTACTTTTGTTTTTATATTCAGGCTCCTAAAAATAGTTATTGGCTTTCAAATATATAAAGAATTACTGGTATCCGCTAAAATGTTCATATCAGTGCATCCCTAAGCTTTTAGCGTCATATTTAAGTTTTCAAATGAATTCATATTGCAATACTCAGCCGTAGTCAATTATGTAATCGCAATGCAAATGCATTCATTTAATCTCCATATTAACCGTTTGTGTAAATTTTCTGCAGTGAAAACATGTTTTATTTGAGTTTACATGATAAACAACGTACTAAAATTGGAACGGTTTTTCTTTGGCATTTTTCATGTGCAGACAAACTTTGTCAATACGATCCCCGTTCACGCGGATCCTCCAAAATGATTAAAACAGCTGTTCTGCTGCCAGGCTAGTACAGAAATACCTCAGTTTATGAGTTTAATTCGTTCTAGGAGCACAAGAATGCAATAAAAATAATTTGATTCGTTCCACACGACCATAAATGCCCATTTCAAATATTTTTTGGGTTTTACCCTATTAATTACAGTTAAATTATAACCATTAAGATCTCATATAAATACTAATTAATAGTTGACAAACTCTAAAAATACTTGATAATTTACTGTAACGAGCACTTTATCTTTGAGTCGCTGCTGGCGTGAAGGAGACGAGGGGAGGGTTTTGCTGCTTACAGGGAGAATTTCATCCCTTCTTTCTTACTCATCTTGAGCTCATTATCTATATGCTTTACTGTACGTATATATTTCACTACGTGAACAATAGCGATCACAATTAATGTTAAAAACACGAGGTAAAACCGCTGTAAATCACGTATAAAAGTATCACTGTGGTGAATGATGCAGCCAAACCGAACGATGCTGAGAGAATGAACGAGTGAAGGGGTGATGGGCTTTGTGAGAGGCTGTCGTTTGGATACTTCCTGTAAAAATGCACACAATGATGCTGAGCGTTAGGACTTTTCCACAAAAAAATGCGCGTGAGCAAGGGAAACATTTTCTCGCACTCCAATACAATGCTTGTACACCGATTTGATCGGATACAAAATCACTTGTAAACTGAGGTGTTACTGTACATGGTGACGTCACTTTGTAAAGAAACTTGTGAGGGCACTGTCCTCACGAATTCCTGTGATTTGCAGTTTAAACGGAGATGATAATGGTTTAATTTTAAAAACCTTGCATTTTTGGGCCCTAAAATTGTCTTGGAAATGACACGCAAAGTGCATATAATGTTTTCTGATTTTAGTTGAAACCGATGTGTAAACCGCCTCTTATTATTCCAGTTTGATTATAACAGATATGTAATCTGATTCCAAAAATTAAAAACTTGTAATTAAATTATATTTTAAAATACTTTTTCTGATTCTGATTAAAATCTCACACTTCAATAGTATTTACAAAATCTAATTTAATATGGCTGTGTGACTGAGGAATGATTACCTAATAAAATACATCCGTATGCAAGTTAAAAGGACTTTATATGCACCTTTTTACACATTTTCTTTCCTTTGTATTTGTACGTCAGCATGATCAAGTTCGTTTCATGATCGTTTCAAGTTCGTAAAGCACATTTCAAAAACGGCCGAGGCCGACCATAGTGCTGTACAGTAATAATGGGAGAAATATACATAAAAATAAGAGAAAAAAAAACACTGTTTCCTGAAGATCGAGCCCTAGGGAAGTAAATAAAGAGAGAAAAGGGTGGGAACTAGTATAGAACCTTGAGGAACTCCGCAACTTAGATTGCCTAAGGAGGAGGTGAAGCTACAGGATTGTCCTCCCCAAATCAATGTAATTAAGTAATCAATTACCTTAAAATGTGTAGTCTAATAGATTGAATCATCTTGTAATTTATATTCGGCACTGGACTACAATTTGTGAGTAATTACCCAGCACTGTGCTTTAATTTAATAAGCTTAGGGAAACAATAGACTGACTCTCATCTCACATCTTTAACCTCTGAAACGTGACATTTGCCCAGGCCTGTTTTCACGAGTGTGGTTTACTCACGTGTTCTTGCATTTGACCTGTAGGCATCGGGCTGAAGTATGTGGCTCTGGGCGACGTGGTCATTCTCATCACCTTCGGGCCTCTGGCGGTGATGTTCGCTCACTCCGTGCAGGTGGGCTACCTGTCGGTGCTGCCGCTGGTGTACGCCGTGCCGCTGGCACTCAACACCGAAGCCATCCTGCACAGCAACAACACTCGAGACATGGACTCGGACAAGCAGGCGGGCATCGTCACCCTGGCCATCCTGGTGGGGCCCACGCTCTCCTACGTCATCTACAACCTGCTGCTCTTTGTCCCCTACCTGCTGTTCTGCATCTTAGCCACGCGCTACACCATTAGCATGGCTCTCCCGCTGCTGACGCTGCCCATGGCCTTTCCTCTCGAGCGGCAGTTTCGCCGGCAGTGTTACGCCAAAATCCCCCAAAAGACTGCCAAGCTCAACATGCTCATGGGACTCTTCTATGTTTTCGGGATTATTTTGGCGCCGCAGGGTAGCTTGCCGTTGTTGTGAAAGAACTAGAACTTTTGTCCTGTTTGTTTTAAACAACTCTAGATACTTTTGTATTTACAGCGACGCTAATATAAAGTTCAAAGACTTTAATTTATTGTTTATTTATGTTTTCGGAGTGGGTTAAGGTACTGTCCAGTACATCTCTATTGTAAAAAGACACCAGTTTGAGAAGCGCATATATATATATATATATATATATATATATATATATATAAAATAATGGTTTACTAGTGAATTAAATGTTTAAGATATTTGGGACCTTTCTCGTTATTTCATGTTTTTCTAAACATGATTATAAGTCGTTTTTTAATAACGCTTTCGTTTTGTAACACCAGTCAAGTCCCAAGTACCAGCTCTTCAGATCTGTGTCTAAATCTGCTCCGTTTTGCCTGAAAACATGGTGAGGATTTGAGTGAGGGAAGCTTAACATTAGAGAGTTCGTTAGTTTCAATGCCATCGACTTTGAAGGCTTTTGCCAAATGAACCAAACTCCTGAATCTACAGGGTAGTTGGGTCTAAAATACGTCTCCGCTGGATCTTATGTCATATTTTAATGCCACATTTATCTGTTTTTCCAAATAAAAGATATACTGAACTAGGTGTTTTGCTTCATTTAATGGCAGTATTTGCACCAGGACACAGTAAGGATGTAAGGGAGCAAGTAAAATATTGAAAAGTTCAGCCCACATCAAAATGTGTTCATATCTTTTGCTGCTGTAGAAACAATGAGACATTGTCTGATTGTAAGACCTACATATTGATGCAGTCATTTTGAAATCCAGGCTCCTGGTTTGGTATGCCAAATGGTTTGGTATGCCCAACCAATTTACTATAATAAAACCACATTTAATATACTTTTACTGTAATAAAACCATGTTTAACATACTTGTACTATAATGAAACCATATTTATACACTTTTACCATAATAAAACCATGTTTAACACACTTGTACTATAATAAAACCATGGTTAATGCAGTTTTACCATAGTAAAACCATGTTTAATATACTTGTACTACAATAAAACCATGTTTAATACACGTGTAGTACAATAAAACCATGGTTAATACACTTTTACTACATTACATCTTATTTTTATCCGAGAGGTGCCCAACCAATCCCATGCTTTGATAATCTACAGTCTATTGTCAAAATGTTCGCTAAACCCAAGAAACCTGCAGACTGTAGACCGTAGACAATCCCGTACTGTCATTGGCTAAGAGTCTACACTTTTTACCAGAACTGTAGACTGTAGACAATCGGGCACTCTGATTGGCTGAGAGTCTACACTTTTTACCAGAACTGTAGACTGTAGACAATCACACACTCTGATTGGCTGAGAGTCTACACTTTTTTTACCCAAACTAGACTTTTGGCCAATCAGAAGGCCGAACTGTCTACAGTTCCCACCTAGACCAGAGACAACCAATCAGGCGCGCGCTATGCAAATATATTACAATAAAGCATGTCATCCATTGGTTACGGTAAGATTGATGTTATAATATTAAAAAATAAATGTATTATAACATTCACAAATTCACTGGAAATACACTGTTAATACTCGTGTACTATAATAAAACCTATTTTAATATGCTTGTACTATAATAAAACCTTATTTAATTTACTTGTACTATTATAAAACCATGTTTAATGAACTTGTACTATAGTAAAACCATATTTAATGCACTTGTACTATAATAAAACCATGTTTATATACTTTTACTATAATAAAACCATGTTTAACACACTTGTACTATAATAAAACCATGTTTAATATGTACTATAATAAAACCATGTTTTTACACTTTCACTATAATAAAACCATGGTTAATGCAGTTTTACCATAGTAAAACCATGTTTAACACACTTTTACAACAATAAAATCATGTTTAATACACTTTTACTACAGTAAAATCATGTTTAACATTACATCTTATTTTTATCCGAGAGATGCCCAACCAATCCCATGCTTTGATCATCTACAGTCTAATGTCAAAATGTTCGCTAAACCCAAGAAACCTGCAGACTGTAGACAATCCCGTACTGTCATTGGCTGAGAGTCTAAACTTTTTTTACCCAAACTGTAGACTCTTGGCCAATCAGAAGGCCGAACTGTCTACAGTTCCCACCTAGACCAGAGACAACCAATCAAGCGCGCGCTATGCAAATATATTACAATAAAGCATGTCATCCATTGGTTACGGTAAGATTGATGTTATAATATTAAAAAATAAATGTATTATAACATTCACAAATTCACTGGAAATCCACTGTTAATACTCGTGTACTATAATAAAACCATGTTTAATGCACTTAAATTATAATAAAACCATGTTGATACACTTACACTATAATAAAATCATGTTTAATGCACTTTTACTATAATAAAACCATGTTGATACACATACTATAATAAAACGATGTTTAATACAATTATACTATATTAAAACCATGTTTAAAGCACTTTTACTATAATAAAACCATGCTTAACACACTTTTACTATAATAAAACTATGTTCAACACACTTTTACTATAATAAAACCATGTTCAACACACTTTTACTATAATAAAACCATGCTTAACACACTTTTACTATAATAAAACTATGTTTAACACACTTTTTCTATAATAAAACCATGTTTATACACTTGTACTAAATCATCACTTGTTCTATGTCATGCAGGTCATGCAATATGTTCATATGGCAGGAATCCTTTGCACTACTTAGTTAAAAAGTTAGTTTAGATAATTGAGGACACGTTGCAACATCATCATATCATCCACATAATGTCAGCATCCCCTCTGAAGAGTTTGTTTTGATGCCATAATATTGCGTGGTTCAGTCACCTGCACTAGGATATGCAAATGATCTTTAACATTACATTTTATTTTTATCCGAGAGATGCCCAACCAATCCCATGCTTTGATAATCTACAGTCTAATGTCAAAATGTTCGCTAAACCCAAGAAACCTGCAGACTGTAGACTGTGGACAATCCCGTACTGTCATTGGCTGAGAGTCTACACTTTTTTTTTACCAGAACTGTAGACTGTAGACAATCACGCACTCTGATTGGCTGAGAGTCTACACTTTTTTACCCAAACTGTAGACTCTTGGCCAATCAGAATGCCGAACTGTCTACAGTTCCCACCTAGACCAGAGACAACCAATCAGGCGCGCGCTATGCAAATATATTACAATAAAGCATGTCATCCAGCGGTTAAGAATGATGTTATAATATTACAAAATAAATGTATTATAACAATCACAAATCCACTGGAAATCCACTGTTAATACACGTGTACTATAATAAAACCTATTTTAATATGCTTGTACTATAATAAAACCTTATTTAATATACTTGTACTATTATAAAACCATGTTTAATGAACTTGTACTATAGTAAAACCATATTTAATGCACTTGTACTGTAATAAAACCATGTTTATATACTTTTACTATAATAAAACCATGTATAACATACTTGTACTATAATAAAACCATATTTATACACTTTTAACATAATAAAACCATGTTTAACACACTTGTACTATAATAAAACCATGTTTTATATGTACTATAATAAAACCATGTTTTTACACTTTTACAATAATAAAACCATGGTTAATGCAGTTTTACCATAGTAAAACCATGTTTAACACACTTTTACTACAATAAAATCATGTTTAATACACTTTTACTACAATAAAATCATGTTTAAAATTGCATCTTATTTTTATCCGAGAGATGCCCAACCAATCCCATGCTTTGATAATCTACAGTCTAATGTCAAAATGTTCGCTAAACCCAAGAAACCTGCAGACTGTAGTAGACTGTAAACAATCGGGCACTCTGATTGGCTGAGAGTCTACACTTTTTACCAGAACTTTTTACCCAAACTGTAGACTCTTGGCCAATCAGAAGGCCGAACTGTCTACAGTTCCCACCTAGACCAGAGACAACCAATCAGGCGCGCGCAATGCAAATATATTACAATAAAGCATGTCATCCAGCGGTTACGGTAAGATTGATGTTATAATATTACAAAATAAATGTATTATAACAATCACAAATCCACTGGAAATCCACTGTTAATACACGTGTACTATAATAAAACCTATTTTAATATACTTGTACTATAATAAAACCTTATTTAATATACTTGTACTATTATAAAACCATGTTTAATGAACTTGTACTATAGTAAAACCATATTTAATGCACTTGTACTATAATAAAACCATGTTTAATACACGTGTACTATAATAAAACCACATTTAATATAATTTTACTGTAATAAAACCATGTTTATGTACTATGATAAAATCATGTTTAATGCACTTTTACTACAATAAAACCATGTTTAACACACTTGTACTATAATAAAACCATGTTTTTACACTTTTACTATAATAAAACCATGGTTAATGCAGTTTTACCATAGTAAAACCATGTTTAATATACTTGTACTACAATAAAACCATGTTTAATACACGTGTACTACAATAAAACCATGGTTAATACACTTTTACTATAATAAAACCATGTTTAATACCCTTTTACTATAATAAAACCATGTTTAACACACTTTTACTACAATAAAATCAAGTTTATACACTTGTACTAAATCATCACTTGTTCTATGTCATGCAGGTCATACAATATGTTCATATGGCAGGAATCCTTTGCAATACTTAGTTAAAAAGTTAGTTTAGATCAGGGGTTTTCAAAGTGTGGGGCGCGCCTCCCCTGGGGGGCGCCAGACCATGCCAGGGGAGGCGCGGAGAGTTGTAAAAAATTATAGTCTAATAATAACTCGCCGAACTTGTATTAAACCTCCTTCATTTTACATTTCCCTGTGATGTCCTTCTGTCGCAGCTGCAAGCGGCAGTGGAGTAGGCGTGTGTCGACAATCATGCATCGCCAGTGTTGCCAACTATTTTCAAAGGAAATTCGCTAAAGCCTGGCCAAAAAGTCGCTAAATGTCGCCAGGTGACGTCATGCGTAAATTAGCATATTCGTGACGTCATCACGCTGTACTAGATAGCATACTTTTTTTGCGTTCTGCATGCCTAGTGTGCTTTCTCAACAAGAATGCCCGTGTATTATCACCAATAAATGGCTTTTAGAATTCAAGGTTTGATTCCCACTCCTTCCTGTATTTTTGGGTGTACAGTTTTGACTGAGACATGATAAGCAAGCCAGCTAGTTAACTTTTGTCACAGACAGGCGCACACACACAGTGGACGAGAGTATGTGACTGAGAGTATGTGACTGCATTTGTCAAACAAATGCAGCGATTTATATTTGTGCAGTGATTTAATTATTTTTAGACCATTTTATATCCCGTGCTGCCATGGCGGGATCAGCCAGCTCCGGCTTCCCGCACATGCGCGATTAATTTGCATGTGGAGGAGTGAAGATCTCTTGCAGTGCATGCATCTGGGAGCGGATGCTGCGCGAGGACTGGGCCGCCTGTGAGTGCTTTGGGATGGGGTTGGGGCCCACGGCAGCGCTCGATGCTCATTGAGAAGAGTAAGAACGATATGTGCTTTCACTTCAGAAAGTCGCCAAAAGTCGCCAATAACTCCAGATAAAGTCGCTAGATTATAGTCCCTAGTCGCTTTTTGGAAACTTTGTCGCTAGGGTGGTCTGAAAAGTTGCTAAATATATCGCGTCGCGGGTTTTTTTTTGGAGGGGGGGGGGGGGGGGCGTCATTGGGTGGGTTGTGTCAAAAGGGAGGCCCACTGTCTCAGACTTTGAAAACCTCTGGTTTAGATAATTGAGGACACCTTGCAACATCATCATATCATCCACATAATGTCAGCATCCCCTCTGAAGAGTTTGTTTTGATGCCATAATATTGCGTGGTTCAGTCACCTGCACTAGGATATGCAAATGATCTTTAACATTACATCTTATTTTTATCCGAGAGATGCCCAACCAATCCCATGCTTTGATAATCTACAGTCTAATGTCAAAATGTTCGCTAAACCCAAGAAACCTGCAGACTGTAGACTGTAGACAATCCCGTACTGTCATTGGCTGAGAGTCTACACTTTTTTTACCAGAACTGTAGACTGTAGACAATCACGCACTCTGATTGGCTGAGAGTCTACACTTTTTTACCCAAACTGTAGACTCTTGGCCAATCAGAAGGCCGAACTGTCTACAGTTCCCACCTAGACCAGAGACAACCAATCAGGCGCGCACTATGCAAATATATTACAATAAAGCATGTCATCCAGCGGTTAAGATTGATGTTATAATATTACAAAATAAATGTATTATAACAATCACAAATCCACTGGAAATCCACTGTTAATACACGTGTACTATAATAAAACCTATTTTAATATACTTGTACTATAATAAAACCTTATTTAATATACTTGTACTATTATAAAACCATGTTTAATGAACTTGTACAATAGTAAAACCATATTTAATGCACTTGTACTATAATAAAACCATGTTTATATACTTTTACTGTAATAAAACCATGTTTAATACACGTGTACTATAATAAAACCACATTTAATATACTTTTACTGTAATAAAACCATGTTTATATACTTTTACTATAATAAAACCATGTTTATATACTTTTACTATAATAAAACCATGTTTAACATAATTGTACTATAATAAAACCATATTTATACACTTTTACCATAATAAAACCATGTTTAACATACTTTTACTGTAATAAAACCATGTTTAATACACGTGTACTACAATAATACCATGGTTAATACACTTTTACTATAATAAAACCATGTTTAATACCCTTTTACTATAATAAAACCATGTTTAACACACTTTTACTACAATAAACCATGTTTAACACAATTTTTCTACAATAAAATCATGTTTATACACTTGTACTAAATCATCACTTGTTCTATGTCATGCAGGTCATACAATATGGTCATATGGCAGGAATCCTTTGTATTAGTTAAAAAGTTAGTTTAGATAATTGAGGACATGTTGCAACATCATCATATCATCCAAATAATGTCAGCATCCCTATGGCGGTAAATCCGCGCTTTTAATATACGAGCGCAAAACTTATGTTTATGCGCGTAAATTACATCCGCGAGCGGAAAACTACACGCATAAATACGGGTATCCGCGAGCTCATTTTAATCACTCGTGCGCGCGAACATTCACCCGCTCTCGATTGCTGTTTTTGCTCGCGAGAGCATTTATATATTTTTTCAGTCGTGGGGCGGGGCTTGCTCTTGTAATAGTAACTTCAAATGTCATTGGTTGGTTCCCTTTTTTTCCAGAGGTCAGTTGTGATTGGACGCCTGTGATTGTCAATCTAGAGCTGAGGCAAATATAGGATTCAGTCACATTGCATATTATGGTTTTTCTGTCGATTAGATTGTATCGCGTAATACTTTCTCTAACCCATCTTTGTACTTTCCTGACTTTGGTGCCCTTTCTACTTAAGATTTGATTACGATCTGTTTTGGCGTTACGCATTGTAGGAAGCCTTCCAGCTCTGAGCTTGCCCCAGAGCATGGCCACCGGAGGTTGACTCCACCCACATTCCAAAACTATGGGAACTATGTATACGAGAAAATTGGTGTACGAGCATGGAGGGTTGAATCGGTGTACGAGCTTTGTATTTGAGTGCGAGCAATTTTTTCCCTCACCCACGTGCATTTTTGTCCTAACGCTCTGCATCTTCATGGGCATTTTTACTGGAAATATCCTAATGACAGCCTCTCATAACACAGTCACGCAGTCCCAACCCCTTTATCACCCCTTAAAGCATTCATTCTCTCAGCCTCGCTCTGTCAGCAGTTTAACTTCTCTCAGCCTCTATTGTTCATGTAGTGAAATATATATGGGGTTCATGAATTGTCTCCTCACTTCTCTCCACTCTGGAGCTCGCGTTGGTGTCGCGCGAGTCTCCCGGGACTCGCGTTGGTGTCGCGCGAGTCTCCCGGCGCTGGCGCTGGCGTTGGTGTCGCGCGAGTCTCCCGGCGCTGGCGCTGGCGTTGGTGTCGCGCGAGTCTCCCGGCGCTCGCGTCTCCCGTTCCACGACTTTCACTCTGGATTATCACTTTGTTTTTTTTTCTGCACTATTATAATAAATTCACTCATTTGCACTTGAATCCAGGTTTTATGTTTTCCCCCTCCCTCCTCTGTCTCTCATCTCATTCATGCCAGCAGACGCTGCTCAAAGTGAGTTACAGTAAATTGTCAAGTATTTTTAGAGTTTAATTGTCTAAAGTTTAATTGTCTGTTTAAAGAGTATTTATATGAGATCTTAATGGTTATAATTTTAACTGTAATTAATAGGGTAAAATAAAAACTAAATATTTAAAATGGGCATTTATGGTCGTGTGGAACGAATTAATTGATTTTTAATGCATTCTTATGGGGGAAATTGTTTTGGTGTACGAGCATTTTGGGATACGAGCTCGCTCTTGGAACGAATTAAACTCGTAAACCGAGGTATTACTGTATATATATTAAACAAATATTGTCAATACAAGGCAGGACATGAAACTGGAACGACATAGAATCCGAGGATCACACGGATCCGAGAGAACGCGGCTCGAGCAGAGCTTGAACCACGCCCAATCACAAAACATAGACTGCACGAGAACGAGGAAACCCTCGGCTTGCGCGCTCATGACAAGGACGAACACACGGGTCATGAATGTCCGAATCCCTATATAAACCGAAACCAGACAAGACCAGCCTCGGGATTGGACATCATAACCGTACATAAGATATTACACAGACAACCGTGCGCACGGCCCAAATCCTCGAAGCCGTGCGCACACATATCAAATACGAGACATTACGGTAGTGTCAGAGCTCTGCCCCAAAACCAAGAAATTACTAGATCGAATGCAGCAGAACCTTGACAGTCTTGTTTATGGTCTTATCTTTTGTTAGTGACACAACAGAATATCAAATGTCTCTTCACTGGAATCTTTGTTTAAAGAGCTGAATTGATGATTTAAAATGCTTTTAATTATTTCAGCATGATTGTAATTACTTTCTCCTGAGAAACAAGATATTTGTTTTGTATTTTAAGTTAAAAATAGAAATGAATGGTCTTTATGACTGGGTCTGATTTGACGCCTCCAAAATGTTAATTATTCAGTATATCTTGTTCACTATGTTTTTAGTTTAAATTCATACACCAAGTAATAAAATTGTACTGATATGTTGCATTTTCATTAATGTTCAAATAGAGATGCAAATGAATTTGTTTGTTACAAAAGTATTCAATAGATTTCACCATAAATGTTCATACAGTGTCTCATTTCGTCCTGTGGTGTGACATCACTTCAAACACAATTAAATGACTTGTACTGTTAACTAGCTTAAATAATTATATGCATTTGAAAACATTGCATAATATAACTATATAAAAAAAAAGAAATAAACATTTTCAAATATTTTTTTCTCATTTTACACAATATTTCCACTGGAGTGAGTGGTAAAAGATGGCAAAAGCAACGAATATAATCAAAAAATAGCTGTGGAAAAAAAAAATATTTGCAGAATTTTAGTGATCATTCTTTAAGAATACTTGTTAAACTTAAAGTATACCTGATTTTTATTTGAAATTAATAATATTTAAATATTAGAATTTTATAGTAATGTCGTGTTGCACCGCAGGGCATAATTTGCCTGGCGCTGTGAAAAAAGCTTAATAATAAATTACATAATGAGGAAAAAAATCTGCTAACCTCTAACAGTTTAAAAAACAACAGTATTTGAACTTTACAAATGCATACAATTCTCAAGCAATTTAGAACTTTGTTCACCCTTATTTGTCAACTGCCCATATATATATATATATATATATATTCTTTTATTTTTCTTATTTTAATGATTTAGGATTTTTATTAGTTAAAGCCTTTCTTGGCTTTTCTGTATTTTTCCATAGAGATAGTTGAAGCCTGAGCAGAGTTCAGCCTTGGAGAAGCCGTGTATCTGTGTGTGTGTTAATATGGTCTGTATTGGTGAGGTGATTAACTGGCACCATAAGGAGACGGAAAAACTTGTTCTCAACAAGCCACGTCACTCATGTGATCAACGAAGATATGCTTCAGACTGTCTGCTCTTGTGTGGAAAATTACTTAGTTTTAGATCTTAACTTGACATTCATTTATATTGCTAAAAACAACTTAGACCATATCAGTTTATTTAAATTAATTGTTATTGACTTATCAATCTGACAATCTTATTTAATCTGCTGTCTGTGCATACAACATTTTTTTCTCTCTCTCTCACTTTCGCTTGCACCTTTTTTCCCCGAGTTCATCAAACATCTGGTGAGTTGGATCAATCAACACGTGATGAGTCATGTCATCTTCTCCTGTGATTGTCACTTGCACTACCTACTACATGCATAGATTAACATTCTCTGTCAGTATTAAGGGCTTCACATGTGAAGTATAGGGGCATAGTCAGGCTGACAGAGAAGATTTCAGAATTAGAGACACGCATCCAAACTTTCATACAAGGATATTAAGAATGCAAGGGCTTTAGATACTGCTTTGGATGAGACTAGCTTAGCAAACCCTGTACATTGTTGGGCTCCGGCTGTAAAGCCCGTGTTATTGACCTAGTTTGGGCCCCTCTGCTATAGAGACTGTGTCTGTTCCTCGAATTAGCAAATACAAAAACTCAAAACCGTTTTAGGGGAAAAATGTAATTGATGTACAAACAACTAAGAATGGATATAACAGTGATGAACAAATAATAAAGCTTAGGTTACTGAATATACGATCCCTTTCCTCAAGAGCACTTATTGTAAATGATATGATTACAGATCATAAACTAGATGTGCTGTATTTGACAGAAACCTGGCTAAAACCAGACGATTATATTACTTTAAATGAGTCCACCCCTCAAGATTACTGTTATAAACACAAGCCTCGTCTGAAAGGTAAAGGAGGAGGTGTTGCTGTAATTTATACACCTTCAGTACTGCTCAAAGTGTCAGGGTTCTGCCACATTCGGTCTAGTAGTCATTTCTTGGTTTTGTGGCAGAGGTCTGACACTACCGTTATGTCTCGTGTTTGGTGTGTGTGCGCACGGCATCGAGGATTCGAGCCGCGCGCGCTTGTCTGTGACGTCTTCCGTGCGAGTTATGATGTCCGGTCCCGATACTTTGGTCTGTTTCGGTTTTGAATCAGTGTATGTTCATCCTTGTCGTGAGCTCGTAAGAACAGGTGATTTTTACTCGTTCTTGCGAGCTCTGTCATGTGAGTGGGCGCGGTTTCAAGCCTTGCGCGAGCCGCGCCTCCTCTCGTCCGTGTGTTTATGTTTGGCACGCGGTTCGCTTTCCATCGGCCACGTGCTTGTGTTTTGTCACGCGCAGTGGTTGTCACCAGCTGCGCGTCGTCTTTGTTTAATTGGCTTCATGTTCATGTCGTGTTTGTTACCCCGCCCGTCTTGTTTCATTGTCTTTAGTTTGATTTATCCCAGCTGATTTTCCTCGTTAATTTCCCCATGTCCTCCCTATATATTCCGTCTTTGTCTGCTGTTCTGGGTTGCGTCGTTGTCGTTACTATGTCTGTTCCTGTCCTGAGTTTTTCCTGTCAAGTCAAGTCAAGTCGAGTCGAGTCGAGTCTTGTTTTTTCCCCTTCGGGGTGGTTTATGTTTGTATTTTGTTTTGTTTTGTATTAAAAGCCCTTTTTCCTGCACTACTGAGTCCTCGCTCTCCTGACACAAAGGTCTAGTTTGAAATATAATTATTTTTTAGTGATGGTCCTTAATGTAAAATGATCTAGTGCAAGTAATATTTCCCGTTTAACTTTTGTGCTGGCTATTCTATACAGGCCACCAGGGCACCATACAGACTTTATTAAAGAATTTGCTGATTTTCTCTCAGACTTAGTAATGCCTGCAGATAAAGTCATAATTGTCGGTGATTTTAATATCTATGTAGATAATGAAAAAGACGCATTGGGATTGGCATTAGAGACATTTTAAACTCTTTTGGAGTTAGACAAAATGTATCAGGTCCCACTCATTGTCGTAATCACTTTAGATCTAATATTGTTGCATGGAATCAATATTGATACTGTTCAAATTCTGCAGCAGAGCGATGACATCTCAGATCACTACTTAGTTGTGTGTACACTACCTTTAACCAAAGTTTTAAAAAAACTAGCTATCACTTCTATCACTATCACTTCTAACACAAAAGATAGCTTTATAAATAATCTTCCTGATCAGTTTCATCTACTTAACATCTCAGATAGCCTAGAATAACTTGATGTTGTAACATAAACTATTAACTCTCTGTTTTCCAGCACTTTAGACCCTGTTGCTCCGTTGCGCTGAAAGAAGATTAAAGAAAATAGTCCAACGCCGTGGTACAACGAGCACACCCGGGCCCTCAAGAGAGCAGCCAGAAAAATGGAGCGGAGCTGGAAAAAAAACTAAGCTAGAGGTTTTTTCGTATTTCATGGAAAGACAGCTCTATTGCATTCAGAAAGGCCTTAAAATCAGCTAGATCTGCTTATTTTTCTATCCTCTTAGAAGAAAACAAATACAACCCTAGGTATTTATTTGATACAGTGACTAAATTAACAAGAAATAAAGCCTCAACCCCAGATATTTTAAAACAGCACAGCAGTAATGACTTCATGGACTTCTTTACTTGCAAAATTCAATACATTAGAGAGAAAATTATAACCATGCAACCGTCTACTACAATATCACAAAATACAGTAAATCTTAGTGTCCCTGAAGAAAAATTCCACTCTTTCTTTGCTATCAGGGAGGAAGAATTGTCTAAACTTGTTAAATCATCAAAAAATCAACAACATGTATGCTAGACCCAATATCAACTAAGCTACTGAAAGAGATGCTTCCAGAGATCATAGATCCTCTTTATATAGATCCTCATAGAATAGATTCATCTTTGTCATTAGGATACGTACCAAAAACCTTTAAGCTGGCTGTAACTAAACCGCTTATAAAAAAAAAAAAACACAACTTGATCCTACAGAATTAGTTAATTACAGGCCAATATCAAATCTGTCAAAGATTCTAGAAACTGCAATATTTTCACAACTATGTTCAATTCTAAAAAGAAACGGTCTCTACAAAGATTTCCAGTCAGGATTTAAACCGTATCATAGTATTGAGACTGCTCTCATTAGAGTTACAATTGATTTGTTCTTATCATCCGATCGTGGTTGTATCTCTCTTGTTAGTGTTACTGGACCTTAGAGCTGCATTTGATACAATCGACCAAAAAATACTTTTGAATATACTTGAAAATTATGTTGGCATAAAATGCAAGACAAAGAACTAACTGAAACAGAATATATATGTTACAGGTGATGCTCCCTCTCCTCTTCCTCCAGATCACCAGAGGGAGCTATCACCAGAATATTGACTCACCATTCAAACTACATTTCCCACGTACACCCAGAACTGGAACTGATTGCATGCACACCTGCAGTGCATCACACACACCACTATATTAGCTCAACACACACACACGCCTTTGCGAGGTCTTGATTTACTGCAGTGGTCATTTCTGAGCGGGTTTCCCTGGAAGTATTCTTGTGTTTTTGACCCTGGACTGTTTGCTGATTCTTTGCCTGTTTGCCGCCTGTCGCGACACTTGCCTGCTTATCTTGAATTGTGTATCTTGCTGCCTGCCTCGACCCTTGCCTGTCCCTGTTTATGATTCTGCTGTATCCCTGTTTGTACTCTGCCTAGTTGCTGAAATAAAACTGCAGATGGATCCTTTCTTCGGCTGATTCTCTGTTACAATATATATACAAATATGTGTATATATATACCTCTATTTGTCTTATATACAAATAGAGGGAGAAACTTACTAGATAATTAACAACACCTGAACTGAGGAACCTAATCAATTAGTAACCTAGAAACCAAAAGGGAGAGAACAGAGGAAAACTGAACTAATAAAAAGACTAGAAGATAAACACAGAAACGCAAACATGAACAGAGCAGAGAAACAGAACCAAAAAACACTCAACTTTTTTTTTAAACTTAATTAAAACTTAGTCGGTTTTATTTGTCATGGCACTAAATGTAGTTACTGAGATCTGCTAAAAAGTTTTTTTATGCATTTACCCAATTTATAAGGTTGATTTAAATGACTTCATCATAGCTTAAGTTTTCTGATTCTTTGAGTGCAAAAACATGCTCAAAATCCACTATGTGAAAAAAAGAGTAGCAGAAATTAACTTTTTGCCAGACAACCGATTCTGCAAGATCTAAAACTCAAATATTAAATCTCAGTACGGAACTTGACTGTGGTTTTCTTCATCTTCTGTTTGTAGACCTCATCAAACTGTTCATTTTGTGCCACAGTGAAGTGACTTTTCCAGTCGCCGACTTTACCTTTTGGAACACAAATAACAAAAAGACAAAAGCAAGTGAAAGGACTGAACTCAGAAGCAGATAATTAGATATTTCAGCAGCTTATCAACCTTTCCGCATGAAGGGTGAGATCTTGAAGTCCATGAAAGCGATTTTGTCATGGTTGGTCATCTTGTTCTGTTTCATGGTTACAAACTGAACTCGTTTTGTTATTTTCTCTCTTTCTTCGACTGAGGTGGACAAACCCAAGAAGGAGCACAAGCGTTCCACCTCACGTCCAGTGTCCTGAACAAGACGAGGAAAATACTCATTTTAGAAACATTTCTAATCTTGATAAAATTGTCAATCAGTGAATTTAACTTACTTCAGCCAAATCCTCATAAAACAAGTACAGTAGGTTAGAATGAGTCTGTTTTTTCTCCCACCATCCACTGACATGATCGTACCAAGGACCAAACACATCTGTTGGGAAATTGCTGATGTTAAAACAAAACCTCCTTGACAAAGTTGTTGATTGATAATGTATGGTTTGTAATTGAGAAATTAAATACATTTACATTCTCAATGTTTTAGTATTTAGAACATCCATTTTAAATCATGACAAATTATAGTATAAATAATTATAGTATTATAGCATTATACTTTAATCCTTAAATTATAGACCGCATGCAAGCTTTGACTGATCAATACTTACTTTTCCCTTTCATAAAGTTCTCCAAGTAGCTGTTCCAATCTCCTGGTTCAGGCTCCATCATGCTCATTCTATCAAAATGAAAATATGAAACTGCATTGTCTTTTGCATTACGTGCTACATACACAACCTGGAATAAGTGAAAGAAAAAAATAATATTAAGATTATGTTAGATGCTGTATTATGCAATATTATTCAGAGTCTGTGGTAATGTAATTCGATGCATAGTGACCATTTCTAAACAGGTTTCACAAACACTTGCCCTTTATCAATTTGGCTTTAGAGTAGGTAGTATTTAAAGTTGCCCATTGGTTAAGGCTTATTGACACTCAACAAAACTTTAAATGTTTGATATATTTTGATAGCCCAAAAGAGCAACATTTACTCTTTTCAGAGAACTCAAATTAAACTGGGACATGATCAAGTATTTTAACATCAGTTCGAGTTCCTTGGAAATATTAGGGATTATGAGAAACTTCTAGATGTAAGCAACGCTCTCATTGATCACATTTGTTGAGAAGGCAGAAACAAAAGCTCATCTTGAAAATTGAAATGAGAACTATGAAGTCAATAACCAAACAGAATGTCAGACTTTGGCTGATATATTTTATCATCACACTGCCAAAAGAACTCACAGTACTTTACCCTTGAATTCTGCTCCCAGAAGGACTTGGGTATAAGCTGAACAGGTAAGTGAGTTTTGATGAGACGAGGAGAGGTGGGCAGATTATCTGCCATTTCCGTCCCTGTAACTGATTCACAGTTAACTAATTGGAATGATCATTGTGGTTATGCCAAAACTCTTTTGAGGCCTTGGAACAATTTATTTAAATTCCATCAATGTAAATTCCAAATGTTTAAACAATTCAGGAGTTCCGAATTAAACTTTTTAATGTCAACTATCTCCCATTAGTGTATTAGCAGACAGTAGACATTCTGACATAGAGTTGCAAAGTTACTTATAATCAGTTTAAGTTCTAAAGTGAACCATTGAAGTAAAGTGTTACCAGTAATTCATCCATCCATCGTCAGAAGTTCATAAAAACATTATATAATTATTCTACATGAATCAAGGGGTTTAATCCAAGTCTTCTAAAGAGACACACATACTGTCTATAATGAACAGATTTAATTCAGGATTTTGTTCACATAAACATTGGTCACCGAACATACTTTGAGCACATCAAACATGGTAAACGGCAACTCAATTATACTTTCGTGAGAAAACACCTCAAATGTGCTTGTGTGACACGAGAACAAATATCATATTTGAGCGTCTCTTTACCACATACAATGTGCTTTTTGTATGTTTGATCAAAGTTTATATGTAAATAAAAGCCAAAATTAAATCTGTTTATCATAGAAAGTGATCATGTTTCATCAGAAGAATTGGATGATTTATATAAATTAATTTTACTGTCTTTGTGAACTTTCTGAAGCTTGAAAGATGTAGCAGCACCATGTGCGAAAATGCAAATGATTGATCGTGACATCACAGCAAATCACATTTATTTTTTAATCAAATAACCAAATAATTTATTTTGTTTAGATTGTAGTTAAATGTAGGAATAAAACAATTGATTTTACTGAAAAGTAAGTCTCTGACCTGTTAAAAACTCTTGGAAACATACTTCCAGGATTGGGATTCTTGCATGGATAGGCTGGGAAGTCTGACGCTCTATATCATTACCAAAATACAGAAGGTCCAGTATATAAGAAACCCATGTGCTACCTAGCAAAACAAATGAAAAGGGACTTTTAAAAGGAATGTTTTAAAGTCCAGATTGGAAAGACAATACATGGTTCTGTTTCAGAGTGTTATGAATCACTATTATGTATTTTGTCTCAGTAAGCAATTGAGAGTGAAATCACTATTCTGGGACGCACATCCGAGATCGAGATTCCTAGACTATGCGGTTAAGGATTGAAGGAAAATATAGTTTAAAATGTTAGAAATTGTGTTGAAATGTTCGTTTCTAATGATAGGTTAAAATGTTCCAAATTGTATTGACATATTCTTGTGTGTTCAAACAAAGTTACTGTTTTTAATTCTGTAGCAAATCTTTCCTGTCTAAAACAAAGAACAATGCACTCGGTGAAAAGTCCAAGGCTGTAACTGTTGACTGTCACGCGCGAACTCAGAAGGAAACTGACAAGAACGGATGATAAACATAAATCCCATTTAATGGTAACACACAGGAACGTGTAACATTAAACAAAAACCGACCAAGGAATGAACTAAACAGGCAGACTATATACACAGGAAATGAGGGAGCTAAACATGAACACCTGAACACAATCAAACCAATTAGACACCATGACAACAAATTACTTCTAACTCAGACCTAACAAAGCTAACAAAACATGAAATAAGTGTAACATTACACCCCTCCTCGGCAAGGTGCGTCCTCGCACCGATTAAATGTCCAACTGAGGGAGGAGGCTTCGGAGGTGGGCGTAGCGCTGGAAGTCGATAAGGACAACCAGGAGTCACGGAAAATCCCCATGGTGGTGCCGCCGGTGGGAGGAGCCAGGGTGGAGCTTTGGGCGGAACTCGGGAGCCGATCGGCGGGGGAGACACCAGGCTTCGGATGACCTGGACGATGCTGTGGTGAGTGAGGATGACAGGGAGGTCGGAGAAAGGGAGGAGCCCGATGACGCCGTAGGGGTGGAGGGTTTCGGCACCGCCGAAATCCGGAAGTCCGTGGCGGAGGCTGAGTGACGATCGTCGGAGGCCGACCTGGAGAGACGAGCGAGTCCAGCGGAGTCACAGGGCAGACGGACCACGGAGGCGACGAGGACATGCAGAGCCGAAGCGAGGTCGATGGGCTGATGGGTCAAGATGGGGACCTGGGACTGGAGGTCCTATGTGCAGCCGGGAACTCGGTCTCACGCTGAGCTGGTGTAATTGAAGCCTGAGGCGGAGCTGACGAACTGCATAGAGTCGGTAGTTAGGACAGAGCTGAGGGTTTCAATGACACCATTGGAGTCGATGGATCCAGGGGGCTGGCCATGACCAGCGGGGAAGACGGGATCAGGGAGTCAGACAGGACCATAGACTGAAGATTTCCGGACGGAACCGGAATATCCATATTCCCGGACGGAACCGGCGAGGAGAGCGAAGAGATGGGGGTGGGGATATGGGTGGGAGTCGAATCCGTTGGTCATTGATTCAGGTTAGTTTCCCTTTCAGACTCTGGGGTGGACTCATCAGCCGACTTCCGCTGTCTGGATGACGTGGCCGCGGCGCCCGGGATCCATGGCGTGGACGCGGCGCTCGGGATCCATGGCGTGGACGCGGCGCCCGGGATCCATGGCGTGGACGCGGCGCCCGGGATCCATGGCGTGGACGCGGCGCCCGGGATCCATTGCGTGGACGCGGCGCTCGGGAGCCAAGACGTGGCGGCCGGCTTCTGCTGTCCGGACCGGATCTTTGTAGGCGACTTAACCTGGTCGGTTATTCTGTCACGCGCGAACTCGGAAGGAAACTGACAAGAACGGATGATAAACATAAATCCCATTTAATGGTAACACACAGGAACGTGTAACATTAAACAATAACCGACCAAGGAATGAACTAAACAGGCAGACTATATACACAGGAAATGAGGGAGCTAAACATGAACACTTGAACACAATCAAACCAATTAGACACCATGACAACAAATTACTTCTAACTCAGACAAGACAAGCTAACAAAACATGAAATAAGTGTAACATTGACGTTGTCTGTTTGCTAGAAAAGATACAGAAAGAAAGTGATGGGGCAAGGGGGTTCTTGCATTCTTGTGTGTAGATTGCTGATTGATATGATGTAACCAATGAAGGAATCTGCCTGACAACAGTCACTGTATGGAGAGGTGGACTCGAAGGAGGAACTGAAAGTCAAGAATATATAAACTGTTTGCATATGCTTGTAAGACATTCTGGACTGCCCAGATGTCAGCTTTTGGCATTGTGGTCCAGTAATCCTGAGCTCAGAGCTCTTTTGATTCTCTATTAAATTTATTTCATTTATTTACGAGTAGCGTCTTTTTTGACATGGCAAATCAACGGACTGGGGGGAAAGAATATTTCCAACAGGATGCAATCTTAAGACAAGCCTGGTCACAAAAAGAGGTCCTGTACAGCACAAAACGGATTTACTTTGACAATGACTACTCACCTGAGTTGCAGAGGAAAAGAGCACAGGTGCGAGATGTAATAAAGCAGCTCAAGATGAAGAACATGCGAGCGCAGTGCATCTACCCGGCACAGATAAGAATCTACCTTGAGACGGGATTAAAAACTTTCCCTACCCTGGCGGATGCTGCTCCGTTGTTGCGGGACCTGGGAATCAAAGTTCGAGTGGATGAACGGGACCGACAAGTAAGAGAAAGTTGGTCGGTGGTCGTGGATTGAGCACAGCGTTGTCGGACGCGGATCTTCAAGCATTTTTGCAGAAGGAATGAACAACTTAAAAATATGTAAGCAGCACATTTAAACTGGATATTTCTGTTTCAGAATGTGCGCAAACTCTGGTTAAATCACAGAAAAGAGTGACACTTTGTTGAGATTCATACGTTCATACCCCTCTCTTCTTTATTCTCGGGATAATAAGTGATTTTTATTCACTTATAATTTGACGGATACTTGCTGGTTGTTTGAATCTTGAGTGGAAATCACTCCTGGAGGCGGCTGTGTTTCAGAAACAGAATAGTCGCATACACTCGGTGCATCTTTGGTACCCCGGGGAGTCAGCGTCACAACTCCCTGCCCCTGTTACATCGGGATTTGGCCTGTGAGAGGATAACTGGGCTGAATGGATGGGTTTAAGTCTTGTTCATGTGTTAATTTCTGTATGTTAAATATCTGCCCCTGTTTGGTTTTTGGTTTTTTTCAATATGATATACCACTGGAACATGAATGTCACTAGCATATACAACATAAAACAATAGACAATTTAATTTGTGTCAGTTATAACATAAAAGGTCTGAGCAGCCCAATTAAAAGAAAGAAAATATTTAGCCAGCTTAAAAAAATGCAATGCTGTATTGCATTGCTTCAAGAGACTCATTTGTCTGAGGTGGAACATTTAAAGCTGAGAAGGGAATGGATGGACAAAGTCTTTAGTCCCTCATACAACAAGGGGAAAAGGAGAGGTGTTGCAGTCATGTTTGCCAAGTCAGTCTTTTTTAATGTGGAGCAAGTGTACAAGGACAAAGAGGGGAGATACATCTAAAATGAGATAGAGGATGAAGTCAGAAAACTAGAGATTGAACATACACAAACCGGTGAAGTCAACATTTTGGAATGTTTAAAACAGGAAAGGAAGAAATTGGATGATTTGCTCACATATAAAGCACTCAATATTATGAGATGATTATTATGAAAAATGAAACACCCAGATAAGTTAATAACGCGAAAACAACCAAACGATAAAGTTAATGCATTTGAAGATTACTATAAAAAATTATATGAAGGCCAGAAATGAATTAACAAGGAAGAAAAAGTTAAAAGTATTCTTCGAACAATTGAATTAAGTAAATTAACAGAAGAAGAAGCGAAGGAAATGACATCCCCTATCACAGAAGGGGAAATAAGAGAGGTTATTGCAAAATAAAAAAAATAACTAATCACCTGGCGTAGATGGATTCCCTGGGGAATTTTATAAGATATTTGTGAATGAATTGGCTCTTAACTTATGTAAGGTATTTAACCATGTTGTACAAAATGAAGAGAAGACCCCCCCCCCCCCCCACACTCGTGGTCTGATGCTATTACTACTGTAATTCATAAGACTGGAAAAGACCCTACACAATGTATGTCTTATAGACCAATAAGCTTGCTTTGTCAGGACATGAACATTTTTTACTTCAATACTAGCAAATAAAACTCAAAAGTATATTAAAAAAAAATGGTTAAACCAGGTCAGACTGGATTTATTAGTGGACGTTATTGCATAAATAAGGAAAGCTTTAAATCTACAACTAATTGGAAAAGACAATAAAACATGTTCCTCAGCCTAGATGCTGAGAAAGCCTTTGATAGGGTGGACTGGGTGTTTCTGGAGCAGACTCTTAAGTTTATGGGATTTCATGATATTTTTGCTAAATGGGTAAAGACTTTATACAAGAATCCAAAGTCAAGAGTTCGAGTTAATGGTCATTGCTCAGGGTTTTTAAATTTGGGTAGGGGAACTAGTCAAGGAGATGCGATGTGTCCAATATTATTTGCTCTTAGCATTGAACCACTAGCGGAGTTAATAAGGAGCAATCCCAGAATACATGGGATAAGAGATAAAGGAGGAAAGGAACACAAGATACCGCTATACGCAGATGATGTACTACTATTCATCGAAAGCCCCCTTTCATCAATCCCAGCCCTTTTAGAGAACCTTAGAGATTATGTCTTAGTTTCCGGATACAAGGTAAACTCTGATAAATCGGAAGCAGTGATGATATCAGGACATTGGCCCACTCAGTTAGATGAGAAGGTATCTTTTTGATGGTCTAGGCAGGGCTTCAGATACTTGGGTGTCATCCTTACACCTATTGCATCACGTCTACACCTAGCTAACTACACACAGTTTTTTGAGATGATAAAAAAGGACTTGGCAAGATGGGAAATACTACCTCTCTCTATGCTCGGTAGGATAGAAACAGTGAAAATTAATATATTATCGAGACTTCTCTTCTTATTTAAATCCCTACCAGTTTGGGTTCCGTTCTCGGCATTTAACAAACTAGAAAAAATTATTTCAAAATTAATTTGGCAAAACAAAAGGGGGGAGGGGGGGGGGGGGGGGGGGGGGGGGGGGGGGGGGGGGGGGGGGGGGTGTTAAACCTTCCTAATCTTAAATATTATTAAGTTGGCTTGAGAAAGCCAACTTAGTGATATTGTATCTAAACTTATTATTATTATTAAGTTGGCTTGAGAAAGCCAACTTAGTGATATTGTATCTAAACTTATTATTATTAAGTTGGCTTGAGAAAGCCAACTTAGTGATATTGTATCTAAACTTATTATTATTATTATTATTATTATTCTTACCTAAAATTCTCAATGCATCTCCTCCTAGAGCTTTAAAGCTACAACTACTAAACTCTGCTCAGACTTCAGACCTGTTCTGACTTGAGTTGCTATCCCTTTTCAGACTGATCAGACTTATGATTTTTGATAAAACTGAAGATTAAAGTCATAAAATCTCCATAGACTTTCACTAATGAAGTGAAAACTGAATTTTAGATAGAGCGTCCACTCCATCTGTTGGTAACATCACAACATTACACCTGATATATAATACATTTCAATACAGTATGTGTGAACATGTCCATTCCAATGGGCATGCATTTTATTTTTTTAAATCCTGAAAAAAAACTTGCAGGTCTACAATCGATTTTTTACTTTAATTAGTAAGTTAAATCTCTCTATTTTACATTCATAATATCACAAAATTACACCCCTGTCAGTGAGAGCACTGAAGTTTGAACGAATCAGAGCGCTGCAATTCAAAGCCTCAAAGCTTTTCAAAGACGCCATTACTGCTGGAGAGAGAGATCATAATCTCCTAAAATAGATTTATGTGAGAGAGTTTATGATCAAACGGAAATTGTTTCCGATTATCAAGTAACCGCTGCAGCGTGTTTCCTTGAAGATTTATGCACTTATATGGCCAAATTCTGACTCTCATTCGTCTTTACTCGGCAAAGGCTTTCGCCCGCTGAGTAGATTACTATGGGAACGGCAACTCTCAATGAACTTCAAACGCGCGTCCTCGCGCACTCGCGTCAAAGCACTTAAGTTTATTTATAACTTATGCCTGAGTAAATATTACATTGCCTTGATTCCTTTATCTGCTATAATTGCCGTGTTGAACTGAAGTCTGACATGGCAGATCGATTCAATCTGAAAACTGCTTGAGATTAGAAAAAAACAGCATTACTATCCCCATTGTAATTGTGCAGGAATGATTTAAGAAATACTAATATTTAAGTTATTTTATTTCACAAGAAGAAAGGCTTTACACACACACACACACACACACACACACACACACACACACACACACACACACACACACACACACACACACACACACACACACACACACACACACACACACACACACACATATATATACATATATATATATATATATATATATATATATACACATACATATCTATCTATACACACATTTATATAGTAAATAAATGTATAAAGGGCTCCATATACATGTAGTGTAACTGCAGTCTGTTTAGAAAGTGGTAAGACTATATTAATAATGCTTAATTACATCTTTAAAATAGAAATAAAACAAAGTATTCACATTAGTGAAAACTGACCGTTAAAAGCCAAGGATGTAATTAAACCGTAAACATTTTTATAAACTAATTGCAATTTTCAACACTTTGGGGATCAAAAAGCATTGTTATTTATTTTTTGGTATTTCGTTACAACACCGATGATCCCTCATGATGAAAAAACTCCATGTATGTTCCCTAGATGCCATTTTGTGCACTAACCAAGTATTGCAACACTTCTGTAATCAATTAATTATTTACTCATGTTTATTACCAATGTAAATGTTGTTTATTTTAGATTTATATTTAATATTCATTATTATTCTTTGATATTTCAGACCACTCACTGTTCAGCTGAATCATCAATAACCTCCAGTCTCTGCGTCAACTGACTTTTGTGTTCTTTAAAACATTAAATCTCACTAGTGACTTGTTAAATAACATTCATTCTCGTCAGTGACATGTTAACTCATGTTAAATCTCACAAGCGACCTACGAATTAACAAATCTCACTAGCGAGATGTTAGTTCACACTAAATCTCAATAGCGTCTTGTTAATTAACGTTAAATCTTGCTAGCAACATGCTAGATCACGCAAATTCTCACTAGTGACATGCTAGATCATGCTAAATTTTGATAGCAACTTGTTAATTAACAATAAATCTTGCTACCAATATGCTAATTCAGCGAATTCTTGCCAGCAACATGCTTATTTATGTTAAATGTTGCTAATGACTTCGGAATTCATTCTAAATCTTGCTAGCAACAAGATAATTAAGATCGGTTCAATCTGAAAACTGCTTGAGATTAGAAAAAACTGCATTACTTTCCCCATTGTACTTGGCAGGAATGATTTAAAAAATACTAATATTTAAGTTATTTTATTTCACAGGAAGAAACACTTTATATATACATATATCTCCTTCAGACCAGAATTAGGTTCCAGGTTTCTGAAAAAAAAAAAAAAAAAAATATCCCATTAAATTAGGCATCTATTAATGAGTAAGAAAAAAAAATCATAACTCCTTCATAGCAATTTTTGTTGTCAGTTGCAGCGGACATTTGGTCTTAACAGCTGTGAATATCAAACTAATATAAACCAATATAAAAAGAAATTAAACATAAAAAAATCCCAAGGTCAAGAACTTGAACAATATAACATTTCAACTTTAATTTTGAGGTTTTTGTTTTACAAATTGCACATTTAATAAAATAAACCTCTAATAGAAAATGCATTAGAGTCAGTGCAGTCACTTTACACACACACACACACACATTTCCTGTGTATATCTTTCAAGGTATTCCCCAGTGGCACAGAGCAGTAATGCACTTTGCAGTCATTGGAACCCAATGTCCATTGCAATGGATATGCATTTTTTTTTAAATCCTGAAAAAAGACTTTTTAAACTTTAAAAGCCAACTGAAGTTTATATCATAAACTTCCTCTATCTAGTTATTATTATTATTCTTCTTACCTAAAATTCTCAATGCATCTCCTCCTAGAGCTTTAAAGCTACAACCACTAAACTCTGCTCAGACTTCAGACCTGTTCTGACTTGAGTTGCTATCCCTTTTCAGACTGATCAGACTTATGATTTTTGATAAAACTGAAGATTAAAGTCATAAAATCTCCATAGACTTTCACTAATGAAGTGAAAACTGAATTTTAGATAGAGCGTCCACTCCATCTGTTGGTAACATCACAACATTACACCTGATATATAATACATTTCAATACAGTATGTGTGAACATGTCCATTCCAATGGGCATGCATTTTATTTTTTTAAATCCTGAAAAAAAACTTGCAGGTCTACAATCGATTTTTTACTTTAATTAGTAAGTTAAATCTCTCTATTTTACATTCATAATATCACAAAATTACACCCCTGTCAGTGAGAGCACTGAAGTTTGAACGAATCAGAGCGCTGCAATTCAAAGCCTCAAAGCTTTTCAAAGACGCCATTACTGCTGGAGAGAGAGATCATAATCTCCTAAAATAGATTTATGTGAGAGAGTTTATGATCAAACGGAAATTGTTTCCGATTATCAAGTAACCGCTGCAGCGTGTTTCCTTGAAGATTTATGTACTTATATGGCCAAATTCTGACTCTCATTCGTGTTTACATGGCGACGGATTTTCGCTGTTAAGCACTATGAAGGTAAGTGAAGTTTAAACGCGCGTCCTCCTGGACTCGCGCCAAAGCATAACCGTCTAATCGCCTAAGTTTATTTATAGCGCTCATTTATGTACTTTATTGCCGAATTCTGACTCTCGCTCGTGTTTGCATGGGGAAGGCAGATACATGTAAAATGCTTCCCTGAGCAGCGCGCGCTGACTCTCTTCAAATGCAGCGTCTAACAGTCAAAGTTATTTATAACTAATTCTTGAGTATATAGTTATATTGTGTTAATTCTTTTATCTGCTTTTAACTAAAGTCTGACTCCTGTTCTCGAGTTCAAACGCGCTTCCTGAGCAGATTCGCTGATAGATCGATGTTTTGTGAACACTTAAACAATAAATGAAATAAGGTATTTAAAAGGATGCAAAAACGATGGCAGATCGATTCAAACTGTAAACTGCCTGAGTTAAAAAAAACTGCATTACTCTGCTGCATTACATGATCAGGAATTATTTTAAAAATACTAATATTTAAGTTATTTTGTTTACCACGGAGGAAGGCTTTATACAAATATTACATTGCGTTGATTCCTTTATCTGCTATAATTGCCGTGTTGAACTGAAGTCTGACATGGCAGATCGATTCAATCTGAAAACTGCTTGAGATTAGAAAAAACAGCATTACTATCCCCATTGTAATTGTGCAGGAATGATTTAAGAAATACTAATATTTAAGTTATTTTATTTCACATGAAGAAAGGCTTTATACACACACACACACATATATACATATATATATACACATACATATCTATCTATCTATACACACATTTATATAGTAAATAAATGTATAAAGGGCTGTATATACATGTAGTGTAACTGCAGTCTGTTTTAAAAGTGGCAAGACTATATTAATAATGCTTAATTGCATCTTTAAAATAGAAATAAAACAAAGTATTATTCACATTAGTGAAAACTGACCGTTAAAAGCCAAGGATGTAATTAAACCGTAAACATTTTTATAAACTAATTGCAATTTTCCAACACTTTGGGGATCAAAAAGCATTGTTATTTATTTTTTGGTATTTCGTTACAACACCGATGATCCCTCTTGATGAAAAAACTCCATGTATGTACCCTAGATGCCAATTTGTGCTCTAACCAAGTATTGCAACACTTCTGTAATCAATTAATAATTTACTCATGTGTATTACCAATGTAAATGTTGTTTATTTTAGATTTATATTTAATATTCATTATTATTCTTTGATATTTCAGACCACTCACTGTTCAGCTGAATCATCAATAACCTCCAGTCTCTGCGTCAACTGACTTTTGTGTTCTTTAAAACATTAAATCTCACTAGTGACTTGTTAAATAACATTCATTCTCGTCAGTGACATGTTAACTCATGTTAAATCTCACAAGCGACCTACGAATTAACAAATCTCACTAGCGACATGTTAGTTCACACTAAATGTCAATAGCGTCTTGTTAATTAACGTTAAATCTTGCTAGCAACATGCTAGATCACGCAAATTCTCACTAGTGACATGCTAGATCATGCTAAATCTTGATAGCAACTTGTTAATTAACAATAAATCTTGCTACCAATATGCTAATTCAGCTAATTCTTGCCAGCAACATGCTTATTTATGTTAAATGTTGCTAATGACTTCGGAATTCATACTAAATCTTGCTAGCAACAAGATAATTAACATTAAATCTTGCTAGCAAAATTGATCATCAATTGATTAAAGATTAAATTATGATCAAAGAACATAACGACACCTTAGTAACTGCCTAGAAACAACGCAAAGCAATAACTAACAAGTGTATATATGCTCAAGATCTAATTCTTTCCATCTATCTATCTGTAAACTTAAACAACTTTTTAAGCTTTTACAAATAAATTTAACTTTCAGGATAGGCTTTCTCAAGCCAACTGAAGTTTATATCATAAACTTCCTCTATCTAGTTTTTTTTTTTATTATTATTTTTCTTCTCACCTAAAATTCTAAAAGAATCTCCTCCTACACCTTTAAAGCTACAACCACTAAACTTTGCTCAGACTTCAGACCTGTTCTGACTTGAGTTGCTATATAATTTCAGACTGATCAGACTTATGATTTTTGATAAAATTGAAGATTAAAATCATAAAAAGTTCCATAGACTTTACATTGAACTAAAATTCACCAATCAGAGGGCTTAGATTACTGAGCCTGCCTTAAGGCTTCAAACTAATCAGAGCTCTAGAAGGAGCGTCCATCACTGAAGATTGAACGAAACAGAGCGCTGTTAGTCTCTGCCAGAAACTGATAGAGCCGCCATTACTGCTGGAGAGACAGAGATCATAATCTCCTAAAATAGATTTATGTGAGAGAGTTTATGATCAAACGGAAATTGTTTCCGATTATCAAGTAACCGCTGCAGCGTGTTTGCTGGAAGTTTTATGTACTTATATGGCCGAAATCTGACTCTCATTCGTGTTTACTCGGTGAAGGCATTTCCCCCGCTGAGCAGATTACTATGGGAACGGCGACACTCAATGAACTTCAAACGCGCGTCCCCGCGCACTTGCCGTCAAAGCGCCAAACCGTCAAAGCGCCTAAGTTTATTTATAACTTATGCCTGAGTAAATATTACATTGCGTTGATTCCTTTATCTGCTATAATTGCCGTGTTGAACTGAAGTCTGACATGGCAGATCGATTCAATCTGAAAACTGCTTGAGATTAGAAAAAACTGCATTACTTTCCCCATTGTACTTGGCAGGAATGATTTAAAAAATACTAATATTTAAGTTATTTTATTTCACAGGAAGAAACACTTTATACATATATCTCCTTCAGACCAGAATTAGGTTCCATGTTTCTGAAAAAAAAAAAAATTAATATCCCATTAAATTAGGCATCTATTAATGAGTAAGAAAAAAAATTCATAACTCCTTCATAGCAATTTTTGTTGTCAATTGCAGTGGAAATTTGGTCTTAACAGCTGTGAATATCAAACTAATATAAACCAATATAAAAAAAATAAATAAACATACAAAAATCCCAAGGTCAAGAACTTGAACAATATAACATTTCAACTTTAATTTTGAGGTTTTTGTTTTACAAATTGCACATTTAATAAAATAAACCTCTAATAGAAAATGCATTAGAGAGTCAGTGCAGTCACTTTACACACACACACACACACATTTCCTGTGTGTATCTTTCAAGGTATTCCCCAGTGGCACAGAGCAGTAGTGCACTTTGCACTAATCACATTAAATAAATAATTGTATATTCTGCATATGACATTTTCTCAAAAATGTATTATTACTGTGATAACTGTAGTATTTATCTCATATGAGAACATTACATATTTGCGTCTTGACACAATAATAGTCAATTCTGTCAATATTTGCGCTGTTGGCCACTTTTGGATAGAGTGTCCACCCCATCTTGTGGTGACATCACAACATTACACCCCTGTCATTATGAAAAAAATATTTTCAATATATATATACATTTCAGTAAAAACTTTTAGATCTGAAACCCCAGATCCTGAAAGAAAATTGACCCAGGTAAAAAATCTATTCAAGGTATTCCCTCGAATAAAATATTCAAATTATATGAACGAAACAAGTGTATTTATGTACAATACTGGGATTAAAATTTGACATATTTTAGAATGAGATTTGAATTTTGACTAATTATTACCCTACTGGCCATAACAGCAAATAGCATTATGATACCACATGAAGACATCTGTACAATACCTGTACACATTTTTGGGGGGGTTTTGTATTTATTAGGTCCTACATATCTCAAATAGCAAGAAAAATTATAAAATGCACATCAGGCAAACTTGTGGGACTCAAGAGGATATATAATAAATTTCAATCAGCATGTGCATTGAGTAGCAGTCATTGGAACCCAATGTCCATTGCAATGGATATGCATTTTTTTAAATCCTGAAAAAAGATTTGCAGGTCTACAATCGATTTTTTACTTTAATTAGTAAGTTAAATCTCTCTATTTTACATACCAACTATGAAATACTGGCAAACATATCAAAGATTGCAAATATAACTGTAGAAAATGCTGCTTACTTCTGTGTGTGGGAAACAAAACCACTCACTGACCAACTGAATCATCAGTAATCTCCAAATAAATCTTGTTAGCGAAAAACTCTCAAAACTTTTCAAGCTTGAAGCTTTTACAACTAATTTAAACTTTCAGGCTAGGCTTTCTCAAGCCAACTGAAGTTTATATCATAAACTTCCTCTATCTAGTTATTAAGTTGGCTTGAGAAAGCCAACTTAGTGATATTGTATCTAAACTTATTATTATTATTATTATTCTTCTTACCTAAAATTCTCAATGCATCTCCTCCTAGAGCTTTAAAGCTACAACCACTAAACTCTGCTCAGACTTCAGACCTGTTCTGACTTGAGTTGCTATCCCTTTTCAGACTGATCAGACTTATGATTTTTGATAAAACTGAAGATTAAAGTCATAAAATCTCCATAGACTTTCACTAATGAAGTGAAAACTGAATTTTAGATAGAGCGTCCACTCCATCTGTTGGTAACATCACAACATTACACCTGATATATAATACATTTCAATACAGTATGTGTGAACATGTCCATTCCAATGGGCATGCATTTTATTTTTTTAAATCCTGAAAAAAAACTTGCAGGTCTACAATCGATTTTTTACTTTAATTAGTAAGTTAAATCTCTCTATTTTACATTCATAATATCACAAAATTACACCCCTGTCAGTGAGAGCACTGAAGTTTGAACGAATCAGAGCGCTGCAATTCAAAGCCTCAAAGCTTTTCAAAGACGCCATTACTGCTGGAGAGAGAGATCATAATCTCCTAAAATAGATTTATGTGAGAGAGTTTATGATCAAACGGAAATTGTTTCCGATTATCAAGTAACCGCTGCAGCGTGTTTCCTTGAAGATTTATGCACTTATATGGCCAAATTCTGACTCTCATTCGTCTTTACTCGGCAAAGGATTTTCGCTGTTGAGCACTATGATACTATAGGAAAGGTAAGTGAAGTTTAAACGCGCGTCCTCCTGGACTCGCGCCAAAGCATAACCGTCTAATCGCCTAAGTTTATTTATAGCGCTCATTTATGTACTTTATTGCCGAATTCTGACTCTCGCTCGTGTTTGCACGGGGAAGACGCATGTAAATGGCTTCCCTGAGCAGCGCGCGCTGACTCTCTTCAAATGCAGCGTCTAACAGTCAAAGTTATTTATAACTAATTCTCGAGTATATAGTTACATTGTGTTAATTCTTTTATCTGCTTTTAACTAAAGTCTGACTCCTGTTCTCGAGTTCAAACGCGTTTCCTGAGCAGATTCGCTGATAGATCGATGTTTTGTGAACACTTAAACAATAAATGAAATAAGGTATTTAAAAGGATGCAAAAACGATGGCAGATCGCTTCAAACTGTAAACTGCTTGAGTTCAAAAAAACTGCATTACTCTGCTGCATTACATGAGCAGGAATTATTTTAAAAATACTAATATTTAAGTTATTTTGTTTCCCATGGAGGAAGGCTTTATACAAATATTACATTGCGTTGATTCATTTATCTGCTATAATTGCCGTGTTGAACTGAAGTCTGACATGGCAGATCAATTCAATCTGAAAACTGCTTGAGATTAGAAAAAACAGCATTACTCTCCTCATTGTACTTTAGCAGGAATGATTTAAGAAATACTAATATTTAAGTTATTTTATTTCACATGAAGAAAGGCTTTATACACACACACACACATACATATATATATATATATATATACATATACATATATATATATATATATATATATATATATATACACACACATACATATCTATCTATACACACATTTATATAGTAAATAAATGTATAAAGGGCTCCATATATATGCAGTGGAACTGCAGTCTGTTTAGAAAGTGGTAAGACTATATTAATAATGCTTAATTACATCTTTAAAATAGAAATAAAACAAAGTATTCACATTAGTGAAAACTGACCGTTAAAAGCCAAGGTTGTAATTAAACCGTAAACATTTTTATAAACTAATTGCAATTTTCAACACTTTGGGGATCAAAAAGCATTGTTATTTATTTTTTGGTATTTCGTTACAACACCGATGATCCCTCATGATGAAAAAACTCCATGTATGTTCCCTAGATGCCATTTTGTGCACTAACCAAGTATTGCAACACTTCTGTAATCAATTAATTATTTACTCATGTTTATTACCAATGTAAATGTTGTTTATTTTAGATTAATATTTAATATTCATTATTATTCTTTGATATTTCAGACCACTCACTGTTCAGCTGAATCATCAATAACCTCCAGTCTCTGCGTCAACTGACTCTTGTGTTCTTTAAAACGTTAAATCTCACTAGTGACTTGTTAAATAACATTCATTCTCGTCAGTGACATGTTAACTCATGTTAAGGCCCCGTCCACACGGAGACGCGGATCACTGCATCCGCACACATTTCTTATCGGATTGGCGTTCCGTCCACACTGATCCGGCGATTTGGGAGACTGAATCCGCTCTCTTTTGATACCGGGTCCTAAAGTGGATAGATCTGAATCCGACACCCTTGCGGACTCGTGTGGACGGCCAATCCGTATATTTTTTTGTTTACCGATGATGTCATCACATCACGTGTCGGCTGCGTCACAGTAACAGCAACAGTGTTGCCAGATTGTACTGAAGATTCCAGCGCAGCTACAGCTTAAAACCCTCCAATTTAAAAAAATACCAGCCCAAAGTGCGTACTCTTATAAATAATGAAAAATATTGAGCGATTTTATGCATCAAAAACCATCCCAAATTTGATCAACCAGCCCAATGCATTTTTTCCCGATCGGACGTGACAAAAAGGTAACTAGCAATCTGGCAACACTGAACAGCAACAACAATGCGCATGCTCAAGGTCGTCTTCTCTGTGTATAGTGTATTATCTGTGGCAGAATTACAGCGCCCCATACTGGTCTGGCATATAAACTACACCGGATTCAGTCGGTTTCAGTGGTATCGTGTGGACGCTGATATTTTTTTTTGAACGAGGAAAAAAAAGATCGGATAGGGAACGCGCCGGCATCGTGTGGACGTGGCCTAAATCTCACAAGCGACCTACGAATTAACAAATCTCACTAGCGACATGTTAGTTCACAATAAATGTCAATAGCGTCTTGTTAATTAACGTTAAATCTTGCTAGCAACATGCTAGATCACGCAAATTCTCACTAGTGACATGCTAGATCATGCTAAATCTTGATAGCAACTTGTTAATTAACAATAAATCTTGCTACCAATATGCTAATTCAGCTAATTCTTGCCAGCAACATGCTTATTTATGTTAAATGTTGCTAATGACTTCGGAATTCATACTAAATCTTGCTATCAACAAGATAATTAACATTAAATCTTGCTAGCAAAATTGATCATTAATTGATTAAAGATTAAATTATGATCAAAGAACATAACGACACCTTAGTAACTGCCTAGAAACAACGCAAAGCAATAACTAACAAGTGTATATATGCTCAAGATCTAATTCTTTCCATCTATCTATCTGTAAACTTAAACAACTTGTTAAGCTTTTACAAATAAATTTAACTTTCACAATAGGCTTTCTCAAGCCAACTGAAGTTTATATCATAAACTTCCTCTATCTAGTTAAGTTGGCTTGAGAAAGCCAACTTAGTGATATTGTATCTAAACTTATTATTATTATTATTATTATTAAGTTGGCTTGAGAAAGCCAACTTAGTGATATTGTATCTAAACTTATTATTATTATTATTATTCTTCTTACCTAAAATTCTCAATGCATCTCCTCCTAGAGCTTTAAAGCTACAACCACTAAACTCTGCTCAGACTTCAGACCTGTTCTGACTTGAGTTGCTATCCCTTTTCAGACTGATCAGACTTATGATTTTTGATAAAACTGAAGATTAAAGTCATAAAATCTCCATAGACTTTCACTAATGAAGTGAAAACTGAATTTTAGATAGAGCGTCCACTCCATCTGTTGGTAACATCACAACATTACACCTGATATATAATACATTTCAATACAGTATGTGTGAACATGTCCATTCCAATGGGCATGCATTTTATTTTTTTAAATCCTGAAAAAAAACTTGCAGGTCTACAATCGATTTTTTACTTTAATTAGTAAGTTAAATCTCTCTATTTTACATTCATAATATCACAAAATTACACCCCTGTCAGTGAGAGCACTGAAGTTTGAACGAATCAGAGCGCTGCAATTCAAAGCCTCAAAGCTTTTCAAAGACGCCATTACTGCTGGAGAGAGAGATCATAATCTCCTAAAATAGATTTATGTGAGAGAGTTTATGATCAAACGGAAATTGTTTCCGATTATCAAGTAACCGCTGCAGCGTGTTTCCTTGAAGATTTATGCACTTATATGGCCAAATTCTGACTCTCATTCGTCTTTACTCGGCAAAGGATTTTCGCTGTTGAGCACTATGATACTATAGGAAAGGTAAGTGAAGTTTAAACGCGCGTCCTCCTGGACTCGCGCCAAAGCATAACCGTCTAATCGCCTAAGTTTATTTATAGCGCTCATTTATGTACTTTATTGCCGAATTCTGACTCTCGCTCGTGTTTGCACGGGGAAGACGCATGTAAATGGCTTCCCTGAGCAGCGCGCGCTGACTCTCTTCAAATGCAGCGTCTAACAGTCAAAGTTATTTATAACTAATTCTCGAGTATATAGTTACATTGTGTTAATTCTTTTATCTGCTTTTAACTAAAGTCTGACTCCTGTTCTCGAGTTCAAACGCGTTTCCTGAGCAGATTCGCTGATAGATCGATGTTTTGTGAACACTTAAACAATAAATGAAATAAGGTATTTAAAAGGATGCAAAAGCGATGGCAGATCGCTTCAAACTGTAAACTGCTTGAGTTCAAAAAAACTGCATTACTCTGCTGCATTACATGAGCAGGAATTATTTTAAAAATACTAATATTTAAGTTATTTTGTTTCCCATGGAGGAAGGCTTTATACAAATATTACATTGCGTTGATTCATTTATCTGCTATAATTGCCGTGTTGAACTGAAGTCTGACATGGCAGATCAATTCAATCTGAAAACTGCTTGAGATTAGAAAAAACAGCATTACTCTCCTCATTGTACTTTAGCAGGAATGATTTAAGAAATACTAATATTTAAGTTATTTTATTTCACATGAAGAAAGGCTTTATACACACACACACACATACATATATATATATATATATATATACATATACATATATATATATATATATATATATATATATATATATATATATATATATATATACACACACATACATATCTATCTATACACACATTTATATAGTAAATAAATGTATAAAGGGCTCCATATATATGCAGTGGAACTGCAGTCTGTTTAGAAAGTGGTAAGACTATATTAATAATGCTTAATTACATCTTTAAAATAGAAATAAAACAAAGTATTCACATTAGTGAAAACTGACCGTTAAAAGCCAAGGTTGTAATTAAACCGTAAACATTTTTATAAACTAATTGCAATTTTCAACACTTTGGGGATCAAAAAGCATTGTTATTTATTTTTTGGTATTTCGTTACAACACCGATGATCCCTCATGATGAAAAAACTCCATGTATGTTCCCTAGATGCCATTTTGTGCACTAACCAAGTATTGCAACACTTCTGTAATCAATTAATTATTTACTCATGTTTATTACCAATGTAAATGTTGTTTATTTTAGATTAATATTTAATATTCATTATTATTCTTTGATATTTCAGACCACTCACTGTTCAGCTGAATCATCAATAACCTCCAGTCTCTGCGTCAACTGACTCTTGTGTTCTTTAAAACGTTAAATCTCACTAGTGACTTGTTAAATAACATTCATTCTCGTCAGTGACATGTTAACTCATGTTAAGGCCCCGTCCACACGGAGACGCGGATCACTGCATCCGCACACATTTCTTATCGGATTGGCGTTCCGTCCACACTGATCCGGCGATTTGGGAGACTGAATCCGCTCTCTTTTGATACCGGGTCCTAAAGTGGATAGATCTGAATCCGACACCCTTGCGGACTCGTGTGGACGGCCAATCCGTATATTTTTTTGTTTACCGATGATGTCATCACATCACGTGTCGGCTGCGTCACAGTAACAGCAACAGTGTTGCCAGATTGTACTGAAGATTCCAGCGCAGCTACAGCTTAAAACCCTCCAATTTAAAAAAATACCAGCCCAAAGTGCGTACTCTTATAAATAATGAAAAATATTGAGCGATTTTATGCATCAAAAACCATCCCAAATTTGATCAACCAGCCCAATGCATTTTTTCCCGATCGGACGTGACAAAAAGGTAACTAGCAATCTGGCAACACTGAACAGCAACAACAATGCGCATGCTCAAGGTCGTCTTCTCTGTGTATAGTGTATTATCTGTGGCAGAATTACAGCGCCCCATACTGGTCTGGCATATAAACTACACCGGATTCAGTCGGTTTCAGTGGTATCGTGTGGACGCTGATATTTTTTTTTGAACGAGGAAAAAAAAGATCGGATAGGGAACGCGCCGGCATCGTGTGGACGTGGCCTAAATCTCACAAGCGACCTACGAATTAACAAATCTCACTAGCGACATGTTAGTTCACAATAAATGTCAATAGCGTCTTGTTAATTAACGTTAAATCTTGCTAGCAACATGCTAGATCACGCAAATTCTCACTAGTGACATGCTAGATCATGCTAAATCTTGATAGCAACTTGTTAATTAACAATAAATCTTGCTACCAATATGCTAATTCAGCTAATTCTTGCCAGCAACATGCTTATTTATGTTAAATGTTGCTAATGACTTCGGAATTCATACTAAATCTTGCTATCAACAAGATAATTAACATTAAATCTTGCTAGCAAAATTGATCATTAATTGATTAAAGATTAAATTATGATCAAAGAACATAACGACACCTTAGTAACTGCCTAGAAACAACGCAAAGCAATAACTAACAAGTGTATATATGCTCAAGATCTAATTCTTTCCATCTATCTATCTGTAAACTTAAACAACTTGTTAAGCTTTTACAAATAAATTTAACTTTCACAATAGGCTTTCTCAAGCCAACTGAAGTTTATATCATAAACTTCCTCTATCTAGTTATTATTATTATTCTTCTTACGTAAAATTCTCAATGCATCTCCTCCTAGAGCTTTAAAGCTACAACCACTAAACTCTGCTCAGACTTCAGACCTGTTCTGACTTGAGTTGCTATCCCTTTTCAGACTGATCAGACTTATGATTTTTGATAAAACTGAAGATTAAAGTCATAAAATCTCCATAGACTTTCACTAATGAAGTGAAAACTGAATTTTAGATAGAGCGTCCACTCCATCTGTTGGTAACATCACAACATTACACCTGATATATAATACATTTCAATACAGTATGTGTGAACATGTCCATTCCAATGGGCATGCATTTTATTTTTTTAAATCCTGAAAAAAAACTTGCAGGTCTACAATCGATTTTTTACTTTAATTAGTAAGTTAAATCTCTCTATTTTACATTCATAATATCACAAAATTACACCCCTGTCAGTGAGAGCACTGAAGTTTGAACGAATCAGAGCGCTGCAATTCAAAGCCTCAAAGCTTTTCAAAGACGCCATTACTGCTGGAGAGAGAGATCATAATCTCCTAAAATAGATTTATGTGAGAGAGTTTATGATCAAACGGAAATTGTTTCCGATTATCAAGTAACCGCTGCAGCGTGTTTCCTTGAAGATTTATGCACTTATATGGCCAAATTCTGACTCTCATTCGTCTTTACTCGGCAACGGAGTACATTACTATGGGGAAGGTAGGTGAAGTTTAAACGCGCGTCCTCCTGGACTCGCGCCAAAGCATAACCGTCTAAGCACCTACGTTTATTTATAGCGCTCATTTATGTACTTTATTGCCGAATTCTGACTCTCGCTCGTGAGTCAATATACATTGGAAAAGGCTTCCCTGAGCAGCGCGCGCGCTGACTCTCTTCAAATGCAGCGTCTAACAGCGTCTAGCGCTCATTTATGTACTTTATTGCCGAATTCTGACTCTCGCTCGTGTTTGCACGGGGAAGACACATGTAAACGGCTTCCCTGAGCAGCGCGCGCGCTGACTCTCTTCAAATGCAGCGTCTAACAGTCAAAGTTATTTATAACTAATTCTTGAGTATATAGTTACATTGTGTTAATTCTTTTATCTGCTTTTAACTAAAGTCTGACTCCTGTTCTCGAGTTCAAACGCGCTTCCTGAGCAGATTCGCTGATAGATCGATGTTTTGTGAACACTTAAACAATAAATGAAATAAGATTTTTAAAGGATGCAAAAAACATGGCAGATCGATTCAAACTGTAAACTGCTTGAGATTAAAAAAAACTGCATTACTCTGCTGCATTACATGAGCAGGAATTATTTAAAAAATACTAATATTTAAGTTATTTTGTTTCCCATGGAGGAAGGCTTTATACAAATATTACATTGCATTGATTCCTTTATCTGCTATAATTGCCGTGTTGAACTGAAGTCTGACATGGCAGATCGAGTCAATCTGAAAACTGCTTGAGATTAGAAAAAACTGCATTACTCTCCTCATTGTACTTTAGCAGGAATTATTTTAAAAATACTAATATTTAAGTTTGTTTCCCATGAAGGAAGGATTTACATATACATCTAAAAAGTATGTATTAGAGGCTCCATATACGCGCGTCCACGCCTAAGCGCCTACGTTTATTTATAGCGCCTAAATCTATTCACACACATACATGCATATCTATCTACATTTATATTGTAAATATAAAGGGCTCCATATACATTCAGTGTAACTGCTGTCTGTTTTGAAAGTGGTAAGACTACATAAATAATGCTTAATTACATCTTTAAAATAGAAATAAAACAAAGTATTGTTCACAGTATCACAGTACCATTTATATATATATATATATATATATATATATACACACACATCTATTTCGTATATATAAAAGGCTACATATAGTGTAACTGTGGTGTAACTGCAGTCTCTTTTGAAAGTGATTAGCCTATATTAATAATGCTTAATTACAGCTTTAAAATAGAAATAAAACAAAGTATTATTCACAGTATTATATATATATATATATATATATACACACACACACACACACACACACACCTCTATACATATTATATATATATATATATATATATATATATACACATACACATCTATTTAGTATATATAAAAGGCTACATATACATGCAGTGTAACTGCAGTCTCTTTTGAAAGTGATTAGCCTATACTAATAATGCTTAATTACAGCTTTAAAATAGAAATTAAACAAAGTATTTTTTGCATTAGTGAAAACTGACCGTTAAAAGCCAAGGATGTAATTAAACCGTAAACATTTTTATAAACTAATTACAATTTTCCAACACTTTGAGGATCAAAAAGCATAATTATAACTTATTTTTAAGTTTAAACTCTCAAAACTTTTCAAGCTAATTAACGATAAATCTTGCTAACAATATGCTAATTCAGCAAATTCTTGCCAGCAACATGCTTATTTATGTTAAATGTTGCTAATGACTTCGGAATTCATACTAAATCTTGCTAGCAACAAGATAATTAACATTAAATCTTGCTAGCAAAATTGATCATCAATTGATTAAAGATTAAATTATGATCAAAGAACATAACGACACCTTAGTAACTGCCTAGAAACAACGCAAGGCAATAACTAACAAGAGTATATATGCTCAAGATCTAATTCTTTCCATCTATCCATCTGTAAACTTTCAAAACTTTTTAAGCTTTTACAAATAAATTTAACTTTCAGGCTAGGCTTTCTCAAGCCAACTGAAGTTTATATCATAAACTTCCTCTATCTAGTTATTATTATTCTTCTTACCTAAAATTCTCAATGCATCTCCTCCTAGAGCTTTAAAGCTACAACCACTAAACTCTGCTCAGACTTCAGACCTGTTCTGACTTGAGTTGCTATCCCTTTTCAGACTGATCAGACTTATGATTTTTGATAAAACTGAAGATTAAAGTCATAAAATCTCCATAGACTTTCACTAATGAAGTGAAAACTGAATTTTAGATAGAGCGTCCACTCCATCTGTTGGTAACATCACAACATTACACCTGATATATAATACATTTCAATACAGTATGTGTGAACATGTCCATTCCAATGGGCATGCATTTTATTTTTTTAAATCCTGAAAAAAAACTTGCAGGTCTACAATCGATTTTTTACTTTAATTAGTAAGTTAAATCTCTCTATTTTACATTCATAATATCACAAAATTACACCCCTGTCAGTGAGAGCACTGAAGTTTGAACGAATCAGAGCGCTGCAATTCAAAGCCTCAAAGCTTTTCAAAGACGCCATTACTGCTGGAGAGAGAGATCATAATCTCCTAAAATAGATTTATGTGAGAGAGTTTATGATCAAACGGAAATTGTTTCCGATTATCAAGTAACCGCTGCAGCGTGTTTCCTTGAAGATTTATGCACTTATATGGCCAAATTCTGACTCTCACTCGTCTTTACTCGGCAACGGAGTACATTACTATGGGGAAGGTAAGTGAAGTTTAAACGCGCGTCCTCCTGGACTCGCGACAACGCATAACCGTCTAAGCACCTACGTTTATTTATAGCGCTCATTTATGTACTTTATTGCCGAATTCTGACTCTCGCTCGTGTGTTCATGGGGAAGACACATGTAAAAAGGCTTCCCTGAGCAGCGCGCGCGCTGACTCTCTTCAAATGCAGCGTCTAACAGTCAAAGTTATTTATAACTAATTCTTGAGTATATAGTTACATTGTGTTAATTCTTTTATCTGCTTTTAACTAAAGTCTGACTCCTGTTCTCGAGTTCAAACGCGCTTCCTGAGCAGATTCGCTGATAGATCGATGTTTTGTGAACACTTAAACAATAAATGAAATGAGGTATTTAAAAGGATGCAAAAACGATGGCAGATCGATTCAAACTGTAAACTGCTTGAGATTAAAAAAAAACTGCATTACTCTGCTGCATTACATGAGCAGGAATTATTTAAAAAATACTAATATTTAAGTTATTTTGTTTCCCATGGAGGAAGGCTTTATACAAATATTACATTGCGTTGATTCCTTTATCTGCTATAATTGCTGTGTTGAACTGAAGTCTGACATGGCAGATCGAGTCAATCTGAAAACTGCTTGAGATTAGAAAAAACTGCATTACTCTCCTCATTGTACTTTAGCAGGAATTATTTTAAAAATACTAATATTTAAGTTTGTTTCCCATGAAGGAAGGATTTACATATACATCTAAAAAGTATGTATTAGAGGCTCCATATACGCGCGTCCTCCCGCATTCGCGCGTCCACGCCTAAGCGCCTACGTTTATTTATAGCGCGTAAATTTATTCACACACATACATGCATATCTATCTATGTCACAAGGCGCAGGATCGTGTGCGATGCGGAGCATACGCGGAGCCAGAAATGCAAGTAAACACTTTATTCAATAACAAAAACAAAAGCACGCGATGGTGCAAACTCAACAGAAATAACATCCACACACGACTAGGGAACATAACATTAACAATCGACAACAGGGGAGTGAACATGGAGAACTTAAATACTGACTATGATTAACAGAAACACAAAACACCTGTGACTGATAAGTGCTAATGGGAACTGGGTGAGGTGAGATCAGGAACGGGGAACATGTGACACAGACAAGGTAAACTAAGAGTCCAGGGTGAAAACTAACATAAACGTGACAATCTACATCTATATTGTAAATATAAAGGGCTCCATATACATGCAGTGTAACTGCTGTCTGTTTTGAAAGTGGTAAGACTACATAAATAATGCTTAATTACATCTTTAAAATAGAAATAAAACAAAGTATTATTCACAGTATCACAGTACCATTTATTTATATATATATATACTGAAGGATACTATTCGGAAATCCATTGCCGCTTGTATATATATTCTTTCATTTTTCTTATTTGTACCTATATTCTTTTCTTTGTCTTAATTTTCATATGTTTCTTTGTCTTATTTTTCATATGTTCTTTTCCCTTTCTTATTTGAATGATTTGTAAAGAGTGATTTATAATCAAGTTAGGGATTTTTATTAATTAAAACCTTTCTTTACTCTTCTGTATTTTTCCATCGAGTAAGGATGAATATTGTCAGCACTTCTCAACAGATAGAGAATGTTATCAGAATGTTTTGGTTTATAGTTGGAGCCTGAGCCGAGTTCAGCCTTGGAGAAGCTGTATATGTGTGTGTGTGTTAATATGGTCTGTATTGGTGAGGTGATTAACTGGCACCATCAGGAGACGGAATGACTTGCTGTTCTCGACAAGCCACGTCACGAACCCGTCAACCATGTGATCAACGAAGATAAGCTTCAGACTGTCTGCTCTTGTGTGGAAAATTACTAGTTTTGTTTTTCCTTTTTTCTTTCTTTCTTAGCCAATCAGGATCATTTAAACGTCATCATTGACGTAGTTAGCACCCTCTGTTAGAGTATAATTGCTGTAACAATGTTATTGTATGTGGGGCGGCCTACGAACTCCTTGTGAGACCTGAAGCTGGCTTCTGCTGATGAAACTGCAAACTAAACTTCACTAAAATTCTTCTATTGACTGCACTTCTGACTCCTGGTCTTCATTCAACATATCTGGTCCTCGGGTCTTAACTGTAAATTCCCCTACAGTTAATGGTGGAGAGTGCGCGGGCAATTCATTCTTCGATGACATCCCTGGTCGAACAACAAACAAGGTAGAAAGTGTTAGGGCTGTCTAACTGGAAGAGACTGGAAAGGGGATCGGGAAAGCTTCACTCAGACGTGAGTGGGGAGTACCGACGCTGGTTAGAGTCCAGGGGGTACACGTAATTATGCCAGCCTTATGATTTTAAAGATTATATGGTTTTTGATGGTGTAATAGTCGCTGGTATCCGTAACACTGGTTAGATTCCAGGTAAGCGGAAGGCATCGCCGAGACGCACTTTAAGGGGACAGTAAGTCGCTGATGGGAGTGTAAGACACTGGAGAAGAACACAGGTTAGATTCCTGGTTCCGGAACACGGGTTAGAGTCCCGGTTTCATTCGGTTCAGTGGCACCATGAACCTGACTTGATCTCTTCCAGTTCAGACAGGGGCGCCCCGAAGTTAGGGAATCAGGCAGTTAGGGACTAAAGCATTAGTTAGTTATAAAATAAATAATATAACATGAATATAGGGCTAACTTGTTTGTCAGGGATGCATCTGGAACGATTCCTGCAAAAGTAAATTTTACGAGAAAATTTTGTGACCCGAATTGGTTTGGATCAGGATATGTGACTTGGTGTTTTGTAGTATACTTTGTGGTTTCATCACGCAGAAGCCACAGCTGTGTTATTCAAAGATCGCCGCCTCCATCTCTTCCTACCATGACTTCAGGTGAGTATTAACTTTGACTAAAATATGGCTAGCAATAACTGAGTAGTCTGATTATTACTGATTAGTTAAGTAAGCAGAAGAGAAAATGCTGTAAACAGCGCTGCTTCTCAAAGTGAATTTTCAGAGCTCAGGAGGAAAATGGTTAGTCTGTGTTTTTAATTCTGAGTGTAAAAACAAGGTTGGAAGTCATGATAAAATAATGAAACAGAAGAGATTAAAATGCTGTAAACAGCGCTGCTTCTCAAAGTGAATTTTCAGAGCTCAGTAGGAAAATGTCTGCTAGAAGTCTGTGTTTTTAATTCGGAGTGTAAAAACAAGGTTGGAAACCATGATAAAATAATGAAACAGAGAAGAGATTTAATGCTGTAAACAGCTCCGCTTCTCAAAGTAAATTTGGTCAGTCTGTGTTTTTAATTCTGATTGTAAAAATAAGGTTGGAGATGATAAAATAAAACATGATAAAATAACGAAACGTTGAAGAGAAGATATTAAAGGCTGTACACAGCTTTGCTCTTCAAAAGCAAAATTGCAGAGCTCAGTAAGAAAATGCTCCTAGTTTTAATTTGATTGGAAAGTGTGAGCAAAGAAAGAGCCTGAACGATATAAATGTCTGCTAGATGTGATAAAGTGACATATTTCTGGTGTTTAGATTTGAAAAGAAGATCATTGTCTAATATACCAACATTTACGTTTTCGTCTGGAAAAGAACAAAAATAAGATTAAAGTCTTAAGGAATTCTTTTGAAAGAAAGATTTGTAATGAGAAGTTTTATAGTGAATGGAAGAGTTAAATTGCGTAAAATTACAGACAATGACTTCAAAAGATGGAAGTTTCAGTAATATGTAATTCGCAAAAAGACAACTATAAAAATTATAATTCTTTGAAAAGTATTTTTGGACAAAGATTTCTGAAGCAGGCCAGAGTCACAATAAAGTAGATAAATGTTAAATGTTTACAAAAATGCAGTGTTACAGTCCTTGAATCCAGTCCAGAGTTTCTCTCTCTCATTCAAAGTCAGCTAAATGCTGTTATCTGAGTCTGTGATAAACAATTTACAGGAAGTGTTCCAGTGAAAATCATAGACACAGAGAAGTTAAAGGAAATCATGTTACAGGCAGTTCAAAACTTTTAAAAGTTCCACATTTATGATTGTGCACATTAAATTTGTTGTTAAAAGTTTCAACAAATGCCTTTAAAGAGGAGTTTTAAAATAAATTTAAATAAGTTAAATAAAAATGAAGACCTGATTGTAAAAGGGAGATTAAATTGTTTGATTAAATTGTTATGACCAGTAATTTTTGTTTTGTCTCATCTTAGTCTCCACCATGGTACAAGGCTGATGGAGTAGACAATGGTGATAGCGATGATTAAACACAGATAATAAGCTATGCTGTTGTTTTGAATATGTTAATGGGTTTTACTGATAACATACTGCTGTTATTAACCGGTCTCCCTGTTTTGAACACTATCAGGCAGTCGAAATAACTCTGGTGGTTCTTGAATGCGCCTTCCCTAAGCTCCAGAGAATACCTGAACCTGAATAAAACTCGAAGATCCGCAAAGGGCGGGACAGTGAGCACGAGGGCGAATGCCAAAGACGGGTAAGATCCCCTAATGGCCACGTAGAGGGACAACCTAAGGCAGGCTTTCGCCGCCGCTCCTGGGCATCTACCCAAAAACAGGGGAAGGGAGATGTTTTCTGTGACAACTGGATGAGAGTTGAGAGGATGTCTGTGGTTGGCTAGTAGCATCCTTCAGAGGGGGGACCTGTTAAATTGCAGAAGTCTGCCCCAAAACTGAGTTCCTCCATACCAGGTCACTGCAACCGCATTCCTTGACAAGTGTCCCCAACTTGTAGAAGATGCCAGGGGGAGTCCCTGAAGAGGTTGTTTATAAAGAGATAATGGGAATGTGCTTTCAAGAGCTGGCTGAGAACATGATGTGATTGACCTTTAGTTGTTGTGGAGACCATAACAAAACTTTATAATATCAAGAACATGATATTGGGTTGGCTTATGGGAATTAACTGAAAATTAATAGAAATTGAACTAATATGTCTCTATCATAAGTTTTCACTCCTGCAGGTCGTTAGACATGGTGGTGACTAAAGATGAAGAGCGTTTTTTACAGATTAAAGATGGTCTGGATAACAAAGGTTAAGTGAATTTTTAACAAAGTAAACTTAGTAATGCTCCTAGCATGCTTTGAGATGATAAAAATGGGTCTAATTGAGTTAAATATTTACATTTAAGAAATTTGTGAATGATTATGGTTTCTAAATGGCACATAATTTACTATTGCATTCTGCCAAAAAGTTACAGTCTTAGACTGCTGAGGAAAACTGTTGGCTGAGAGAGAGATTGTGAGTGGAGACATGGATGGCACTCTGTTATCAAAATGATAAAGGAACTAAAACAACCTAGCAAACTTTTCTAAAAACAAGTATAAACAGACATGCTTTTAAACTGAATAAGTTAAACCTAGAGAAGATTTTAAAGCTTAAATCTTTGTAGAATAATTAACAGAAGTAAACCTTGAATATGAGCGATTTGTATTCATGTCTGAGTGTGTGTGAGTTTTGTATGTCCCCATAGAGTGAATATGTGTCATTAACCTCTGGAATGATAGTTTGATCATTGCAGATGGGTTAAGTGAATTGACAATCTTTACAGAAGCCGATAATTCTGATGGGATCTGATGAAACGACGATACAAAACATGGGACGAGCTTTAATTGGACTGAATATCCAGCACGGTCTGCTAGTGGTAAATATGACTAATTTTGTCATTTATGATGTTAATTTCAAGTTATTCTCTGGATTAGTTTAAATAATTGTCTAAGTTGAAATTGTGAAGCTGAAGATAGCCGTCCATTATGGGGTTTAAAACCCTTGTCTAAATTCAACTGAGGGTCTAAATTTAAATACTATCAACTATGAGTGATCCGAGTGTTATAGACTTGACGTTATAAGACTTGACGGCAGATATAGTGTGACACATTGGCTAAGTCACTCTCCAAATTATCCAGAGAGCACCCTCACATTTATGAAGGCCGGTGGGCGATCAAAGGAGTGAATATAACTTACAAAAAGTTTTTATTGATTTTCATCCATTAAGAGGATGCATGACATTAGATCAGCCATTCATACAAAAGGGTTAATGGAACAGCAGCTATGAGACTGTCTGTGTGACTTAGGGATTAAAGCACAAGTAATATTTTCAAAGATAAACTCAAGGGCAGAACATTTACTTACTGAGTAATTAGAAGGTTTGAAACTCAGTTAATAATATTGAATATGTCTAAATCTGTTATCTGAACTTTTATTGGGATGGTCCCTTCTTTTGACAATATTTTTAATTTTGAGAGACTTCAACATAAATGTTTGTGGTTCTTTAAAGCCCTTGGCGAAAGATTTTGTACCGTTATTAGAGCCTTTTGATTTTTTTTTTTACAGTATGTTTCTGGCCCAACACACGAGTTATAAATGATATTCTACCTAGTGTGGATTTTAGAAAGTGTTGTTTTTCATTACTGTTAACTCTAACTGCGTCATTTGATACCGTTGACCATAAGATTTTCATTGATTGTCTTTGAGATGTGGTTGGCATTGAGGGTTTAGCCCTGGAATGATTTTACTCATATCTAAAAGATAGGACTTATTTTAGTCAATCCTGGGACTTTCTTTTCATCCGTTACCCCTCTCTTGTATGGGGTCCCTCATGGCTCAATTTGGGGCCAGTTTTGTTCTCCCTCTATATGCTCCCTTTGGGAGTGATTTTGAAAAATATATCATTCATTATAATTTTTATGCTAATGACTCTCACATTTATTATCAAGTATCCATTCAATCTTTGTTTGAATGTTTAGATAACGTTAAGTGCTGGCTAACAATTTTCTCCAGATGAATGAGTCTGAGTTTATTTTATTTGGTAATAAGGGATGTCTTTGTGATGTCATTGACTGCCCGGGATTCCTTTCAGGGAAAAATCTTTATAGTTTGAAAAACCTAGGAGGCATTTTTGACTCTGAGCTCAAATTTGATCACCAAATTAATGCATTGTTAAAAATAGTTTTAATCATCTTAGCTCTATATCTAAGTTGAAGTCTATCCTCTGTTTTTATGACATGGAGAAAATTGTGCGTGCCTTTATGCTATTTTGTTTGAATTACTATACTGTATCTGGGTGTGAGTCAGGTCTCTCTCTCTCCTGCAGCTCGTTCAGAATTCAGCTGCTAGGTTTCTAACTACGAAGAGAGAGAACACATTCCAGTGCTTATCTAACAACAATGGCTTCCTATACGTTTCAGAATTCATTATAAAGTGTTGCTATATGTTTTTATAGCTTTACATGGGTTAGAACCAGAGAATATTTCAGATCTAATCATTCTGCATCACTCAAATAGGTCCCTGCGTTCAAAAGATCAATTACAACTAATGATTCCTTGATCTCGCCTAAAATGCAAAGGTGATTGGGCCTTCTCTGTTGCAGCGCTAAGATTATCTCTCTCTGATAAATCTTCTTCTACTCTCGGTTTATTTCATAGTGTGCTATAAACTCCTCTGTTTTCAATAGCATTTGAAAGTATTTTGAAATCTGCCGTTTGTTAGTGTGTATTATGCTTTATTTATGCTTTCATTAATTTTTATTTGGTTAGCACTTCGGTTTCCACATAGTGGTGTTGAAAGTGCTTTATAAACAAGGTTGAGTTGAGTTAATATCATATTTTTGTTTTTGAGGCAATGCTGATAATATTTGTGGGATCAGAAAGTCTAAACATTTGATAGAGAAATACCTTGACAAGTAATTAAAAATGAAAATAAATAAAATGAATGTTATGAACAGAAAAATTCAGATATGAATTTGGATCAATTTAAGAACACTTTTAAATTAATATATTATGAAAATCTGACAGTTCTTGTTCAACTTATAACAAATTTGAAAGATAGCAAACCTAATGGTATCTGATGAGCCAAATGACAATGAAAGGGTTTAGATTTTGGTCATAACGCATAAGCAGGTTTAACAAACTGAGATACTGAGAACAAAATTGACTAAAGGAAATCATTATTATTTGATTTTGAATTTTGGAATGTTAACATGGTTTGAATACTGTGAAATTATTTTGTTTCAGTGGAAATAATTATTGAAATGATTATTTGAATTTGTTTCATTTTTTATTTCTGTTTTTGAAAAAGAAAATTTTAAGACGTCCTGCAATTAAGGTGGTAGAAACTCAAAGCTTAAGACGGATTTTTATGGGATTTATTTATTCTTTCATTGTTTATTTTTATTTTGACCACCTTTGATTTTAATTGGTGTAGTGAAATAGATTTACCGTCTTATTTCATGTATTCTACAATGAATTGGAAATTGCTTTGTTTTTGGTTTATTTACAACAACAACAATAACAAAGTGTATATCTTGATATTTTGATGCAATGATGGGTGATTATACTAGTAGACGTGACACTTTTTAACCTAATACCTGGTGTGGGGATTTTGTTGGGAATGTAACACTATTTTCTCATTTATTCCGGCTTCTAGAATAAAAATGTATTTAATTTTTAAATCCATTTAATTTGATTATAAACTAAAATAGCCAAGATTCATACTAACAGTTTAAGACCATGTCTTTTGTTTTGAAGGTCAATAACACACTCTGTGCTCTGTAAGATATTCTGTTCCAGTTAAGTCTGTGAAGGGAAAACATATTTTGTTTTATACAATTTTAACCGGAATTAGAGCAAGGGTGAATATATCAATTTGTAGCGGCATTAATTGATAGCCCAGATGTGTTGTTTTACTACACATTTGGCCTTATAGGGGGGACTGAAGGATACTATTCGGAAATCCATTGCCGCTTGTATATATATTCTTTCATTTTTCTTATTTGTACCTATATTCTTTTCTTTGTCTTAATTTTCATATGTTTCTTTGTCTTATTTTTCATATGTTCTTTTCCCTTTCTTATTTGAATGATTTGTAAAGAGTGATTTATAATCAAGTTAGGGATTTTTATTAATTAAAACCTTTCTTTACTCTTCTGTATTTTTCCATCGAGTAAGGATGAATATTGTCAGCACTTCTCAACAGATAGAGAATGTTATCAGAATGTTTTGGTTTATAGTTGGAGCCTGAGCCGAGTTCAGCCTTGGAGAAGCTGTATATGTGTGTGTGTGTTAATATGGTCTGTATTGGTGAGGTGATTAACTGGCACCATCAGGAGACGGAATGACTTGCTGTTCTCGACAAGCCACGTCACGAACCCGTCAACCATGTGATCAACGAAGATAAGCTTCAGACTGTCTGCTCTTGTGTGGAAAATTACTAGTTTTGTTTTTCCTTTTTTCTTTCTTTCTTAGCCAATCAGGATCATTTAAACGTCATCATTGACGTAGTTAGCACCCTCTGTTAGAGTATAATTGCTGTAACAATGTTATTGTATGTGGGGCGGCCTACGAACTCCTTGTGAGACCTGAAGCTGGCTTCTGCTGATGAAACTGCAAACTAAACTTCACTAAAATTCTTCTATTGACTGCACTTCTGACTCCTGGTCTTCATTCAACATATCTGGTCCTCGGGTCTTAACTGTAAATTCCCCTACAGTTAATGGTGGAGAGTGCGCAGGCAATTCATTCTTCGATGACATCCCTGGTCGAACAACAAACAAGGTAGAAAGTGTTAGGGCTGTCTAACTGGAAGAGACTGGAAAGGGGATCGGGAAAGCTTCACTCAGACGTGAGTGGGGAGTACCGACGCTGGTTAGAGTCCAGGGGGTACACGTAATTATGCCAGCCTTATGATTTTAAAGATTATATGGTTTTTGATGGTGTAATAGTCGCTGGTATCCGTAACACTGGTTAGATTCCAGGTAAGCGGAAGGCATCGCCGAGACGCACTTTAAGGGGACAGTAAGTCGCTGATGGGAGTGTAAGACACTGGAGAAGAACACAGGTTAGATTCCTGGTTCCGGAACACGGGTTAGAGTCCCGGTTTCATTCGGTTCAGTGGCACCATGAACCTGACTTGATCTCTTCCAGTTCAGACAGGGGCGCCCCGAAGTTAGGGAATCAGGCAGTTAGGGACTAAAGCATTAGTTAGTTATAAAATAAATAATATAACATGAATATAGGGCTAACTTGTTTGTCAGGGATGCATCTGGAACGATTCCTGCAAAAGTAAATTTTACGAGAAAATTTTGTGACCCGAATTGGTTTGGATCAGGATATGTGACTTGGTGTTTTGTAGTATACTTTGTGGTTTCATCACGCAGAAGCCACAGCTGTGTTATTCAAAGATCGCCGCCTCCATCTCTTCCTACCATGACTTCAGGTGAGTATTAACTTTGACTAAAATATGGCTAACAATAACTGAGTAGTCTGATTATTACTGATTAGTTAAGTAAGCAGAAGAGAAAATGCTGTAAACAGCGCTGCTTCTCAAAGTGAATTTTCAGAGCTCAGGAGGAAAATGGTTAGTCTGTGTTTTTAATTCTGAGTGTAAAAACAAGGTTGGAAGTCATGATAAAATAATGAAACAGAAGAGATTAAAATGCTGTAAACAGCGCTGCTTCTCAAAGTGAATTTTCAGAGCTCAGTAGGAAAATGTCTGCTAGAAGTCTGTGTTTTTAATTCGGAGTGTAAAAACAAGGTTGGAAACCATGATAAAATAATGAAACAGAGAAGAGATTTAATGCTGTAAACAGCTCCGCTTCTCAAAGTAAATTTGGTCAGTCTGTGTTTTTAATTCTGATTGTAAAAATAAGGTTGGAGATGATAAAATAAAACATGATAAAATAACGAAACGTTGAAGAGAAGATATTAAAGGCTGTACACAGCTTTGCTCTTCAAAAGCAAAATTGCAGAGCTCAGTAAGAAAATGCTCCTAGTTTTAATTTGATTGGAAAGTGTGAGCAAAGAAAGAGCCTGAACGATATAAATGTCTGCTAGATGTGATAAAGTGACATATTTCTGGTGTTTAGATTTGAAAAGAAGATCATTGTCTAATATACCAACATTTACGTTTTCATCTGGAAAAGAACAAAAATAAGATTAAAGTCTTAAGGAATTCTTTTGAAAGAAAGATTTGTAATGAGAAGTTTTATAGTGAATGGAAGAGTTAAATTGCGTAAAATTACAGACAATGACTTCAAAAGATGGAAGTTTCAGTAATATGTAATTCGCAAAAAGACAACTATAAAAATTATAATTCTTTGAAAAGTATTTTTGGACAAAGATTTCTGAAGCAGGCCAGAGTCACAATAAAGTAGATAAATGTTAAATGTTTACAAAAATGCAGTGTTACAGTCCTTGAATCCAGTCCAGAGTTTCTCTCTCTCATTCAAAGTCAGCTAAATGCTGTTATCTGAGTCTGTGATAAACAATTTACAGGAAGTGTTCCAGTGAAAATCATAGACACAGAGAAGTTAAAGGAAATCATGTTACAGGCAGTTCAAAACTTTTAAAAGTTCCACATTTATGATTGTGCACATTAAATTTGTTGTTAAAAGTTTCAACAAATGCCTTTAAAGAGGAGTTTTAAAATAAATTTAAATAAGTTAAATAAAAATGAAGACCTGATTGTAAAAGGGAGATTAAATTGTTTGATTAAATTGTTATGACCAGTAATTTTTGTTTTGTCTCATCTTAGTCTCCACCATGGTACAAGGCTGATGGAGTAGACAATGGTGATAGCGATGCTGAGATTAAACACAGATAATAAGCTATGCTGTTGTTTTGAATATGTTAATGGGTTTTACTGATAACATACTGCTGTTATTAACCGGTCTCCCTGTTTTGAACACTATCAGGCAGTCGAAATAACTCTGGTGGTTCTTGAATGCGCCTTCCCTAAGCTCCAGAGAATACCTGAACCTGAATAAAACTCGAAGATCCGCAAAGGGCGGGACAGTGAGCACGAGGGCGAATGCCAAAGACGGGTAAGATCCCCTAATGGCCACGTAGAGGGACAACCTAAGGCAGGCTTTCGCCGCCGCTCCTGGGCATCTACCCAAAAACAGGGGAAGGGAGATGTTTTCTGTGACAACTGGATGAGAGTTGAGAGGATGTCTGTGGTTGGCTAGTAGCATCCTTCAGAGGGGGGACCTGTTAAATTGCAGAAGTCTGCCCCAAAACTGAGTTCCTCCATACCAGGTCACTGCAACCGCATTCCTTGACAAGTGTCCCCAACTTGTAGAAGATGCCAGGGGGAGTCCCTGAAGAGGTTGTTTATAAAGAGATAATGGGAATGTGCTTTCAAGAGCTGGCTGAGAACATGATGTGATTGACCTTTAGTTGTTGTGGAGACCATAACAAAACTTTATAATATCAAGAACATGATATTGGGTTGGCTTATGGGAATTAACTGAAAATTAATAGAAATTGAACTAATATGTCTCTATCATAAGTTTTCACTCCTGCAGGTCGTTAGACATGGTGGTGACTAAAGATGAAGAGCGTTTTTTACAGATTAAAGATGGTCTGGATAACAAAGGTTAAGTGAATTTTTAACAAAGTAAACTTAGTAATGCTCCTAGCATGCTTTGAGATGATAAAAATGGGTCTAATTGAGTTAAATATTTACATTTAAGAAATTTGTGAATGATTATGGTTTCTAAATGGCACATAATTTACTATTGCATTCTGCCAAAAAGTTACAGTCTTAGACTGCTGAGGAAAACTGTTGGCTGAGAGAGAGATTGTGAGTGGAGACATGGATGGCACTCTGTTATCAAAATGATAAAGGAACTAAAACAACCTAGCAAACTTTTCTAAAAACAAGTATAAACAGACATGCTTTTAAACTGAATAAGTTAAACCTAGAGAAGATTTTAAAGCTTAAATCTTTGTAGAATAATTAACAGAAGTAAACCTTGAATATGAGCGATTTGTATTCATGTCTGAGTGTGTGTGAGTTTTGTATGTCCCCATAGAGTGAATATGTGTCATTAACCTCTGGAATGATAGTTTGATCATTGCAGATGGGTTAAGTGAATTGACAATCTTTACAGAAGCCGATAATTCTGATGGGATCTGATGAAACGACGATACAAAACATGGGACGAGCTTTAATTGGACTGAATATCCAGCACGGTCTGCTAGTGGTAAATATGACTAATTTTGTCATTTATGATGTTAATTTCAAGTTATTCTCTGGATTAGTTTAAATAATTGTCTAAGTTGAAATTGTGAAGCTGAAGATAGCCGTCCATTATGGGGTTTAAAACCCTTGTCTAAATTCAACTGAGGGTCTAAATTTAAATACTATCAACTATGAGTGATCCGAGTGTTATAGACTTGACGTTATAAGACTTGACGGCAGATATAGTGTGACACATTGGCTAAGTCACTCTCCAAATTATCCAGAGAGCACCCTCACATTTATGAAGGCCGGTGGGCGATCAAAGGAGTGAATATAACTTACAAAAAGTTTTTATTGATTTTCATCCATTAAGAGGATGCATGACATTAGATCAGCCATTCATACAAAAGGGTTAATGGAACAGCAGCTATGAGACTGTCTGTGTGACTTAGGGATTAAAGCACAAGTAATATTTTCAAAGATAAACTCAAGGGCAGAACATTTACTTACTGAGTAATTAGAAGGTTTGAAACTCAGTTAATAATATTGAATATGTCTAAATCTGTTATCTGAACTTTTATTGGGATGGTCCCTTCTTTTGACAATATTTTTAATTTTGAGAGACTTCAACATAAATGTTTGTGGTTCTTTAAAGCCCTTGGCGAAAGATTTTGTACCGTTATTAGAGCCTTTTGATTTTTTTTTTTACAGTATGTTTCTGGCCCAACACACGAGTTATAAATGATATTCTACCTAGTGTGGATTTTAGAAAGTGTTGTTTTTCATTACTGTTAACTCTAACTGCGTCATTTGATACCGTTGACCATAAGATTTTCATTGATTGTCTTTGAGATGTGGTTGGCATTGAGGGTTTAGCCCTGGAATGATTTTACTCATATCTAAAAGATAGGACTTATTTTAGTCAATCCTGGGACTTTCTTTTCATCCGTTACCCCTCTCTTGTATGGGGTCCCTCATGGCTCAATTTGGGGCCAGTTTTGTTCTCCCTCTATATGCTCCCTTTGGGAGTGATTTTGAAAAATATATCATTCATTATAATTTTTATGCTAATGACTCTCACATTTATTATCAAGTATCCATTCAATCTTTGTTTGAATGTTTAGATAACGTTAAGTGCTGGCTAACAATTTTCTCCAGATGAATGAGTCTGAGTTTATTTTATTTGGTAATAAGGGATGTCTTTGTGATGTCATTGACTGCCCGGGATTCCTTTCAGGGAAAAATCTTTATAGTTTGAAAAACCTAGGAGGCATTTTTGACTCTGAGCTCAAATTTGATCACCAAATTAATGCATTGTTAAAAATAGTTTTAATCATCTTAGCTCTATATCTAAGTTGAAGTCTATCCTCTGTTTTTATGACATGGAGAAAATTGTGCGTGCCTTTATGCTATTTTGTTTGAATTACTATACTGTATCTGGGTGTGAGTCAGGTCTCTCTCTCTCCTGCAGCTCGTTCAGAATTCAGCTGCTAGGTTTCTAACTACGAAGAGAGAGAACACATTCCAGTGCTTATCTAACAACAATGGCTTCCTATACGTTTCAGAATTCATTATAAAGTGTTGCTATATGTTTTTATAGCTTTACATGGGTTAGAACCAGAGAATATTTCAGATCTAATCATTCTGCATCACTCAAATAGGTCCCTGCGTTCAAAAGATCAATTACAACTAATGATTCCTTGATCTCGCCTAAAATGCAAAGGTGATTGGGCCTTCTCTGTTGCAGCGCTAAGATTATCTCTCTCTGATAAATCTTCTTCTACTCTCGGTTTATTTCATAGTGTGCTATAAACTCCTCTGTTTTCAATAGCATTTGAAAGTATTTTGAAATCTGCCGTTTGTTAGTGTGTATTATGCTTTATTTATGCTTTCATTAATTTTTATTTGGTTAGCACTTCGGTTTCCACATAGTGGTGTTGAAAGTGCTTTATAAACAAGGTTGAGTTGAGTTAATATCATATTTTTGTTTTTGAGGCAATGCTGATAATATTTGTGGGATCAGAAAGTCTAAACATTTGATAGAGAAATACCTTGACAAGTAATTAAAAATGAAAATAAATAAAATGAATGTTATGAACAGAAAAATTCAGATATGAATTTGGATCAATTTAAGAACACTTTTAAATTAATATATTATGAAAATCTGACAGTTCTTGTTCAACTTATAACAAATTTGAAAGATAGCAAACCTAATGGTATCTGATGAGCCAAATGACAATGAAAGGGTTTAGATTTTGGTCATAACGCATAAGCAGGTTTAACAAACTGAGATACTGAGAACAAAATTGACTAAAGGAAATCATTATTATTTGATTTTGAATTTTGGAATGTTAACATGGTTTGAATACTGTGAAATTATTTTGTTTCAGTGGAAATAATTATTGAAATGATTATTTGAATTTGTTTCATTTTTTATTTCTGTTTTTGAAAAAGAAAATTTTAAGATGTCCTGCAATTAAGGTGGTAGAAACTCAAAGCTTAAGACGGATTTTTATGGGATTTATTTATTCTTTCATTGTTTATTTTTATTTTGACCACCTTTGATTTTAATTGGTGTAGTGAAATAGATTTACCCTCTTATTTCATGTATTCTACAATGAATTGGAAATTGCTTTGTTTTTGGTTTATTTACAACAACAACAATAACAAAGTGTATATCTTGATATTTTGATGCAATGATGGGTGATTATACCAGTAGACGTGACACTTTTTAACCTAATACCTGGTGTGGGGATTTTGTTGGGAATGTAACACTATTTTCTCATTTATTCCGGCTTCTAGAATAAAAATGTATTTAATTTTTAAATCCATTTAATTTGATTATAAACTAAAATAGCCAAGATTCATACTAACAGTTTAAGACCATGTCTTTTGTTTTGAAGGTCAATAACACACTCTGTGCTCTGTAAGATATTCTGTTCCAGTTAAGTCTGTGAAGGGAAAACATATTTTGTTTTATACAATTTTAACCGGAATTAGAGCAAGGGTGAATATATCAATTTGTAGCGGCATTAATTGATAGCCCAGATGTGTTGTTTTACTACACATTTGGCCTTATAGGGGGGACTGAAGGATACTATTCGGAAATCCATTGCCGCTTGTATATATATTCTTTCATTTTTCTTATTTGTACCTATATTCTTTTCTTTGTCTTAATTTTCATATGTTTCTTTGTCTTATTTTTCATATGTTCTTTTCCCTTTCTTATTTGAATGATTTGTAAAGAGTGATTTATAATCAAGTTAGGGATTTTTATTAATTAAAACCTTTCTTTACTCTTCTGTATTTTTCCATCGAGTAAGGATGAATATTGTCAGCACTTCTCAACAGATAGAGAATGTTATCAGAATGTTTTGGTTTATAGTTGGAGCCTGAGCCGAGTTCAGCCTTGGAGAAGCTGTATATGTGTGTGTGTGTTAATATGGTCTGTATTGGTGAGGTGATTAACTGGCACCATCAGGAGACGGAATGACTTGCTGTTCTCGACAAGCCACGTCACGAACCCGTCAACCATGTGATCAACGAAGATAAGCTTCAGACTGTCTGCTCTTGTGTGGAAAATTACTAGTTTTGTTTTTCCTTTTTTCTTTCTTTCTTAGCCAATCAGGATCATTTAAACGTCATCATTGACGTAGTTAGCACCCTCTGTTAGAGTATAATTGCTGTAACAATGTTATTGTATGTGGGGCGGCCTACGAACTCCTTGTGAGACCTGAAGCTGGCTTCTGCTGATGAAACTGCAAACTAAACTTCACTAAAATTCTTCTATTGACTGCACTTCTGACTCCTGGTCTTCATTCAACATATCTGGTCCTCGGGTCTTAACTGTAAATTCCCCTACAATATATATATATATATATATATATATATACACACATACACACACATCTATTTAGTATATATAAAAGGCTACATATAGTGTAACTGTGGTGTAACTGCAGTCTCTTTTGAAAGTGATTAGCCTATATTAATAATGCTTAATTACAGCTTTAAAATAGAAATAAAACAAAGTATTATTCACAGTATCATATATATATATATATATATATATATATATATATATATATATATATATATATATACACACACACACACACACCTCTATACATATTATATATATATATATATATACACATACACATCTATTTAGTATATATAAAAGGCTACATATACATGCAGTGTAACTGCAGTCTCTTTTGAAAGTGATTAGCCTATACTAATAATGCTTAATTACAGCTTTAAAATAGAAATTAAACAAAGTATTTTTCGCATTAGTGAAAACTGACCGTTAAAAGCCAAGGATGTAATTAAACCGTAAACATTTTTTTAAACTAATTACAATTTTCCAACACTTTGGGGATCAAAAAGCATAATTATAACTTATTTTTAAGTTTAAACTCTCAAAACTTTTTAAGCTAATTAACGATAAATCTTGCTAACAATATGCTAATTCAGCAAATTCTTGCCAGCAACATGCTTATTTATGTTAAATGTTGCTAATGACTTCAGAATTCATACTAAATCTTGCTAGCAACAAGATAATTAACATTAAATCTTGCTAGCAAAATTGATCATCAATTGATTAAAGATTAAATTATGATCAAAGAACATAACGACACCTTAGACACAGACAAGGTAAACTAAGAGTCCAGGGTGAAAACTAACATAAACGTGACAATCTACATCTATATTGTAAATATAAAGGGCTCCATATACATGCAGTGTAACTGCTGTCTGTTTTGAAAGTGGTAAGACTACATAAATAATGCTTAATTACATCTTTAAAATAGAAATAAAACAAAGTATTATTCACAGTATCACAGTACCATTTATTTATATATATATATATATATACACACACATACACACACATCTATTTAGTATATATAAAAGGCTACATATAGTGTAACTGTGGTGTAACTGCAGTCTCTTTTGAAAGTGATTAGCCTATATTAATAATGCTTAATTACAGCTTTAAAATAGAAATAAAACAAAGTATTATTCACAGTATCATATATATATATATATATATATATATATATATATATATATATATATATATACACACACACACACACCTCTATACATATTATATATATATATATATATATATATATATACACATACACATCTATTTAGTATATATAAAAGGCTACATATACATGCAGTGTAACTGCAGTCTCTTTTGAAAGTGATTAGCCTATACTAATAATGCTTAATTACAGCTTTAAAATAGAAATTAAACAAAGTATTTTTCGCATTAGTGAAAACTGACCGTTAAAAGCCAAGGATGTAATTAAACTGTAAACATTTTTTTAAACTAATTACAATTTTCCAACACTTTGGGGATCAAAAAGCATAATTATAACTTATTTTTAAGTTTAAACTCTCAAAACTTTTTAAGCTAATTAACGATAAATCTTGCTAACAATATGCTAATTCAGCAAATTCTTGCCAGCAACATGCTTATTTATGTTAAATGTTGCTAATGACTTCAGAATTCATACTAAATCTTGCTAGCAACAAGATAATTAACATTAAATCTTGCTAGCAAAATTGATCATCAATTGATTAAAGATTAAATTATGATCAAAGAACATAACGACACCTTAGACACAGACAAGGTAAACTAAGAGTCCAGGGTGAAAACTAACATAAACGTGACAATCTACATCTATATTGTAAATATAAAGGGCTCCATATACATGCAGTGTAACTGCTGTCTGTTTTGAAAGTGGTAAGACTACATAAATAATGCTTAATTACATCTTTAAAATAGAAATAAAACAAAGTATTATTCACAGTATCACAGTACCATTTATTTATATATATATATATATATATATATATATATACACACATACACACACATCTATTTAGTATATATAAAAGGCTACATATAGTGTAACTGTGGTGTAACTGCAGTCTCTTTTGAAAGTGATTAGCCTATATTAATAATGCTTAATTACAGCTTTAAAATAGAAATAAAACAAAGTATTATTCACAGTATCATATATATATATATATATATATATATATATATATATATATATATATATACACACACACACACACACCTCTATACATATTATATATATATATATATATACACATACACATCTATTTAGTATATATAAAAGGCTACATATACATGCAGTGTAACTGCAGTCTCTTTTGAAAGTGATTAGCCTATACTAATAATGCTTAATTACAGCTTTAAAATAGAAATTAAACAAAGTATTTTTCGCATTAGTGAAAACTGACCGTTAAAAGCCAAGGATGTAATTAAACCGTAAACATTTTTTTAAACTAATTACAATTTTCCAACACTTTGGGGATCAAAAAGCATAATTATAACTTATTTTTAAGTTTAAACTCTCAAAACTTTTTAAGCTAATTAACGATAAATCTTGCTAACAATATGCTAATTCAGCAAATTCTTGCCAGCAACATGCTTATTTATGTTAAATGTTGCTAATGACTTCAGAATTCATACTAAATCTTGCTAGCAACAAGATAATTAACATTAAATCTTGCTAGCAAAATTGATCATCAATTGATTAAAGATTAAATTATGATCAAAGAACATAACGACACCTTAGTAACTGCCTAGAAACAACGCAAGGCAATAACTAACAAGAGTATATATGCTCAAGATCTAATTCTTTCCATCTATCCATCTGTAAACTTTCAAAACTTTTTAAGCTTTTACAAATAAATTTAACTTTCAGGCTAGGCTTTCTCAAGCCAACTGAAGTTTATATCATAAACTTCCTCTATCTAGTTATTATTATTATTATTCTTACCTAAAATTCTCAAAGCATCTCCTCCTAGAGCTTTAAAGCTACAACCACTAAACTCTGCTCAGACTTCAGACCTGTTCTGACTTGAGTTGCTATCCCTTTTCAGACTGATCAGACTTATGATTTTTGATAAAACTGAAGATTAAAGTCATAAAATCTCCATAGACTTTCACTAATGAAGTGAAAACTGAATTTTAGATAGAGCGTCCACTCCATCTGTTGGTAACATCACAACATTACACCTGATATATAAAACATTTCAATACAGTTTGTGTGAACATGTCCATTCCAATGGGCATGCATTTTATTTTTTTAAATCCTGAAAAAAAAACTTGCAGGTCTACAATCGATTTTTTACTTTAATTAGTAAGTTAAATCTCTCTATTTTACATACATAATATCACAAAATTACACCCCTGTCAGTGAGAGCACTGAAGTTTGAACGAATCAGAGCGCTGCAATTCAAAGCCTCAAAGCTTTTCAAAGACGCCATTACTGCTGGAGAGAGAGATCATAATCTCCTAAAATAGATTTATGTGAGAGAGTTTATGATCAAACGGAAATTATTTCCGATTATTAAGTAACCACTGCAGTGTGTTTGCTTGAAGATTTATGCACTTATATGGCCAAATTGTGACTCTCATTCGTGTTTACTCGGTGAAGGCTTTCCCCCCGCTGATTACTATGGGAACGGCAACTCTCAATGAAGTTCAAACGCGCGTCCTCGCGCACTCGCGTCAGTTTATTTATAACTTATGCCTGAGTAAATATTACATTGCCTTGATTCCTTTATCTGCTATAATTGCCGTGTTGAACTGAAGTCTGACATGGCAGATCGATTCAATCTGAAAACTGCTTGAGATTAGAAAAAAACAGCATTACTATCCCCATTGTAATTGTGCAGGAATGATTTAAGAAATACTAATATTTAAGTTATTTTATTTCACAAGAAGAAAGGCTTTATACACACACACACACATACATACATATATATATATATATATATATATATATATATATACACACACATACATATCTATCTATACACACATTTATATAGTAAATAAATGTATAAAGGGCTCCATATATATGCAGTGGAAATGCAGTCTGTTTAGAAAGTGGTAAGACTATATTAATAATGCTTAATTACATCTTTAAAATAGAAATAAAACAAAGTATTCACAAAGTATTCTTAGTGAAAACTGACCGTTAAAAGCCAAGGATGTAATTAAACCGTAAACATTTTTATAAACTAATTGCAATTTTCAACACTTTGGGGATCAAAAAGCATTGTTATTTATTTTTTGGTATTTCGTTACAACACCGATGATCTCTCATGATGAAAAAACTCCATGTATGTTCCCTAGATGCCATTTTGTGCACTAACCAAGTATTGCAACACTTCTGTAATCAATTAATTATTTACTCATGTTTATTACCAATGTAAATGTTGTTTATTTTAGATTTATATTTAATATTCATTATTATTCTTTGATATTTCAGACCACTCACTGTTCAGCTGAATCATCAATAACCTCCAGTCTCTGCGTCAACTGACTCTTGTGTTCGTTAAAACATTAAATCTCACTAGTGACTTGTTAAATAACATTCATTCTCGTCAGTGACATGTTAACTCATGTTAAATCTCACAAGCGACCTACGAATTAACAAATCTCACTAGCGAGATGTTAGTTCACACTAAATGTCAATAGCGTCTTGTTAATTAACGTTAAATCTTGCTAGCAACATGCTAGATCACGCAAATTCTCACTAGTGACATGCTAGATCATGCTAAATCTTGATAGCAACTTGTTAATTAACAATAAATCTTGCTACCAATATGCTAATTCAGCGAATTCTTGCCAGCAACATGCTTATTTATGTTAAATGTTGCTAATGACTTCGGAATTAATTCTAAATCTTGCTAGCAACAAGATAATTAACATTAAATCTTGCTAGCAAAATTGATCATCAATTGATTAAAGATTAAATTATGATCAAAGAACATAACGACACCTTAGTAACTGCCTAGAAACAACGCAAGGCAATAACTAACAAGTGTATATATGCTCAAGATCTAATTCTTTCCATCTATCTATCTGTAAACTTAAACACCTTTTTAAGCTTTTACAAATAAATTTAACTTTCAGGATAGGCTTTCTCAAGCCAACTGAAGTTTATATCATAAACTTCCTCTATCTAGTTTTTATTATTATTTTTCTTCTTACCTAAAATTCTAAAAGAATCTCCTCCTACAGCTTTAAAGCTACAACCACTAAACTTTGCTCAGACTTCAGACCTGTTCTGACTTGAGTTGCTATATCGTTTCTAATGGATCGGGGGTACGATGTTCGCCCCAGGGGCGAAAAAGCAGCCGAAAAATCCCATTGACTTAACATTGCGACGAACTTTGACGATTAATAACTCGGAGCGAGGAATTTGTAAAAAGATGAAACTCGCCACATTTGAAGAGGGTGACAGCCTCTGTAAGAACATACCACACAATGGGGTAAAAGTTGCACCCCTGGGGTGCTAGAGCTGCCCAAATTTGCCCCATAGAGATGAATGGGGAAGGCTGTCCCATGAAACACCATCTACTATGGGAAAATGCATAGGTATTTTGAATTGAACATATCTCTTCAGCACAGCGTCACAGAGACAAGGGGGAGGGCTCATTTTACTCAGGCGACCAATGAGTGTCTCAGGATCACAGTGAAGCTATTAAGCCACGCCCTAGCAACCATTTAGAGCACCTTAGCAACCCATCTCAAACTGGCAAACAGCCAATCACCAATGTTTTCAACACTTCCTAGCCACGCCCTAGCAACCATTATCAAGCACCTTAGCAACCAAATGCAAAGCGAGATATCTTCAGTTCTGAATGTCGTAGAGGCGTTGTGGTTGGTTTATATCGTTCATACTGTCAAGCAGCCTTTGAAGTGACATAAATGGCAGAGGCTTAGCCCCTCCTTAGCAACCAAACAAAGTACCCTAGCAACCGTTTAGCCAGACCTATATCTCTGCATCAGAAAGTCGTAGAGACATGGGGGTTGGGTCTATTGGCGCCATTCACTGACCAACTGAATCATCAGTAATCTCCAAATAAATCTTGTTAGCGACATGTTTTAAAGTGTAAACTCTCAAAACTTTTTAAGCTTGAAGCTTTTACAACTAATTTAAACTTTCAGGCTGGGCTTTCTCAAGCCAACTGAAGTTTATAAAATAAACTTCCTCTATCTAGTTATTATTGGGCTGTTCAGCTGAGGGCTATGGCTGCTTGGCACTGATAAAGAGGCAGAATGGGTTAATATTGAACAGAATTCACTTCCTGGAGTTTCTCTGACAGTTCTGCCATTCATGAACTTGCAAGCACAGAAAAAATTGAAAAAACAAATATCTGGATGCAGCATACTGTTAAAATTTGGTCCACCATACAAAAGAAGTTTAGAGGAACAATAGCCTTATCACGTGCAATACCCATTAAAGGTAACCCAGATTTTCTTCCTTCTATATGGGATGGTGTCTTTAGTAGATAGGAAGAGAATGGTTTAAAGATGGTTAATAAAAATTTTGAGGGGGAGACCATAAGGTCCTTTTCTCAATTATGCGACAGGTTTTTGTTGAAATCTAATGATTTCTTTAGATTTCTACAACTACAACATTATATCACAAACTATAAACATTGGGACTTCCAACAAATGTTGAAAAATATTGTATTAATATTATTGAACGTGGCCTACCTACTAAAAATCATATAGCACATATTTATAGGAAGATAATGCAGGACCAATCTGGCGACACGTTTCATATAAAAAAGAAATTGGGAATTAGAGTTAAAGACTATAATAGAGGATGAGATGTGGATAAATACATGTGCTGGCTGTCATAAGGGTATAAGTAGTCAAATGTGGAAGGAATTTGATTGGAAAATGAAAATGATTCTTTAGAGCTCCATTGGTGGTTGGCAAATTTGACAGTACATCACCACTATCACAGTGTTGGAGAGAATGTGGAATGGTGGGAGACTATGTACATATATTCTGGGAATGTCCCAAAGTACTATTGTATTGTGGCAGGGGATTAAAAGGGAAATTAGTAAAATTTTAAGAAGAGATATACCAACGTTCCCAGTTTTTTTATTTGCTTGATGGTTTACCCTCGGACCAGTTCAGTAAACCCGACCTATTTGTATTGCATATATTATTAATGACAGCCAGGAAGATAATCACTGTGAATTGGATGAAGGTGCACAAACCTGCTGTGACAGAAAGGACACAAAGACTGAAACAGGTCTATATTTTTGAGAAAATGACTGCGGACTTGCAGTTAAAATCTGACTTTTTTCGACAGAAGTGGACACTTATTGAAATGTATTTGCTTGAAAGACACTAATACATTGAGGTTTAAACCATGCAGGTAATTTTCCAATATGAGGTACATTTACCGAATTGCTGTCAAGTTGTTGTTTTTTTGTTTGTTTTTTTCCTAATGTTTTTGTTTTGTTTGGTTGTTCGTGTATGTAAAAGTCTCGTTAAAAGAAAAAAGAAAAAGTTTCACAAAAAAAAGAAATCACTATTCTGGACAAATTAAATTACACAAAAACTTGCAGTAGTCTCACCTGCTTTGGGATAAGTGGCGACAAGAATGTCATCAGGTCTTGCTTGAAAGTTTTTCACCTTTTCCCAGTTGTCAGTGAAAAAGTGAGTCATAGAAATACCCTCAAAATCAAACATCTCTGGCCGACTATGTAGTTTCGTCTGCAGGAAATAAAAGTTTAAGTTTCACTGCACTGAACAATAATTAGAGATTCATTCCTGGGAATAAACAATGTCAGATCCTATTAACAGCAAGATTTCATACATTTGTATTAACAGTGGCAATATTATTGAACTATATATATATATATATATATATATATATATATATATATATATATATATACACACACACAGTACAGACCAAAAGTTTGGACACACCTCATTCAAAGAGTTTTCTTTATTTTCATGACTATGAAAATTGTAGATTCACACTGAAGGCATCAAAACTATGAATTAACACATGTGCAATTATATACATAACAAAAAAGTGTGAAACAACTGAAAATGTCATATTCTAGGTTCTTCAAAGTAGCCACCTTTTGCTTTGATTACTGCTTTACACACTCTTGGCATTCTCCTGAAGAGGTAATCACCTGAAATGGTCTTCCAATAGTCTTGAAGGAGTTCCCAGAGATGCTTAGCACTTCTTGGCCCTTTTGCCTTCACTCTGCGGTCCAGCTCACCCCAAAACATCTCGATTGGACTCATCAGACCAAAGCACAGATTTCCACTGGTCTAATGTCCATTCCTTGTGTTCTTTAGCCCAAACAAGTCTCTTCTGCTTGTTCCCTGTCCTTAGCAGTGGTTTCCTAGCAAATATTCCACCATGAAGGCCTGATTCACACAGTCTGCTCTTAACAGTTGTTTTGGAGATGTGTCTGCTGTAGAACTCTGTGTGTTATTGACCTGGTCTCTAATCTGAGCTGCTGTTAACCTGTGGTTTCTGAGGCTGGTGACTCGGATGAACTTCTCCTCCGCAGCAGAGGGGACTCTTGGTCTTCCTTTCCTGGGGCGGTCCGCATGTGAGCCAGTTTCTTTGTAGCGCTTGATGGTTTTTGTGACTGCACTTGGGGACACTTTCAAAGTTTTCCAATTTTTTGGACTGACTGACCTTAATTTCTTAAAGTAATGATGACCACTTGTTTTTCTTTACTTAGCTGCTTTTTTCTTGCCATAAAACAAATTCTAATAGTCTATTCTGTAGGACTATCAGCTGTCTTCTGCACAACACAACTGATGGTCCCAACGCCATTTATAAGACCAGAAATCACACTTATTAAACCTGACAGGGCACACCCTTCAGGTGATTACCTCTTCAGGAGAATGCCAAGAGTGTGTAAAGCAGTAATCACAGCAAAAGGTGGCTACTTTGAAGAATCTAGAATATGACACATTTTCAGTTGTTTCACACTTTTTCGTTATGTATATAATTGCACATGTGTTAATTGATAGTTTTGATGCCTTCAGTGTGAATCTACAATTTTTATAGTCATGAAAATAAAGAAAACTCTTTGAATGAGAAGGCGTGTCCAAACTTTTGGTCTGTACTGTATATATGAATTGAGCATGTTTTTATTAAATCTGATGTATTTACTTTAAAGAATCATTTTTTTTATTTCATGCAATACATATAATGCTGTATACTAGCAAGGGTATTCCACTGATAAGCGATGATAACTGGAGAAATTTGCTCATTTTTGTTGTGTATCGTCTACTGTAAGTTACAGAGCACTTGCAATTATTTATCAAGCCATAATTACAATTGTTCTTTGAAAACTACAATATGCTGTTTATAAATTGTCATTTATAACCAGCTAATCCTCGTTCCTAACTGTTCACATCTTCAACTATTATTTAAAAGACATTTTTTTAAATACTACTGTAAAATACTTGAAAGAGAATTTTTCATACTCACTGAAGCCATTGCAGGGATTACTATTTTTGTGAAAAAGTGTTAGGTCGAGATTTAAATTTCTTTTAGTCTTTTCTTCCACTCCCCTAGAAGGTTTCTCAGCTCTCTTATGTTCCTCAGAATGCAAACGGGTCTTCTACTATTGCTTTTCAGTGCTATCCATTGATATTCTCTTCAGTTTATCTCCACCCTTTTCACTGTGCTTTGTACTCGGCATAAAAAAACCCCAAATGTACACACCGCCCTCCCCACAGGAAAGAAATGTCCCCGAGGGGGAAAAAATCCTAGAAAGATTTCATGTGTCTCCTTTAGAATTCTTAACACTTTTCCTTAAACACTCTTTAAAAACATTTTATTTCTAATTAACTGTGTTAGGAGCTGTTATGTCACTATAACTTGCTGCTTTATCTGAGTAGAACGTTGAATGTTTGGATGAAGTTGCTGAAATTCATGCTGGAGTTTATTGGTGATCAGAATGTTTGTGATTCATGGGACAATCTCCTAGTAACAGGGGTCAAGCAGTGACAGCCAAAAAGGAAATCCAGTCAACAATGTAACCTTCATTGGTGAAGCTGGAGTCGACTCTGGTACTTATGGAAAGGGTTTCTTACAGGCAAGTATAATCAAAATGGAAAAGCAGTAACAAATAAAATTGGTGTAGTTCACCCCCATATATTCTTCAAATAAATGATTAATGGCATTGAAAACGCCTCTTCTTGGGTCAGACAGCAGAGAGTCCACAGTATTCCAACCGTGACCATAACATTTTCTTCAGGTTTGTGACATTCTAACTAAATTAAATTATATTTGTAATGGACAGGGAGTTCTTTTTTTACTTCTTTCTTTTCAAATCTTCCTCCCATTTGGAATAATAGGACTGCTGGAGAGATCTTTGCAGTCAGCTTAACTCAAGGAGGCCCAGCTCTGTGTTTTATGAGAGAGAGTGGTGCTACTTGCATCTCAATGAATGGGACACTTAACACTTAGTATTCATCAATACTATTGATTCTCCTGCACTTCTGGAGCTGCTGTTCAGCCAAAACAAACTTTGTTTTTATTGTTTTCCTGTGACCACTTGGTTTGGCTGCATCATTCACCACAGTGATACTTTTATGTCATCGCTATTGTTCATGTAGTGAAATATACACGTACAATACCGCTAAGCAGTAACTGTCACGGTTCATAAATTCATTGTCTCCTAGTTCTGCCTGTGTGTGTGTGTGTGTGTGTGTGTGAGAGAGAGAGACACACCTGATTCTCATATCATCTGCCTATTTAGTTTACTTCTCTCCACTGTCGAGTCCTTTATTCGTGGCCGCGGCTCCAGCGCGCCTTCGTTCGCGGCCGCGGCTCCCATGTGTGATACATCTCTGGATTATCACTTTGTTTGTTTTCTGCATTATTATAATAAATTCACTCATTTGCACTTGAATCCTTGGTTTGCCCGCTCCCCCCTCCTCCCTCCTCTCGTCTCCTCCACTGCTGAAAGCTGAATTGCATTACAATAAATTGTCAAGTATTTTACATTTAATCGTGAATTATTAATTAGTATTTGAGATCTTAATGGTTATAATTTTAACTGTAATTAATAGGGTAAAACTAAAATAATATTTAAAATGGGCATTTATGGTCGTGTGGAACGAATTAATTGATTTTTAGTGCATCCTTATGAGGAAACTTGTTTTGGTGTACGAGGATTTTGGTTTACAAGCTCGCTCTTGGAACGAATTAAACTCGTAAACCGAGGTATTACTGTATATCAGTGTAGTAACACCTAGAATTATTAATGCTATCAATAACATGAACCTTGCGTTGCTTTATCTGCATCAAGCCAACTTAAAGCCACTGTGTGCTGATGATGACTAAAGCTCACTTCAGGATGACAGTGTTGATCTGCTGCTGTTATATTGACTGTTTGTCCTCATTTATCAGCAGAGGATGGAGAGAGTAAGCCGAAGTCTTCAGGGGAAAAAGCCAGAAGGAAGAAGCCACTTGCAGACTCTAATTCACCATCAACTGTAAGTTCATGGTTTATACATTACAATTATCAGTTACATTCCTCCTGCTTTTTGTTTGGACAGCATAAATTGGGAGGACACACAAAAGTATGTTTGGGTAAACAAAAAGGTTTTTACAAATACACTAATTTTTAAGGCTCCTGCATCATGCTGGACACAGGAATGTGACTGGGGCAGCACCTCGGTCATGTCTGGTCGCTGCAACATCAGTAGCAAAACCCGCACATCCTGAGGTAACCATTTAGGTACTCCAAGTACTCCATGGTGGTCACATAAGGTTTTGCCTTTCTTATAATGTATAGTCGGTAATTTTTACCTGTCTAGAGACAGGTAATTTTATTTACCGGACTACTTCCGGTTGAGTGAACGCTGGCGTGTCTTACTGTTTTAGGCCGAGGGTGTCTGAGTTAGGACTGCCCTGTCTGTATACTTGCTGTGAATTGGCTTTGTTGTTCGATGTGCTGGCTAACATGGGTTTTAAAACACGGGTGGATGTAGGATGTTTTTTCCTAGATTAAAGATTAACTACTAACTATCAACTCTACTCAACCAGAGTTGAAATATGAGGATTAATGAGTTACACTATTGGCAACACTTACCTGGATTATCCTCTCGTCAATCGGTTACCCTGTGGCCTCGTCGCTGCGATACACTGTGAAGGAACTTCTACAACTCCAAACTCATAACTTCAAGATTCCATCAGTGCTGCTCTCCAACAAGGATATCACCTATATTCCTCGCCATAAATATGTCCACCGGGCCTCTCGACGGAGCTACTGCATCGACGAATCTAACACCTTACAATCATTTTGGTCTACAACTCGCAAGGTCATCATCATCTTCGGATACTGAGAGTAACATCCTTTCTTTTGGTCTTTGGAACTTGCGAACACTCAAATAAAAGTTTGGTGCTTCATGATATACTGTCTGATCATAAATTTGACTTTCTCTACTTAACTGAGACTTGGCAGTAAAAAGACGACTTTGCGCAGCTTAATCAGTCTACCCCTCCGGGTTACATTTACACCTGCAAACATCAGGTCGCATCGGAGGACTTGCCGAATTATATAATGAGAAGTGGAAAGTCTCGCTTGTACCTGTGCACGAGTTCACTTCGTTCGAATGCATTGTTTTACTTATTAATGCTCCAGTACCAACTGTGTTAGCTAATGTTTAATCACCCACCTAAGGCGAACACTGACTTTTTAATCAGTTCTCTGTCTGGTCCTTTGATCGTGGCTGGAGATTTTAATATACATGTTAACAACGTAAATAGTACATATAAGAATATTTTTATCTTGCCTTGATGGCTTTGGCATCCAACAATATATACATTTTCCTACTCATTTGAAGGGCTACACACTTGATCTTGTCTGCACAGCTTCTGACTTAACCCTCTCTGATCATCTGTTGGCATCTTTTAACACCTGCTTAAGTCAAGTCACCCTTACTTATATAGCGCTTTTTACAATACAGATTGTTTCAAAGCAGCTTTACAGTGGTCACAGGAAAACATTATAAACAAAGTTTGTTTGGCTGAACAGCAGCCTTAAAAGAGCAGGCGAATCAATACAATTGAAGAAAATTAAGTGTTAAGTTTTAATTATTGATTGATTGATAGTTTATTATATTGATAACAATTCAAGTCCAATATTAAGTCCAATTTTGTCCGATTAGAGAAAGATTCATGATCTTCACAGGGGAGGGTTTAGTAGAGTCACGGTCTCCGCAGACACTTCAGGGTAGTGCTGTGCTCGTGTCCAGGTGCAGATCCTTCATCTGATCTGGATACGGCCCGGACCCGGCTGACCATGATAACCTCGGAATAAACAGAGAATAATATCAGCGTAGATGCCATTCTTCTTCTGATGTATAGAGTACATCAGGTGTTATGGAAATTCTCCCGGTTCCGGCTGACCTAAATTATGCAGCCTAACAATCATTTAAACGCATTAAACATGTATGTATAATGCGTTGTGTGTATGCCAGGTTGAAGAGATGTGTTTTTAGTCTAGATTTAAACTGACAGAGTGTGTCTGCTTCCCGAACTGTATTAGGAAGATTCTTCCAGAGTTTAGGAGCTAAATAGGAAAAGGATCGACCGCCAGCAGTTGACTTTGATATTCTAGGTATTATAAGCTGGTCAGTATTTTGGGATCGCAATAGACGTGAAGGTCTATAATGTGTAAGAGATCGCTCAAGTACTGTGGAGCTAAACCATTTATTGCTTTGTAAGTAATTAGCAAGATTTTAAAATGTATTCGGTGATTAATAGGAAGCCAGTGCAGGTTTGACAGAACTGGGCTAATATGCTCATACTTCCAGGTTCTAGTAAGAGCTGCTGCATTTTGGACCAGCTGGAATTTGTTTATTAAGAGTGCAGGGCAACCACCTAATAGAGCATTACAATAATCTAGCCTTGAACTCATGAACGCATGAACTAACTTTTCAGCATTTGTCTTAGAGAGCATATGTCGCAATTTAGATACACGTTTAAGATGGAAGAATGCCGTTTTACAGATGAAAGAGAAGCGGCTTTCAAATAAAAGATTGTTATCAAAGAGCACACCAAGGTTTCTAACTGACGACGAAGACTTGACAGAACAGCCATCGAGTGTTAGGCAGCAGTCTAGATTATTACGTGCGGAACTTTTTGGACTAATCTCGTTTTTTCAGAATTAGGCAGTAGAAAGTTATTAGTCATCCAATTTTTTATATCAGTTATGCATTCTGTTAATTTAGTGAATTGGTACGTTTCATCAGGATGAGAAGAAATATAGAGCTGAGTATCATCAGCGTAACAGTGAAAGCTAATGCCATGCTTCCTAATAATTGCACCAAAAGGAAGCATGTACAGGGTGAAAAGCAATGGTCTTAGTACTGAACCTTGAGGAACTCCATACTGAACCCGTGATCGATATGACATCTCATTTACTGCTACAAACTGAAGACGGTCAGATAAGTATGATTTGAACCAGGCTAATGCAATTCCACTAATGCCAACATAATTTTCAAGTCTATTTAGAAGGATTTTGTGGTCGATTGTATCAAATGCAGCACTAAGGTCCAGTAACACTAACAGCGAGATACAACCACGATCAGATGATAAGAGCAAATCATTTGTAACGCTAATGAGAGCAGTCTCAATACTATGATATGGTCTAAATCCTGACTGGAAATCCTCGTAGATGCTGTTTCTTTCTAGAAAGGAACATAATTGTGAAGATAATGCCTTTTCTAGAATTTTTGACAAAAAAGGTAGATTTGATATCGGCCTGTAACTAATTTTGTAGGATCAAGTTGTGGTTTTTCAATAAGCAGTTTAATTACGGCTAGCTTAAAGGTTTTTGGTATGTATCCTAAAGACAAAGATGAATTAATATTAAGAAGAGGATCTATGATTTCTGGAAGCATCTCTTTCAGAAGCGTAGTTGGTATTGGGTCTAGCATCAGGGTTCGAATTACACCACGGCAATCACGGCACGTGCCGTGGATGCCCTCCCTCTTTGCATCAGTGCCCTCATTTATTATAAAATAAAATTGCAAAAGTACCTATTGTTGAATTTTCCCCTTTGTTCATTAATTTAAAGCAAAACTCGGATCATCTCGTCATTTTCTACGAGTATAATTATGTGACAATGTCGCCGCAATATTGACGAACTATCTTCCGAAGCTTGCCGGAGGTTGTCAAGTAAGTACGAATGACAAAGCAAGTGACGAATACCGACACTGCCGCGAAAATTTACCTTGTCACTGGCCACTTGCGCAGTAGAGAAGGGCGCAGTTCTCACTTCGTAAGTTTTACGAGACACGAGGTTCAAAAACGCATCCCATAATAATGTTATTAGCCCCTCCTTCTTCATGCGTTTATTTACCCGCCAACAAATTTATCGGCTATTGTTTTTAACGTGTCCACTCCCACGTCAACACTTTCAACTGCAGTGTAATGACGGGGGGTTCATTTTATGATTGGAACTGCCTTCCAATGTGTACCGATTAATAAGCAGATGATCATCGGTAATCCTCTGCATTTCAGGACTGTCAAAAGAACCTTCGACGCCGGCATTTTATTTTGTATTTTTTGAAGAAATGCCACGAAAAGACAGAGTTACAAAAAGAAAGCAGGCAGATATAGCGAATGCTGCATCAAAATGCCAAAAGCTACAGTCATTTTTTCGGTAAGTAAAAATGAACATACAGATCAGCGCAGGTACAGTTAGTTCTATTGTGATACAAATCAGCAGGCAAATGGCGGGCGGGTCAAAGGCCTTGTCGATTACATGACTTTTAGTGTGATGTCATCCAGCTGTTCTGCTCCCTACCCGGCCCCGCTAGACTTAAAAGCTGAATAACATCGTGACTTATATTAAATGCCGGACAATAAAGCATTAATAGTTTGTCTGTTTGAAGTAAAAGTACAAGTGCAGATTAGCGACACTGCTACCATGGAAAGAAGAGTATGAATGGCTAGAGCATGAAGAAGATGGTGTATATGTTAAGTTGGTATGGTGCAGGATTTGTAGACATTACTACAACAGTGATGGTAACCTCAATCAAGGATGCATGCACTTTGATTTGGAGGCCTACGTCAAAGGAACAACAAATGTAAAGAAGGATACAGTACGTACACACAATTCTAGCAAGATGCATCAAGATGCTGTTCAAGCTATGAAGCCACCTTCAGAAACGACAGCCATATACAGGCACCTAACGAAAATGGACAAGGAGACATTCACTCGAATGTGTCATCTGTTTGACTGGGCATATACTATAGCCTATTCTGAACTGGCATTCACTGACTTCAAAACCCTCTTAAGTGTTGAGAAAAAACATGGTGTAAATCTTGGGGAAACCTATGCCAATGACAAGGCCTGCCGGACATTCATTAATGAAATAGGTGAAACCATGGTAGATGAACTTAAGCAGCTGTTTGCAGTGGAGCCCTTCTACTGCTCCATTCTCTTCGATGGGAGTACTGATAAAAGTATATCAGAAAAAGAAGTTATTAGTGTTAAGTTGCTAGAAAATGGTCTGCCAAAGATTAAACTTCTTGGAATTGCTGAGCCCAGCCAAGCCACTGCCGAAGGCATTTACAATGCCATTACAGCCAAGACAAAGGACCTGAGTCTTGACTTATCAAGATCATGTGTAGCTACAGCAGCCGATGGAGCTTCAGTGAACTTTGGCAAGCAAAGTGGCGTCTTGATACGATTGCAAGAAACAATGCCATGGATTGTAAAAATGCACTGTGTAGCTCACCGGCTTGAACTTGCATTAAAAGATGCATTCAAGGATTCTTACTATGAAAAGGAGATTGACAACCTTATGATGCAACTTTACTACTTGTACCGGCGCTCAGTCAAGAGATGGAATGAGCTGAAAAGAACAGCTGAGGTCTTTGATGAGCATGTAGTCAAGCCATCACGATCGCAAGGAACCCGCTGGATTGACCATCGCCGCAAGGCACTGTCAGCACTTATGCGTGATTACCGTTCCATCGTCACACAGTTCCAGGAGCAAGGTTCGGAGCTACGCAAGGACATCCCACCAGCAGGCCGTGCCAAGATGAGGGGTTATGTCAAGCTGATGACCTCACATCAGTTTGTATTGTATTTGGCATCATACGTTGATCTGGTAGACGACCTAGCTGAGCTCTCTCTGTCACTGCAGAATGAAACACTGCCCCTTTCGGCAGTAAGAGGCTTCATTGAAGTAGCACAGGCCCATCTCATGACATTGATTGAACACCCAGGGAAAACAAGCAAGAAAGTTTTGCATGAGACAGCTGTCAATGATGAAGGCTTGGTCAGCTTCAATGGAATTCAATTGAAAACTACTGAGCAGCAAGTCCAGTCATTTCACAACAATTCCAGGAGTACGATTGAAAAGCTCATCAACTGCGTATCCGATCGTTTTGCAAGTTTCACTGAAGATAAAGTGCTATGTGCTGCTGACATTATAGATCCAGCTAACATGCCTACTCAATCCCAAGCCTTAGCAACATATGGTGTGTGAAGGAAGTCAACCTCCTGTCAAGTCATTTTGAGGCTCTTCTTGACAAAGGGTGTCACATCGATGAAATTGAACGAGACTGGACTAGAATCAAGTATGACATTACACGCAACCATAGAAAAGAAGATTTCTATCCCTTGTGGCAGAAAATGTTGCTGGAGAAAGAGGAACGATACAGAATTTTTTTGCATCTTGTCCGGATCCTCCTGGTTTGCCCCATTGCCACAGCTCATGTTGAGCGCCAATTCTCTTACATAAAGAGAATTTTGGGAGACTGGCGTCTGAACCTGGGTCTTAACACCATAGAACACCTACTCAGGATTTGCTCTGAAGGACCAGAGCCAGCAGACTTCAAGCCAGAGGCAGCAGTTAACAGATGGCGATCCTCTTCCACACAACCCAGAAGGCCCAATGTTCAACCATATGGACCGAGAAAACCCAATCCTGTGACCACTAGTTCTCAGAGCATGGAACTAGTTGAGCTTGAGGTGTCAGATTCTGAGACTGACTGAACTTAATATGAATTGTTTGTAGTGACACTTGTTGCTTCTTTTGAAATCAGGGACAGTGCTCAGGTTGTTATAAAAATTTCTTCTAGTTATTACTTTCTGTTAGTCTTTGCACCATCCATTGAAGATGACTTTTTTACTTCAGTTATTTCATTGATGATACCATATTAGTTGAGTTCATGTAGTTTTTTTTAGAAAGTTTTATTTCAACTAGAAGTATGACACAATTTTTGGAAACAGTTACTGTTCAATAAAATGTCATTCTACTAGTCATTCTACTAGTTAAAATACTTCACTACACCATCCACTGAGGATGTTGTTTTTTTATTACAAATGTATTTATGCAATTATGATAATTACACTAGTCTGGTCAATCCACTTGAAACATTTTCTGAATGAACAACTTTACGGGACAGACAGTTACTTGTTATAATTTATGTTTTGTCATTCTTCTAGTCAAAATAGCTATTTCTGTTAGCCCAGCCCCTGCAGTGTACATTCTATTGAAGATTACTTTGTTCATGCAATCATAAATTTAAACCATGCTATGTTAATGTTAAGTTTTCTGCCTAAAATACATTAGTTCTAAATAAATATAATTTCTGTTATATATGTTGACATTTTTCTTTTACGCCTTTATGATCTTTAAAGAAAATTTACTGAAATGGGTTGTGGTGCTGCAAGAACAGATTAAGATTACTTTCCACTGTATAAATGCATAATAAATGAAGAGGACATGAAATTACATTAAAACTCGACGATAAACTGAAGTAGCCTTGGTTCCCCTTTTCATAGGGCAATACTTGCCTTGGTGCCCCTCCAACTTGCCTTAATGCCCCCAAAATATTAGCTCTGTCCAAGGCAACACTTGCCTTGCCCTAAAAAAATTGTAATTCTAGCCCTGTAGCATACATGTTGATTTTGATGATTTAACGAGTTTAGACAATTCTTCCTCCCCAATAGCAATGAAGGAGTGGAATTTTTCTTCAGGGACACAAAATTTACTGTATTTTGTGATATTGTAGTAGACTGTTGCATGGTTATAACTTTCAATCTAATACTATGAATTTTGCAAGTAAAGAAGTACATGAAGTCATTACTGTTGTGTTGTTGCAAAGCATCTGGGGTTGAGGCTTTATTTCTTGTTAGTTTAGTCACTGTATCAAATAAATACCTGGAATTAAAATGGGAGAAAAGTAAGAAGATCTAGCAGATTTTAAGGCCTTTCTGAATGCAATAGAGCTGTCTTTCCATGAAATGCGAAAAACCGCTAGCTTAGTTTTTTTCCAGCTCCGCTCCATTTTTCTGGCTGCTCTCTTGAGGGCCCAGGTGTGCTCGTTGTACCACGGCGTTGGACTATTTTCTTTAATCCTCTTTAAGCACAACGGAGCAACAGGGTCTAAAGTGCTGGAAAAGACAGATTTAATAGTTTCTGTTGCAACATCAAGTTCTTCTAGGCTATCTGAGATGTTGAGTAGATGAAACTCATCAGGAAGATTATTTATAAAGCTATCTTTTGTGTTAGAAGTGATAGTGATAGAAGTGATAGCTAGTTTTTTTCTACTTTGGCTAAAGGTAGTGTACAAACAACTAAATGATCTGGGATGTCATCGCCCTCCTGCAGAATTTGAACAGTATCAACATTGATCCCATGTGACAATATTAGATCGTATTAATATTAGAAAGTATGATTACGAGAATGAGTGGGTCCTGATACATGTTGTGTAACTCCAATAGAGTTTAAAATGTCTCTAAACGCCAATCCCAATGTGTCTTTTTCATCATCTATATGGATATTAAAATCACCGACAATTAAAACTATCTGCAGACATTACTAATTCTAAGAGAAAACCAGCAAATTCTTTGATAAAGTCTGTATGGTGCCCTGGTGGCCTGTATAGAATAGCCAGCACAAAAGTTAAACAGGAATAATTACTTGCACTAGATAATTTTACATTAAGGACCATCTCTTCAAAATAATTATATTTCAAATTAGACTTCTGAGCAGTACTGATCGTGTTAATATAAAATTACAGCAACACCTCCTCCACCTTTCAGACGAGGCTTGTGTTTATAACAGTAATCTTGAGGGGTGGACTCATTTAACAATGTAATTGGTTAAGCCAGGTTTCTGCCAATCACAGCACATCTAGTTTATGATCTGTAATCATATCATTTACAATAAGTGCTCTTGAGGAAAGGGATCGTATATTCAGTAACCCAAGCTTTATCATTTGTTCATTTGTGTTATATCTGTTCTTAGTTGTTTGTAAATCAATACATTTTTTAACCCTTAACGGTTTTGAGAGTTTTTTGTATTTGCTAATTCGGGGAACAGACACAGTCTCTATAGGATATCTAGGAGAAAGAGTCTCTATGTGTTGGAATTTATCTGACCTCTGTGATATGAAACCGCTAGCAGACGGTCGGTTTAGCCAGTTTGTCTGCTAACTGACCTGGGCCCCAGTTAGTCAAGGTTCAGCTCCAAGACTATGTGCCAAATTACTAGAGAGAAGAGCGGCACCATCCCAGGTGGGATGAATACCATCTCTTTTCAACAGGTCAGGTCTGCCCCAAAAACTTTTCCAATTGTCTATGAACTCTTTGTTATTCTGTGGGTACCACTTAGACATCCAGCCATTGAGTGAGGATAATCTTAATATTATTTTTAGTTATCTCCGACTGGGGAAGTGTGTCGATCCAACTCACCAGTTGTTTGATCAACTTGGAAAAAAAGGCGCGAGTGAGAAAACGCTGTATGCACGGACAGTAATTAAGATAGCACAATGCTAATGCGTTTAGCGACTTAGATTAAAGCTGATGATTACAATTTATTAAATAATGTAGTATTGTATTTAGCAATATGAACGAACGTCAAGTTTAAGATCTAAAAAAAAAAAAAAAAACGTTTATACGACGCAACAAACGCAATCCACTCGAGCAAACAGGAAACGGCAGCAGTGCAGCAGTAAAAAACGGTCTATCTGGAAACAATCAGCCACACAGTAAAGTCCAGTATACAGTAAACTATACACTTAACATTAAGTATAACCAACGTTGTACCATCTCATTCCAAAATCTCAAAAATATTGACATTTTGGCATTTACAGATGGATTAGCCACCCTCTCCAGTAATCAAAATCTAACAACTCCTAATGAACTGGTATGCCATTATAATGATGTGCTTCAATCGGTTCTTGACACTCATGCACCTGTAAAAACCCAAGTCTGTCTCATTTGTTAATTCTGCCCCCTGGTACACCCCTGATCTGCGTAGGCTAAAAGCTCGAAACCACCGTTTGGAATGACTTTGTGAAAACCAGACATGTATTCTGAGCATTTGAAAAATTACAAAACTGCTATTACTTCAGCTAAATCTGATTATTACTCACATTTGATCTTGTCTAGTGAAGGGAACTCAAGAACTCTTCTCAATTCTGAAAGATATCTTAAAGCCTCCAGATTCTCTGCCATCACACCTACACTCAGTTGAATTATGTGATGCTTTTATGATTTCTTTCAATGTAAAAATCTATAATATTTACCAGTGTCTGTTGCCTCCTGATTTAGCATCTCATTCGACATACAGGGAGTGCAGAATTATTAGGCAAGTTGTATTTTTGAGGATTAATTTTATTATTGAACAACAACCATGTTCTCACTGAACACAAAAAACTCATTAATATCAAAGCTGAATATTTTTGTATCAATATTTTAAGTAGTTTTTAGTTTTAGTTTGGACACACCTTCTCATTCAAAGAGTTCTCTTTATTTTCATGACTATGAAGGCACCAAAACTATGAATTAACACATGTGCAATTATATACATAAAAAAGTGTGAAACAACTGAAAATATGTCATATTCTAGGTTCTTCAAAGTAGCCACCTTTTGCTTTGATTACTGCTTTGCACACTCTTGGCATTCTCCAGAAGAGGTAATCACCTAAAATGGTCTTCACTTTATAGCTGTGCCCTGTCAGGTTTAATAAGTGTGATTTTTTTTTGCCTTATAAATGGCGTGGGGACCATCAGTTGTGTTGTGCAGAAGACAGCTGATAGTCCTACAGAATAGACTATTAGAATTTGTTTTATGGCAAGAAAAAAGCAGCTAAGTAAAGAACAACAAGTGGTCATCATTACTTTAAGAAATTAAGGTCAGTCAGTCCAAAAAATTGGAAAACTTTGAAAGTGTCCCCAAGTGCAGTCACAAAAACCATCACGCGCTACAAAGAAACTGGCTCACATGCGGACCGCCCCAGGAAAGGAAGAGTCACCTCTGCTGCGGAGGAGAAGTTCATCCGAGTCACCAGCCTCAGAAACCACAGGTTAACAGCAGCTCAGATTAGAGACCAGGTCAATAACACACAGAGTTCTACAGCAGACACATCTCCAAAACAACTTAAGAGGAGACTGTGTGAATCAGGCCTTCATGGTGGAATATCTGATAGGAAACCACTGCTAAGGACAGGGAACAAGCAGAAGAGACTTGTTTGGGCTAAAGAACCCAAGGAATGGACATTAGACCAGTGGAAATCTGTGCTTTGGTCTGATGAGTCCAGTCGAGATGTTTTGGGGTGAGCTGGACCGCAGAGTGAAGGCAAAAGGGCCAACAAGTGCTAAGCATCTCTGGGAACTCCTTCAAGACTATTGGAAGACCATTTTAGGTGATTACCTCTTCAGGAGAATGTCAAGAGTGTGCAAAGCAGTAATCAAAGAAAAAGGTGGCTACTTTGAAGAACCTAGAATATGACATTTTCAGTTGTTTCACACTTTTTCGTTATGTATATAATTGCACATGTGTTAATTCATAGTTTTGGTGCCTTCAGTGTGAATCTACAATTTTCATAGTTATGAAAATAAAGAAAACTCTTTGAATGAGGTGTGTCCAAACTTTTGGTCTGTACTGTGTGTGTGTGTGTGTGTGTGTGTGTGTGTGTGTGTGTGTGTGTGTGTGTGTGTGTGTGTGTGTGTGTGTGTGTGTGTGTATATAAAATAAATATAGAGTCCGAAAATGCCGCTCCACATTTCCCTTCTTTGGTATTGCGTAGACTTGCAGACGAGATAAACGCACTTTGAAAATGTCATCGTGAAAAAAAGTCCTCCTCCCATTCCGTATGAAAGTGATAAATTTTTTTCTTCTTACTTGGTCCAGCTCCCCCACTCATTTTTATACCCTATCTTACGTTTAAGAGGAAAAAACCAAGCGAAAAATTAGGATGTAACTAACGAATAGCTTGTTAGCTTTGCAGCGCTCAGGGGCGTTGTTTGTTTGAGCACAGTGACCAAATTGTACGGAAAAAAATCAGATGTCATCTGACTGGTTGTCCTGTGTATCAATCAAGTGACGGGATGGCTGATATGCTGACGTCTAGTTTTTATTCAAAACAACTCAACTTTATTTGTATAGCGTCAGTTCATGACAATGTCACCTCACCTTGTCATGCGATCTACCAATAGTACCTTGGAGATCGACTGGTAGATCGCGATCGACGTATTGAGCACCCCTGATCTATATTAACTCTTCTTGATTTAACTTCAGCGTTCGACAAAATTTTCCCACGAAATTCTGTTAGTCCGACTGCAGCCCATTGGCATTGTAGGTACTACTTTAGCATGGCTTACCTCACTGGTTGTACCCAATCTGTCCAACTGGGCAAGTTTAGATCCAAACCGGCATCCATCACCACAGGTGTCCCACAGGGATCAGTTCTGGGCCCTTTATTATTTATCATCTATTTATTCCCACTAAGAATCATTTTTAGGAAACATGGTATATTAATTTTCATTGTTACGCCGATGATACACAACTCTATCTTCCAAACTTCCTTCTGAACTTCCACCTTCCTGCCTTTCAAACTGTCTGGCTGAAGTTAAACTTCACTTAATCTACACAGCAGTACAACAGAAATACCACTGGTCAGAACACAAAAATAACCTAAGACCAATGGTTTTCTATGTGTATAGATGGTTCTACAGTTGCTCTTTCAGCACAAGTTAAGAGCCTGGGTGTTTATCCTTGACAGTACTTTATCCTTCAAAGCTCACATTAACAACATTACACGGTCGGCTTATTATCGCATACACAACAATCATCTCCGTTCTTCCTTCTCATTGAAGAGTGCTGCCATCCTGGTCCATGCTCTGGTCACTTCACGTATTGATTACTTATTCTTCCACATAAACTTCTACATAAGTTACAGTTAGTGCAGATCTCAGCTGCACAATTAATTACCAGAACAGCTGAACTGGAACACATATCTCCTGTTCTTCAACAACTGCACTGGCTTCCTGTAAAACACCACATTTAGTTTACAAGACTCTGCATAACCTGTCTCCATCCTATCTCACTGATCTGCTTTCTACACACTCCCTCTCAAACCCCCAGATCCTCATCCATACTCCCTTTAGTTCCTCCACGCATATGTCTAGTTTACGTCTATGCCGCATCCCTCATCAGACAGTACAGAAAGCCTGGTATGATCACAACTAAATCAGGAGTTAATTGTTCCTTAATTGTTCAGGGATATGAGTTTAGATTTTCATCTGACACAAACACAGCAGCAGCTTTCCTCCCTATCATAGGAATGGAAAAATCTCCATCCACTCTCTGAGTTTTTTTAACAACATCAATAAAGTTTTCATCTATGTGTCCATTTCCGCTGCTTTCAAGAAGTTTGTGCCAACAGTTCCAGAACATACCACCAAGGAGAGAGCTGGCATCACCAAAGTTGTTAAGGAAGGCCTTCCTCATCGCAGATACAGAAAAGATTGAGGACTACCGGACCCAGATCACATCCACGTTTGGGAAAGTCTTGAAGTACGACTTCAAGAAGGTTAAAAAATAATAATTCTAATTGTATACATATATGTATCAGAATCAGAATCAGAAGGAGCTTTATTGCCAAGTGTGCTTGCACACACAAGGAATTTGTCTTGGTGCTGAGGCTTCCAGTGCACATATACAACACAACATGAGTTTACATAGCAAACAACAATACATAAACACAGTACATGTGGTCACATGATGGGATTTTTTTTTGTATGGAGTGTGGGAGGGGATAGATAAGGACAGAATGTCAGCCATAACATCCGTCTGCATTGTTTTTCTTTCCCAGTGCTCTGCCCAGCATTTTATCTCTGGTCCATAACTTCAGATGTTTAGAATTCAGTTCTAGGTTTTGTCCTTGATTTGGAGATAAGGCAGTACAAGGAATGATGGCAGACCAAGCTCTCATGCTGACCTCCCAATTGAGAGATAGTGACAAGTGAGTTCATTTTGGACAGAGTATAGCACTTAAAGGCGGCTGGGGGGGGGGGGGGGGGGGTAATTCAACTGTTCAAGAGGGAAATGGCCTGTGGAAAGAAACCGTTCCTGATCGGAGTCGCCGTCCTGACGGTAACAGTTCAAACAGGAAGTGACCAGGGTGAGCAAAGTCTGTGATGATTTTACCTGCTCTCTTTTTCACTCTGGAAGAGTACAGGTCCTGGAGGGCTGGCAGGGAAGCACCAATAATCCTCTCTGCAGTCCGGATTGTGCAATGTAGTCTCCCGATGTCAGATTTGGTAGCTGAACCAAACCAGACAGTGATGGAGGTGCACAAAACCGACTCAATGACAGCCAAGTAGAACTGTATCAGCAGCTCCTGTGGGAGGTTGAGCTTCCTCAGCTGACGAAGGAAGTACAGTCTCTGCTCGGCCTTTTTTACAATGGAGTCAATGTGATTGTTCCACTTCAGGTCCTGAGAGATGGTGGTGCCCAGGAACCTGAATGACTCCACTGCTGCCACTGTGCTGTTCTTGATGGTGAGTGGAGGTAGAGCAGGGCTGTTCCTCCTGAAGTCCACTATCATCTCCACCGTTTTGAGCATGTTGAGCTCAAGGTTGTTATAATGTTGTTATAATACATGTATATATACAATTCAGCAGAGAAAAACTGCTGTTCTCTAGGCTCGGTATGCATAATGGAAAATATAACATTAATAATAGTTATACGATAGTTGCACTGTTGCGATGATAATAGAAATAACAACTGACTAAACTAATGTCAAACATTGTGAAATAAAATGAAAACGTATATAAATGCTTGAAATCTCTCTTAGCTTTGTATGCATTACCATATTTGCAAAAAACAGTCCGGACACTGAAAAAGCACTGTGGAGTGGTGCACCAACATGGTCAATGAGTAAAGTCAGATCCTCATGTCAGTCCTCTATGAGGAATCCCTGGAGAAACTGCAGCCGATGGCTGAAGGCCTCATGGAGAGGTACAGAAGAGCTCATAAGACACCTCCCGAACTCATGTCCATGGCGTGTCTTCCGTGGAACAGCTCTTCAGTGAATGAACAGACAGGGGTATGCAGGTACAGCTTGACACCTTTCACTGGATCCATCGATTTGATGCAGCCGTGTGGACTGATCACCACCCCGAAGTATGCCCCGTTTAAGTCTGCCCTCTCTGCTGCAATCTTTGCTTACAATAAGGATGATATGGCACTCCTGGTACAGGAAATATGTGCTGGACATCAAACGGGCTATGCTTCCCTGACTGATAGCTAGATCATTGAACTGTGTATCAGCAAGTCAGATCTGACCTATTATGTCAGGAGAATGACAGTTGGTGCCCAGGAAACCTGTGCACGTGCCCCGACTGCCATTGACATCCTGAAGGGAGCAGCTGGGATGGACGAGAAACAACTGCATCTGTTCAAAGACGCTGCGATCATCGACCACATCTGAAAGAACCAGTAGAAGTACCTCGAAAGTCAAGGATCCACCAGGGAGGAACATGTACACACTCACAAAGTGCGTGACCCGTAATGGTGTGCACCTTGCAAGGTACACCACAGTGAGGGGGAGCAACAGTCCAGAAGGCTTTCACAGTTTTCTGCCCAAAATTCATCTTCTCGCTGGGATTACACGCTGGAACTCTGACAGGGACTCAGTAGGTGTCAAAGGTTGACAACGGAGAAAGCACATGGTGTACATCTCTCCTCTGGTTCATTAACTGAAACAAAGGTGCCAGGAACTATTTCGGGAGGTGGAGGGGGCAAACTACAGGCTGTTGAACAAAATGTTCACTTATTTGACAGAAATAACTGTTAATTACTAAAATGCAATTGTACCTATAATATATCATAGCAATGCAGGCTGCATCTTCATACATTCATGGAGCCATACGACTAATTAATACAGATAAATCATTATTTGACGGGTTATGAGCATGCACATTAAAAAGCAAAGATATGGTTTAAGACAGACGCTGCATTATTAACACATTAGATACTTTTACATTATTTATTATAATTAATTATATGTCTGGAATACTAATACTTCTAAATGTAAATGGGGCTAAAATACATAAGTATGGGCTTCATAGAGGGTGTTATCAATATTTTCTCTCTGTGTGTATCATTATGATGAATTACAACAATAGTTTCCTACAGGTGTTTTTAACATGGATCCATTGATGCCCAAACTTAACATTTTGGACACAAGTGTGTCACAAGATGGGCAACAATGCCTTCAAGGTGTCAAAGGAAGCCAAAGCACTGGCTTCTTGCAACACGTGCTTTGACAGGAACATTGCCCAGGACAAAAGGACGGCTTGTGAGGAAGGTCTGTGCGAGTAATATTTTGGCTCTAGAGCTGTCGATGCGTTTATACTGCAGCATAGAAGTTTAATGTGCTTGTCATTAAAGTCGTTACAATTTCTATGTCTTCAGCTAAAAAGAGATGCCAGCCCATCACCTCGACTCATCAGAGGAGCAGTACCTTGGCCAGCTGATTCTGACCTTTGGAAAGTACAATGGCCAAAGATTTAAATGGTTGGTCGAAAATGACGTCGGCTACATCAAATAGTATGTTGCACTAAAGAGAATCAACATTTTTAAAATGCGTTCTTCCATGAATGAATTGTCTTTTGTGTTATTTTAGTCTCCTTGACTTCCAAATAAAGGAGCGGCACCATCCGGACAGAAAAGCAAGCCACAGCGACTGGGTGAAGGATCTCCTGCTGAGGTATGTAAATCTGTTTCCACAGGTCTCCTGCCATCTTGAGATCAACGTGGACCGGGCCATTTATAGACGGGGCCGCTTCAGGTCATTCACGTTCCTGGAGATGTGGCAGTGGTACAGCCTCCACAAGACCCTTCAGGCTGACCCGCAAGCTGGGAGCGCCCATGACCTGAAAATGGCACAGGAGGCACACTGCTCGGAGGACATCACCACCAAGTCACTGAAGCGTTTCAGGCGGTACATTCGACAAAGAGGTAGGTTTTAGCCTTAAGTAAAAATCACAGTTTGACACAAAGCCTGAAATTCACCTATCCTTCACAGAAACCTCCACAGGACAGGACATCTCCGGCTGCAGCTGCCAGCTCCTGCTCATCAGGGTCCAAAGACAATGACGAATGGGTGGATGACACTCTGCTGGTGGAAGCTCTCGCCTCCTTTGAAAGACAAGGTATATCAGTTAAGTAAGGTCTTAAGTTATTAATGCTATCATAACGAAGTTTGTATTAATGCATAATCTGCATCAAGCCAACTTAAAGCCACTGTGTGCTGATGATGGCTGAAGCTCACTTCAGGATGAAAGTGTTGTTCTGCTGCTGTTATATTGACTGTGTGTGTCCTCATTTAGCAGCAGGGGATGGAGAGAGTAAGCCGAAGTTTTCAAGGAAAAAAGCAGCCACTTGCAGACTCTAGTCCACCATCAACTGTTCGTCCATAGAATTAGACATGCAATACAATTATCAGTTACATTCCTCCTGCTTTTTGGCTGGACAGCATAAATGGGGAGGACACACAAAAGTATGATTAAGTGAAAGTTTTTAATACATTTATTTTTAAGGCTCCTGTATCAGTTGTTGTACAGAGGAAGACATCTGCTGCGGCTGATGCAGAGACAACGACTGCAACTGATGTGACTGGAGCAGCACCTTGGTCACGTCTGGATACTGCAACATCAGCAGCAGACACCGCACGTCCTGAGGTAACCGTTTAGGTCCAAACAGTCTGTGGCTATTACATAAGGAAACGGTTTAGGTACTCCAAGTACTTTGTCCTTCTTATACTACCAGGTGACATTGGAGGGATGGCACAAAACATGGGAGTTTGGTCCTAATGGTCTCCCGAAAGCTGACATCACATGACTTGAGGATGAAGAGAGGGGAGGAGAGGCCAATGTCTTATAAAGACAAACATGGCCACACGAGCTGGAGGAAAGTCCTGAAGGATGACAGGATGTGGTTTCATCCTCCTGAATCTCCTGGAGTGGTGGAAGGGAACGTCCCCTCTACAGACTCCTTTTTCCATTGTTACGCCCCTGTGCTGCTTCTCCACGCCTGTGGGTGGCGATATACCTTTTGAGAGTGCAGAGGATTGCACACCCCTGCTAATTCATCTTTTCCTGATTGCTACAAAGATAAAACGGATGCGTGTCCTCTTGCCAGACAGGAGAGGGAAGAGATTGACAACCTGACTTCCCTCTACTCCTTTTCCTGGGAATGCACCGACCCCAGGAAGAGTCGCCTTTGAACATTTGTTTTGTTAGCCATATTATCCTTTTCCTTTCCTATATTATTATTATCACTTACTTTGCTTAGACTTTGGATATGATTTTTGGTATTTGTATTACTTTGACTCCAGAATTAAGAACTTCAAGAACTTTGAATTCAGTGAACTTGGTGTTCCTGTATCGTGTCATGACCGAGAACGAGCTGGTCATGACACCAAGGCCCAGTATTTTTCTGGAGACCAGTTGGCGTGTGGCATTACAGTCTTCACTGTCCAAGGTCTGAATGCCCAGCACGTTCCATTCAGACTGCTTCTCTGTATCGCTGTAGGTACTCAAAAACGGTCAGACAGATCTGCCGCATGTCTGGCTGGTACTCCATGCTCACTGAGGTCCTGGCATACAATGCATGCAGAAAGGCTGCCAAGGGGTCTGAGGAACACGCAGTCGGTCGTTTCCTGTCGTGGGATGCGTGCATATTTGACCAGCTCAGTCCAGCACACAGAGCCGTCTTCCCTGCCGTCTTAACATTACGGTGAGTCTCATAATTTCACAAAGATTTGATTCCTAAATGAACCATTGAGCTAGCAACAATAAAAAAAATCTTAAGACTCACAGACATCTAATGATTGTGCTTTGATTTTAGGCATGGAGTGGACAAGCAGGTGATCCGCCTGATGAGGACAACACCATGGCCAAGGTGTGGAGACAGATCCTGGAGAGCCACTGCAAGGACTATCTGCAAAGGAAGGACTTGTACACCACCCTCCTCAGCCAGTACAGAAAGCCTGGGAAGATCACAAGTAAATCAGAGTTAACAGTTCCTTAAGTGCTCAGACTAACAAGGTTTCTTTTTTTAAACATTAATAACAACGTCTGCATCTGTGTGTCTATTTCCTCTGCTTTCAGGTAATCTGTGCCAACAGTTTCAAAACACGCCAGCAAGGAGAGAGCTGCCATCACCAAGGCTGCTCTGATGATGATGCAATGATGAAGGCCTTCCTCATCGCAGAGACAGAGCACATTGAGGACTACCGGACCCAGATCATGTCTACATTTGGGAAAGTCTTAAAATACGACTCCACCAAGAAGGTAAATTTCACAAAAATGCCATTTCACAAAATATGTATGTGCGGCTTGACATCTTTCACTGGATCCATTGATTTGATGCAGCCGTGCGGACAGATCACCACCCCAAGTATGCCCTGTTCAAGTCTGCCCTCTCTACTGCAGTCTTCGCCTACAACAAGGACGACATGGCACTCCTGATACAGACAATACAGGATATCAAACCAGCTATGCTTTCCTGACCGATAGCCAGGATCATTGAACTGCATGTCACCAAGTCAGATCTGACCCATTATGTCAGGAGAATCACAGTTGGTGCCCAGGAAACCTGTGCTGGTGCCCAGGAAAGCTGTGCACGTGCCCAGACTGCCATTGACATCCTGAAGGGAGCAGCTGGAATGGGTGAGAACCAATTGCATCTGTTCAAAGATGCTGCAACCATCGACCACGTCTGGGCGAACCAACAGAAACACCTCGAATGCATCCAGGATCCACCAGGGAGGAACATGTACACACTCACAAAGTACATCACCCATAATGGTGTGCGCCTTGCGAGGTACACCACGGTGAGGGGGAGCAACAGTCTGGAAGGCTTTCACAGTTTTCTGCCCAAAATGATCCCGGGACCCCACTGTGCTGTTGTCCCTTTCCAGGTGTATCTTCTGGCTGGCATTGCACGTTGGAACTCTGACAGAGTCAGCAAGTGTCAAGGGTGGACAGGGGAGAAAGCACATGGTGTACGCCTCTCCTCTGGTTCAGCGACTGAACGAAAGGTGTCAGGAACTCTTTGGGGAGTTGGAGGAGGCAAACTACAGGCCTCTGGTTCCTGCTGGTGATGAGCGGATAGGTTTGAAGTATCTGTTCTCTCAGTCATCAGAGCCTTTCAGTGCTCCTGTCCATTACGCTCAGACCAGGGAGACACTTCGGGCCGATGACTATGAACACGATGAGGTCCATCGTTCGGTCCATTGTTGGCGTGGCAGAGGGGGCTGAAGAGGAGGATGATGTCGGCTACAACTCTGACAGGGAGGGTCACAGTCTGACTCCAATGAGGAAAAATCTGTGCCTCACTGACCAGGTAGTGGCTAGAGAGTTTGATCCCTGTGCTGAGGATGTGTGTGGACCGAATCATCTCCCTGGGTATCAGCACATACAGGAACTCAGCAAAGTTCTTGTTGAGATTGCCTTGGAGGAGGGAAGCTTGCGCTAAGTGACTCTACTCAACAGAGGGTCATCAGTGCCTGGAACAAGCTTGACCTCCACGATCGTAGCATCCAGCAGTTCGAAAGCATGTACTCTGCACGCTGGGGTAATACTCTGTTCGGCCACACAAACGGAGATCCAGTCGAGTCCTCTTTGGTCCAGAAGCTGAAGTTCAGCAAGCGCTACTCAGCCGCTCACGTAGTTGATTCCAGACAGAACAAGCTGATGTATTGCTCAATTAAACAGCTGTGGCTTCATCCCAGTGGTGGAGGAAAGGCTCGAGGGTTGCCACTGAAGCACCAGGTCACCAAATTGTACCAGCGTGTGCAGCAAAGTGTCACTGTGGACGATGCTGAACTTAGCAAACTTGGAATTCCCATCCTAAAAGTCAACTCCAAGTGTGTTGCCGAGTTCATCAGAAGGCAGGAGGCCTTGTCAGCTACAAATGCAACAGAAAAAGGTTTGGCTATCCTCAGTCAACAGAAGTGTTTCTGCTACCAGCCAGCCCCCTGCGACTGAAACGAAAGACCACACCAGTAGTGCAGTATGAGGTCACAGAGTCTTTGGCAGGGACCAGAAAATTAAAACGTAGGCTCCAGACATCCAGTCAGCGGTTACCTGCACCAGTACCCACCATTCCAGCAGGATTCCAGCCCACCCTCTCATTCAGTCAGCAGTTACCTGCACCAGTGCCCAACATTCCAGCAGGACTCCAGCCCACCCTCTCATCCAGTCAACCGTTACCTGCACCAGTGCCCACCATTCCAGCAGGACTCCAGCCCACCCTCTCCTCCAGTCAGCGGATGGGTGCACTGCTAACAGGACCTCCAGCCACTTCTCCACTGTTGGCAGCAAGGTCAACCCTCTACAAGAGGAAGAAAGCAGAGCGCAGTTGCACGGGACATCCGTCTGCAGTCAAAGTGTACATCTGCGTACTGTGTGGCCAACCCACTCGTGGTCACAAAAAATACAGCAAAAAGACCTCCTGTGACAATTCGAACTCATCCACGTCCTCTGAACTTGCTGGACTGACTTTCGAGAACTTTGAAAGCTTTAAAAAAGGCAGTGGACGTGGTCTTGGACTCTCAGGCTAAATAAGCATACACTTGTAATTGTCACTTTTTAAAAAAATGTTTTAGAACACTTGTTTGCTCAGAGTACATTTAATAGTTAATGCCGTTCAACAGCACTGAGATTTATTTTGTTTTGTTACTTGTTCTTGTTTAAGTGAAAAAAGTGTTTTTTCAAATACTTTAATAACTCACGGAATTATTTAATACTTGATCATTCAAATACTTGAGTAACTGACCTTCCAGCACCTTCATCTGGCACTATTCATTTAACTATGCCTGGCATCAACATTAATATATCTAATACTAATATTATTACTTGTTAATATTCGTTATAAACACTAACATTGTGTAAGTTATGTCAAGCAGGTCAAACAATATCTTCATATGGCAGGAATCTTTTGCACTACTTAGTTAAAAAGTTTGGTTAAATAATTGAGGACATTGTGATGTTTGTTTTTCCTAAATGTGGGAGATTGCTAAAAACGGGAGTTATTTATTAAACAATTAGTACACCTTCAATTTCCTGAGTTTGTCTGACCTTTACTTTCATTCAGCCACACATTATAGTACAAATCCACAATCAATACAACAGACACATTTACAAACGGTCCACTCATGTTAATATCAGTAAGTGAGTGAGGATGATCTTGTTGATGCTGCCCTGTTTAAACACTACTACCAGATCAACAAGACACAGCCGATCTATTCAACAGGCAACCAACCTTCTATTCAATTATTATCTGGCTGCGATCAGCTAGCAGTACACAAGCAAGGCATAAACATTGACCAAGACAAAATACACATATTATACAGTTCTTCTTTTCAACCAGTGAATCAGGGGAGAGCGCGAACGCAGTCCCCCACTACCAGAAATTATGCAGTCGAGATTCCCACATTTGGGGAATTCGCAGGGGTCAGCACAGCCGGAGTGCAATGGCTGAGCCTCGCCCTGGGTGAACCACCTTCTTGATCATGGTGTCTCCCCTGCCAGGTAAGTATGAGTTCTTCTTGCCCCTTCTAGGGGTGCCACTGAGAGGAACATCTTTCTCCACCAAAGGGACTCTCACTTCCCTACACAAGATTCATCACCACCATCTATTCTGAACCCTCACTCTCTCCTCTAAACTCTGGATCTTCTCAAATCATCAGTCATGTGGTTTTTAGTCACATTCTACGCTGACTGTTGACAATAAGATCTGCTGCTCGGCCGAGAGTTTACATTCACTTCACACTCCACAGCAGATCTCTCTACCAATCATGAGAGAAGGTTTGACTTGGCTCTACCAACCAGGAAAGAGACTTGTGTTGCTCACAAAATGGTGCAGTTACGGCTTCTACCGGCAGGAGCAAACTGGACTAATACATGCACCGTTCCCAGAAATAATACAATACCAGGTCAATGTGTGGAGCACATTCACTCAACAGACCAACATCTCACATTTGAATGTTTAATTGTGTACTGAGAGTGGGGGGAGAGAGAAAATAAGAGTGGGGGGACCACACTTTTTTGTTCTTTTTTATCATACTTTAAGAAAAAAAAACTCTTACCTTCGTTAACAGGGAAATCTATTTACTTTTCTGCCCATTCTACTTTGAAGAATGCGTTCACAGTTCCTTGCTGGCGGAACAACCTCCTCGCAGTTAAATATACATTTCTTCTGTGAGCATTTAACATCACCATAAAAAACCCAGTGCTTTCACTTCCCTTTAATTCCTCCCTTTTCTTGCTTTAAGCAACATCTGAAATGTAGCATTTTAATCACCTTATGAGTTTATTTGCCTCTTCACAATTAATCACTTGCTGTATTTCCCATTTTGCAGAGGCTTTTAGCCAATGCCTGCTTGACGTTTAATATTAACTTGTCATACAATCACATCCTTCAATTAACATTTACATATAGAAACCATAATTTTAACAACAATAAAACGCATAAACCGATTTCGAACGAAAATGTTAAGTAAATGTAAATACAAACTGTCAAGTTAGTCAGAGTAAAAATTATTCTGTAAAATATACAATTTATATAAAATAAAAAATATTTAGGACATTATACAGTAAATTTAAACAAACATTTTCAGACTCTCATACAGTAATCTTTAAAACAAGACCAAACTTGTGCATTATCCCTCCCTTCTCTCAGAAGAGGGAATGAAAGGGTTAAAGGACTCGCTCGCAGAATCACGTGACACGCAAACGTCACTTTCTGGTGACTCACAACTGCAGATTTCACAAATACTTTACCCAAAACTACACAAACTGCTCTTCTGAAATGCTTTAATACAACAACTGTAACACATCTGTCATTTAACCTCTTTAGGGGGGTGCACCGTTCCCGGAAGTACTGCAATACCGGGTCGATGCGTGGAGTGGACGGAGCAAGCCCCTATTCCATCTCCCTGCTCCAAAAATCAATTTAATATATGGTGCCCGGGTAGGGCACGTATCAGATATTAAACTGATAAGAACAGATACTACACTTGATCTTAGCCAAAAGGCCGAGAAGCGATACCTACAACTGGTCAGCAGTAGTGACCAGATTCCTCGAGACAGTACATGTGATGATGGTAAGCGGTTACTTTATTTCTTTATTGAACTCAAACAGGTTTTGTATAGCTTGTCATTGTTAGCATTACTCAGGTAGGGCTTACTGGGTCATAAATACCCTTTACTTTAGCACCGGTCATTCACAGAAATGAGTGTAGAAATTGTGGAAGTAAAGGGTAGGATGAGGGGAGGGGACAATGTGGGCGGCGTGAGGGAGGGCAGTTCAAGCACAGGAACTCAACAGATCTACGTAGAACACACACCACAATGAAAGTCTACCAATAGCATTGAATTCAAATGATTAGTGTGCAGACAGAAAAAAAAAAAAGTTTAAGAGGTACTTATGACATTTCTACTCGTCATATTGTCTGAAACACAAACAATACAATTTTGATTCAAAGTTATTTAAATTGCATATTACCTCTTACTACAAATACATATCAGGAAGCATTTCTGTTACAACCAGATTAGGGTCTGTCGTAACGTGACCTTAAGAGGTCAAGGGAGGTGCTAGAGAGATGCCAGTGAAGACCAGGATAGTCCAAAAGTGCAATTTATTCCTTACAAAATTCAAGACCAGGGGTGCTCACTACCAATATTTCTAATCAAATAAATCAAAAATGAAGAAAAAATAAACAAACAAAAACATAAATACACAACCGCTAGACTCAGCGGACACTTGGTCTATATTACAAAGAACCAAATAAAATTTGCTTAAGCAGCACATGCAACAACTAACATAACTCACTGAACCCCCTTTTCTCCCAAAGGCTGAAAAGATCTGATTTAAATACTCCAAGTTCCCGCCAAAACTAGAATTGGACCAAACCATTGATGTACAGGGTAACAACACAAAACACGCAAAAACATTGAGCTCAAAGAAATTAGACATCTACAGCAACAAAATAAACATTCATAAAATATACAACTAGTAAACAGATCACATGAAATACTCCTACACAACATCTTTGTAAAAGAAACATTACATGTGAACATTCAAAAAGACCCCACAAATGGTTCCTTCCAGTCCTTTAAATGTGTGACCCTGGTAGGCCTCGCCCCTTTAGGAAACCAAAGATCCTACCCGGAAGTAAACACGAGCACCAAGGCCATGGTAGACGGCAGAGGCGAGTGTTTGCATTTGTCAACTTTCAAATAAACGGTATAGTAGTTCAACTGTGTACTGTGGTTATTTAAATGAAACTAACAATGGAATTGGTGAATGAAGAGTGTGGTAAAATTTGATGACATGTGCACCTATCAACAAACATACACAACAGCATATTCATTTCCAAAACAGAAAGCAACCCAATGAATGATGCATACCATTAAACTTCTTGCAACGTAAAATTGTTCTAATGTTTGACTGTGACCGTTACTGAAAAACTATGCATTGTACTCATGCACTCTTGTTGTCAGGACCCGGTGACGGTATAATTACTGCAGCTCACCGTCACAGGGTCAAACATAAAAATCAGTACAGAAAAACAGTGAAATAAATTGCAATGAACAGGGTGAGAAAAATAGCTAGTAAACTGGCAGAAAAATTAACCAAAACAAAAAAGGAAAATATCAACAAACAAAACTTGAGGACTGGTGAGCTAACTAATCTAATCTACAACTCAATGTTAAAAACTTTCCTAACTCCCGTGAAAAACAACAAACACACAAGAATCTTCCGGGTCAGCTTACTTACCTAGGCCTTTCCTCTATTCTAATATAACTAAACAAACAAAAACTCACCATCCAGTACAAAAGAAATGAACCTCCAAAAAACTGTTTCCTGAGGTAGAACATGCAAAAACATCTGATGTGACGGATTCTGATGAGACAGCAGGTGCTGATGTGACTGTTGCTGCACTTTAATCATGTCTGAATTCACACATCCTCAGGTGACTGTTTACATCCAAGGACTCAGTGTTAGATAACATTTATCTTTTTTAGTCTTTTCTTATCCAGCAGGTGACATTTGAGGGCTGGCACAAAACGTGGGAGTTTGGTCCGAATGGGCTCCCCAGAACAGACATCATGTGGCTAAAAGGAGGATGAGGAAAGGGCTCTTTCAGAGAGCAACATCTTATCAAGACAAGCATGGCAACACAAGTGGAGGAAAGTCCTGAAGGATGACAAATCTGACAGGCCAGCACGATGTTCTACTCAAAATAATATTTTTTTGGTCGTTTCCCGTCATGGGATGCATCATTGACCAGCTCAGATCACATTACAGTGAGTCTCTGGATAAAATCACAATAATTTGATTTCTAAATGATTCCACTAACAAGAAAGAAAAAGATTTAAAAGACATCCTGTGATTGTGCTTTAATTGTAGGTGTGGAGTGGACAAGCAGGTGATTCATCTATGAGGGAATCACCATGGCCAAGGTGTGGAGAACCTCTGCAAGAAGTACATGCAAAGGAAAAAACTTTTTGGAGATGGATAAGGCAGTGCAGAATGGTGCAGCAAGTGGCCAATAAGTTGAGCCAGAGCCTCATATCGGTCCTGAGCGGTGAAGAATCAGAGGGCAAAAAGTAGCCGATGGCTGAAGACCCCCCTCTTAGTTTACGCCTTGTTTTGGGCACTTTCAGGAGCAGTTGATCAGCTGACCTAAGAGAACGGGTGGGTGTATATGGAAGTAGCTCAAAAATGTATAACGGGGCAAGACAATTTAGAGATTTAAAAAATAAAATAATTTTAAAATGAATCCTTTATTCTGTGAAGAACCCAGAGAGGGTTATTAATAATTGGATATGTGTGGTGCGTTGGAGTGTCAGCATGTTTTCTGGAAAACAATAAAATGACTACATTTAGGGACCCCTGCGATTGTCACACTTTTTCTGTTAGAAACTGACCCTGGCCCCCCTTTAGAGAAGGGAAAAGTTATGTGGACCTCACTGGAAAAAGTTTGGGGATCCCTGATCAAGACACTCCAACAGAGTCACTCTTTTTAAGAGGCAACTATCGTCTGCATAGCAGTGAAATGACATGCTTCCTAATTATTGAACCAAGTGGCAGCAAGTACAGAGAGAAAAGCAGAGGACCTAAAACTGATCCCTGTGGGACCCGACAGGAGAGGGGTGCAGAGAAGGACTTAAAGTTCCCGTAACTGACACAAAGTCCTACCTTCCAAATGGGACCTGAACCACTGAAGTGCGATGCCCTTTATGCCCACACAGTTCTCCAAATGAGAGATCAGAATTTCATGGTCCACAGTGTCAAATGCAGCAGTTAGATGGAGAAGCACAAGAACTACGCACTCTCCAGAATCAGTTGCTAAATAAATATCATTAAAAACCTTCAGAAGAACAGATTCTGTACTGTGTAGAGATTTAAAACCAGACTGGAAAACTTTGAATATTGAGGTATGGACTCAATAGACTCAAAATATGGAGAATATTGTGGTCTTTTAAAAAAAGCCATTAACTGATGATCCAAGATGGCGTCGCGAGTACGTCGCAAGGCTCGGGGTCTCTCCTGTTTCTGCAATTTTGCAGTATTATTTTTGCTCATCTCGGGTCTGTTCGTGTAGAACAGTTGTGCCTTTACATCGTACACCTGAAGTGAGCTTTTGTATTGATTTGCAAATTTCCAACAGTTTCATTGACAACCTTCGACTCCTTCCTGAGATCGCTAGGACACCCGAGGCTATGCATTCTTCCCGGCTGGGCGGAAGTGCTCGCAGACGGCATCGAGACTGTAAACAAAGGCGGGGGAAGCGTGGAGAACTAAGAGCTAACACCACACTGGCTCTCGTTACCCAGCATTTTCCTTGCCAATGTACGGCTAGTGAACAAAATGGAGGAGATTCGACTCAACATGACATACAGCAAAGGACTTATGAAATGTAACGTCCTAATCTTCACAAAAACGTGGTTAAAAAGCGGAATACCAGAGTCCTCTATTGAGCTAACGGGACATCACATGCTCTGCGCGGACAGAACGATAGATTCAAGGGGAGCGAATTGTGCATTTATATTAAAGCTTGGTGCACAGACTCTGCTGTTGTTGGGAGCCATTGTTCAGCTAACCTTGAGATTCTCATGGTTAAATGTAGACTTTATCTGCCGTGGGAGTTCACTTCCACCATTATAACTGCAGCCTATATCCCCCCGAATGCGCATGCCAAACTCGCTATGAAAGAACTTTATGCAGACATAAGTAAACAACAGATTGTTCACCTGGAAGAGTCTTTTATTGTTGCGGGTGATTTTAAAATCACTCAAACTTAAAGACTGTGCTACCCAAATTTCACCAGAATGTTTCCTGTCACATCAGAGGAAACAAAACCATAGTCTACACAAACATGGCTGGAGCTTACGTGGTGACACCTCTCCCCCACCTGGGACAATCAGACCGTTCACACGGACATTGACTGCTACACCTCCTCTGTATTGGATTATATTAATACCACCATTGACAGTGTCACAACCCAGAAACCGATCACCACATACCCAAATCAGAAGCCACGGATGAACAAGGAAGTGCGACTCCTGTTGAAGACACGCAATACTGCCTTCAGATCAGGATGTGCACAAGCCTACAGCACATCCAGAGCAAACCTAAAGAGGGGCATCAAAAAGAACAAGCCAGGCCTTGAAATTCACAACGGCAAATGCCGTTATGCCTTTCATGTTTGCCGAACTGCCCCTATAATTTTTATGAAATCGACGCCAACATTTCCATGCCCTTTTTCAGAAATGCCTTTTGCCCCTATCCCTTACAAGTGAAAGGGATTGTGTAGAAACAAACACAAGTCAAAATCAGAAGAAAAAGAAAGAGCAGTCTCTCCCCCTGGAAGTGTGTTGATCAAATGAGAAGAGCACGCAATCATGGCAGCACAGCCAATGACGTCGTCTTGCATGATTGACAGGTCAGAAAGACTACCAGCACCAGCTATCAGATTGATAGACAGCCAATCACATCTTCTTGCATGATTGACAGGTCAGACAGCCTATCAGCACCAGCTGTAAGACTGACAGTACAGAGGCCAGACAACCCGTGCAAGAAACAAAAAAAAATTTTTTTTATATTGAAATATTACGTGTAATAAATTGGTGATATAGTCCGCACCCTTATTTATCCCGCACCCCCCCCCCCCCACCCCCGTGGGGTTTGTAAAATCTCGTATAACCCGCGTGATATATGCGGGAGAATATGGTACTCCAAAATTACATCATGAACTACGATCTGTACGCAGATGATGTGTGTCAAGGTCACTGTACGATTTCTAATTTTGTCAAGCACAGAAATGCCGCGGAAAGTATTATTCTGTACATTTTACAAGGAGCTTCTTATGTCTCCACAGAGGTCGCCATGATAACGTCAGTGATTGTGTGCAGAGTGTCTGAGATATTTTAGATGTAGCCCTATATTTGACCCAATCTTAAGAATTCTTCATGGATTTGTCAGTAGACAATGAGCACAATAGATCGATCTGTTTTACAAAAAAAAAAAAAAAATTAACTTTGCATGTACTTGTTTACGATATATATGCGTGTCATTTTTTCAATGATAATTTTACAGCTCGGGCACCGCTAACAACAGCAGTAATTTATCCCGAGAGGCTGATGCCACTATTTTTCCGCCCAGCACCAACCCATATGTCTCTTCAAAGCCACTAAGCCAAGTACCACAAGCAGAGACTGGTCCTCCCCAACCATCAACATCAAGCCAACATGTTGCTGTTGCTTCAAAGGTGAGGGTCAAGACTGTCAAGGGCTGGATTGAAAATGATCATCTGACATGGTTAAACTTCTCAACTAGCAAGGATAATGCATCCATTGTACAAGAGGTTTGGTGTAGTGTCTGCCGAGAAATGTATGGTAATGACAAAGCACAACCTGCTATACATAAGGGCCAGTCTCAAATGTGCAAAACTGATGCATTTATTGTTGGCACACAACATGTTAAAAAGAACACAGCAAGAGACCATCAGAAGTCACGAGGGCACATTAATGCTGAGGCCAAGAAATTGGCAAAGACTGAGACAACAGGTGTCGTCAAGCAGTTCCAGCAAATTGGTCCAGCTGCATTGGAGCGAATGAAATGTTTATTCAATTGGGCTTACACAGTTGCTGTTCAAGAACTGCCCTTCACTGTATTCCCTGCCCTCATTGCAACAGCTTGCAAGAACGGCAGTGACCTTGGCACTCGATACAGAACAACAAGTCCACTTTTCCAAGTCCACTTTCTACTGTTCCTTACTGTTTGACAGGAGCACGACAAACAGTTCTCCCAGAAGGAAGTAATTAGCGTAAAACTCCTTGAAAACGCCTCCCAGTCATCAAATTATTAGGGTATGTAATTATACATTAAGTTGTGATCTGTTTCTTGAAACAGTTAATATAGCTCATCTGGCGATCCTGTATTCATTTGTAATTAATGAATAAGTAGCTTTATTTAATTTACCAGATTTAGAATTAGTTAAGCTAGTATGTGATAAGAATTTAAAATGAGAGTATTTATTGGCTGTGTCTAGTTTTAACCTTACAAGTACGATACTAGCAAACTGAATTGTTAATAAAGGTAAGGTGGCACTTGAACACTGTCACAACATAATTCTAGTAATCTTGTATAGATAGATAGTTTATTGTCATTTCACATGTACAAGTACAGTATAACGAAATTAAACTTGGAGCAAGTCTCCGAGCCGCAGCCTGTTCAGGCGCCACCATACTTTTTTCTCCAGAGATTACAGAATGCAGTTTAGCAAGCGTTACATAGCACAGACATGACATACACAGTACACGCGGTCACATTTTTTGAATGGATTGGGAGGAGGAGATGGATAAGGACAGGCAGACGGATGCACAGGAGATAGTAGACTGGCTGAAACAGGCTGGATTCCCAACCGAGAGATAGGGACAAGTTAGGGACATTAGGACATTTTTAATCCATTTGATGATCTTCTGTAATTTGTCCAGATCATAATCAATCAATCAGTTCTGGTCCTCAGCACTCACTCACGACCGGTCGATGCAGTTCCTTAGACATTTCGTCTAGCCTCACGGCCAGACCGGTTACAGTCCGTAAAAGTTCACCGACCTGACCACCGATGGAGCCCATTCTTCCCTGCGTGTCCGCAGTCCGGACTGCGATGTTACGGTTCAGTTCCTCAATCTGTATCTCTCTGATCTAGTTCCTTCAAACGGTTACCCACAGCACCGACACAGTCCTTAATTTCCACAGACAGTGGCTGGGTGAATTTGCTCGCAGCTGTCTTACCAATCTTTCGATGGATCAAGGCAATCCCAAGGCCAAAGAATAGGATCCCCGCCATCAATAATCCAATCACGTATAGATCTTCCGCATCTTCCAGGGACAGAGCCTCCAGGCACAGGACTTGCCAGTTTTTCCATGAGTCCATCACGTACCCCGAAGCAAACGTCCCGTCTGGGCATGTGGGTTCTCCCGGACCAACCTTCCTTTGTGAAAAAATCTTAATTCCATTTCAGTACTTTCAGGAGTCCAGCAAGCAGCAGGTCAGAAAGAGACAAGAATACCAGAGTGCTAGAGCAGGGCGGGAACAGATAGAAACACATCTGCACTGTGTGAGAGTCAGAGGAAGGCCTAAAAATGTATAAAATGAACTGATTTTATGCTCAGTCAAAACTAAATTAAACTGTTGCAGTTGAAATTTGTCTTTTTTCAGCATAGCTTGTGGTCTGCAGTTCCAGACTTCGGACGTCTTCAACAGCCTTGTAGATAAATCAGAGGAGAAAGCACTCCCCCTCAAAAAAGTATCTGATGGTGCTGGTGCTGATGGAGCCTCTGTACATTTTTGAAGAAAAAGTGGTGTGATGACTCGTCTGAAGGAGACGATGCCTTGGTTGATGGCAGTACACTGTGTGGCACACAGACTGGAGTTGGCCCTCAAAGATGCCTTTAAAGGAACCCACTTCAGTGAGACAGTTAGTAGTTGACTAAAATGTCATGAGATGCATTTCTTTTTTCCACTCAAACACATATTATAATTGTAGGTTTTTATTAGTTTTAAATATACTAATACATGTGTGTATTCTATATACTACACAAAGCTAAAACTTAAATATGTTTGGACACAAAATTAAATATATGTAGTATATGCTTGTTACATAACTATGAAGGATAATCAAATATTTTTATAGATATGGTATAATTGTTATTTTAATGAACAAACATTATGCACCACATAATTAAAATTTTGTATTTTGTTTGTAAAATTAAAATAGTGCTTCTTTTTGCCATTTTAGATCGATGACTTCATGCTCCAGCTATACTACCCATTTAAAAAGGTCAGAGAAAAAGTGGAGTGGGCTTACTGAGGTATCAAAAATCTTTGACGATAATGTGCTGAAGCTGTCAAAATCCCAAGGTACCCGCTGGATTGGTCATTGGGTAAAAGCCCTGAAGGTGCTTGATCGAAACTATAGAAGCCTTCGCCTACTATTTGAAGATATGGGGTCTGGTGAGAGGGCTGACATCAGGGGAGAAGACTCTGCCAAGATTAGGTATCTCCAACGTTTCAAAAGCCTGAAATTTGTCCTCCTCATGAGTGCCTATCTTGATATCACCTTGAGAAGCTATCGGCAGAGTTCCAGAAAGAAGATGTCCCTATTACTGGTGTGCATTCTACAATTGAAGTGGCTGCTCTTTCTCTCAGATACTCCTGGTCATCATACTGAGAGGATCCAGGCTGAGATAACTTTGGATGGTGATAATAGCCTTTTCAGAGACGTTGAGGTTCATGGGGCCAATGACCACACCAGAACTGAAGTTAGGAATGCTGTAAAAGGTGTTGTAGAGGGTGTTCTTAAGTGTCTGAACGACAGGTTTGAACCCATGTATGAGAATGAAGTCTTCCTCAACTTTGATGTCTTTAATCCTGAGAACCTACCACAGGACAAGGACTCCCTTGCCACCTATGGCAAAAGTGCCATTCAGTTTTTGACTAACCACTTCAGTGACATACTAAAGAGCCAGGGTTGCCAGCTGATTGAAATTCAGAGAGAGTGGTTGGCTCTTAAGCTCGACATGTCCAGAAATCATTGACAGGAAAGTTTCCTCCCGATGTGGCAGAACATTATTCGGAATAAAACCCATAAATACTCGAATGTCCTGCACCTAATACACATTGCGCTAGTCGCTCCTGTTGCCACAGCCCATGTTGAACGTCAGTATTCTGCAGTCAAACGTATTCTTGGGGACTGAAGACTGGGTTTGGCAACCTGCGAAAGTCTGTTGAGAATCAGTACTAAAGGGCCAACTGTTGAGGAATTTGATGCTACCAGAAGTGTCAAGTGCTGGTTTGCATCTTCTGTCTCCAGTCGTAGGCCAGACACAGCACCTCTCAAACCAGACATCATTCATCTAGAAGTAGTTCTGGATTATATGTTCATATTATATTGAGATGCTAAGTGTTTTTATTGTATTAACAATTCCATGTACATGTTTTAGTTGAAATGTAAATCATTTTGTCAATGTGTTTCTTGTATACAGTGTTATGTTGTATTGTTACTGCTAAAAGTTATGTTCAGTTATGTTCAGAAAAGTTACTTTTAACAATAAATCTTCCTTTAAAAAGAGCTATTACTCGTAGTATGTTAACTATTCAACTCTGTACCAATCAGAAGAAAAGTGTTAAATCATCATAGATAATTATGTTTGGCATTCTATAGGGTGTAACATCAATATCACAGAAAATTCATTTAAGAGTATGAAACGTTAGACAACAAAAAATGCCTTGGTGCCCTTTAAATTTCTATAATTTCTAAGGCAACTTGGCAGTGCCCTTTTCACAACGAATTTCAAGGCCTGCATCAACATTAATATTACTATACTAATATTATTACTCGTTAATATTCGTTATAACACTTTAACATTGTGTAAGTTATGTCAAGCAGGTCAAACAATGTGTTTATATGGCAGGAATCCTTTGCACTACTTAGTTAAAAAGTTTGGTTAGATAATTGAGGACATTGTGATGTTTGTTTTTCTAAATCTGGGAGATTGCTAAAAACGGGAGTTATTTATTAAACAATTAGTACACCTTCAATTTCCTGAGTTTGTCTGATCTTTACTTTCATTCAGCCACACATTATAGAACAAATCCACAATCAATACAACAGACACATTTACAAACTGTCCACTTTCATGTCAATATCAGTAAGTGAGTGAGTGAGGATGATCTTGTTGATGCTGCCCTGATTCAGCCTGTCAAGATGTTTAAGCACTACCACCAGATCAACAAGACACAGCCGCTCTATTTAACAGGCAAACAACCTTCTCTTCAAATCTTCTATGGCTGTGATCAGCTAGCAGTACTCAAGCAAGACATAAACATTGACCAAGACACAACACACATATTATACAGTTCTTCTTTTCAAACAAAGTATCAGGGGAGAGCGCGAACGCAGTCCCCCACTACCAGAAATTATGCAGTCGAGATTCCCACATTTGGGGAATTCGCAGGGGTCAGCACAGCCGGAGTGCAATGGCTGAGCCTCGCCCTGGGTGAACCACCTTCTTGATCATGGTGTCTCCCCTGCCAGGTAAGTATGAGTTCTTCTCGCCCCTTCTAGGGGAGCCACTGAGAGGAACATCTTTCTCCACCACAGGGACTCTCACTTCCCTACACAAGATTCATCACCACCATCTATTCTGAACCCTCACTCTCTCCTCTAAACTCTGGATCTTCTCAAATCATCAGTCATGTGGTTTTTAGTCACATTCTACGCTGACTGTTGACAATAAGATCTGCTGCTCGGCCGAGAGTTTACATTCACTTCACACTCCACAGCAGATCTCTCTACCAATCATGAGAGAAGGTTTGACTTTGCTCTACCAATCAGGACAGAGACTCATGTTGCTCGCAAAATGGTGCAGTTACGGCTTCTACCGGCAGGAGCAAACTGGACTAATACATCCACCGTTCCCAGAAATAATACAATACCAGGTCAATGTGTGGAGCACATTAACTCAACAGACTAACATCTCACATTGGAATGTTATTTATTTGTGTAGCGAGTGTGGGGGGAGAAAGAAAAAAAAGAGTGGGGGGACCACACTTTTTTTGTTCTTCTTTATCATACTTGGAAAAAAAAAAACTCTTATGCACCTTCTTTAACAGAGAAATCTATTTACTTTTCTGCCCATTCTACTTTGAAGAATGCGTTCACAATTCCTTGCTGGTGGAACAACCTCCTCGCAGTTAAATATACATTTCTTCTGTGAGCATTTAACATCACCATAAAAAACTCAGTGCTTTCACTTTCCTTTAATTCCTCCCTTTTCTTGCTTTTAGCAACATCTGAAACGTAGCATTTTAATCACCTTATGAGTTTATTTGCCTCTTCACAATTAATCGCTTGCTGTATTTCCCATTTCCAAGTCGCTTTGACATTTTATTAATTTTGCAGACGCTTTTAGCAAATGCCTGCTTGACGTTTAATATTAACTTGTCATACAATCACATCCTTCAATTAACATTTACATATAGAAACCATAATTTTAACAATACGCATTAAACTGATTTCGAACGAAAATGTTAAATAAAAAGAAATACAAACTGTCAAGTTAGTCAGAGTAAAAATTATTCTGTAAAATATACAATTTATATAAAATAAAAAATATTTAGGACACTATACAGTAAATTTAAACAAACATTTTCAGACTCTCATACAGTGATCTTTAAAACAAGACCAAACATTTTCCCTCCCTTCTCGCAGAAGAGACAGTGAAAGGGTTAAAGGACTCGCTCGCAGAATCACGTGACAAGCAAGCGTCACTTTCTGGTGGCTCACAACAAGAAACTACAAATATTTCACAAATACTTTACCCAAAACTACACAAACTGCTCTTCTGAAATGCTTTAATATAACAACTGTAACACATCTGCCATTTAACCTCTTTAGGGGGGTGCACCGTTCCCGGAAGTACTGCAATACCGGGTCGATGCGTGGAGTGGACGGAGCAAGCCCCTATTCCATCTCCCTGCTCCAAAAATCAATTTAATATATGGTGCCCGGGTAGGGCACGTATCAGATATTAAACTGATAAGAACAGATACTACACTTGATCTTAGCCAAAAGGCCGAGAAGCGATACCTACAACTGGTCAGCAGTAGTGACCAGATTCCTTGAGACAGTACATGTGATGATGGTAAGCTGTTACTTTATCTCTTTATTGAACTCAAACAGGTTTTGTATAGCTTGTCATTGTTAGCATTACTCAGGTATGGCTTACTGGGTCATAAATACCCTTTACTTTAGCACCGGTCATTCACAGAAATGAGTTTAGAAACTGTGGAAGTAAAGAGTGGGATGAGGGGAGGGGACAATGTGGGCGGGGTGGGGCGGGGTTTAGTTCAAGAACAGGAACTCACCAGACCTACGTCATACTCACTACACAATGAAAGTCTACCAATAGCATTGCACAATTCAACTGTGGACGATCAAATCACAGAACAAAGATGTTGCAAACTGGCCCGATAAGGGTCAATGTCAATCGTACTACTGTCACCTGCAGATTGCGATTCATCTTAATATGACTATGAAGCCATTTTTTTACAAAAACAGTGCCATTAGAAGCCTGCTTGTTATTGGGCCTGAAGGTATTGAAAATAAAACATTTTAAAGGAGAAACTACAATCTGATGACCTTAGTGTCACAGTCTAGTCTAGTTCCTTATGTTTGTCCCTCATGTGCTTCCGTAGATGTCTTAGTTTAATTACCCATTTAGTTCTCCACCTGTTTGTAATTTCCTCATGTATTTAATCCTCCTGTGTTATCATGTCTTTGTCAGTGATTGTCAGTGTTGTGGGGTAGTTAGTGTGTGGATGTATTCTCCCTCTGTGTTCCGAGTTCTGCACCCTCGCGTGCAGTTTATGTTTCCAGTTTTTGATTAAAGTGTTTTCTGTTTGCAATATTCGTGTTCTCCGAGTATCTCCGCATCGCACACCAACACCAGCGTAACACTTAGAGGACATAAAAGGCAATTAAACGTTGCAACTCTAAAATTAGCCCATGACACCAGGAAAGTGACAACAATGACACAATTTTTCTTTACGTATTTGGAAGAATAAGAATCGTTGTCCCAATCAGGCCTCGATGAATTATTCCAGGGTCACTCGCCCTGCAGGACTAGTGACCCTAAAAACTTACTCGCCCTTCACATAAAGCACTCGCCCTGCATTTTAACAGACAAAAATAGTTATTAAAGTAAAAAACACGATATACTGCAAAACCAAATATTTATTGGTTGAATGCAACAAGAACCCAGAAACAATATAATTAATCTGATAGTGAATCTGAAGATCATTTTTATGGAGATAAATTTAATAAATGTACTATATACAAACAATGGGATGCAGCCACGGAGGCGTTATTTACTGGATTTTATTTTCTATATTATAACACCGATGTCCCGCAAATCAGCCCATTTCAAATGATGGAAAAACAAAATACAGTCCGCATGACGCTAAATCCAACGCCGATAACAGTAACATTCACTTCGTCCAGCTCAAAGTCAAACATGCTCAATTTCCAACACAATAAGTAATAATTCTATGACGGCTTTGACAAATGTGATATTACACGAGCAGCTGTTTCTCTGTCTGCCTCAAGCCCGGCTGATGCCCCGCCCCCGGGAGTCATTTACTCCACTGTGATTGGCCCCCGGAGTCATTTACTCCACTGTGATTGGCCCTGTGCAGCTGCAGCTCGCACGAAAAAGGAACCTTTCACACACACACACACACACACACACAACGCTGTAAAGCGCTATTCATTCAAAACTCGTGGGCCACACTTACATTAAACTTTCATATGGTCCCGCGGGCCACAACGGGCCGCATGTTTGAGACCCCTGAGGTAAATACTACATTCGTGATTCGTGGTTCAAACTTTAGAACTGAATCGTATATCTGATCGCTACTAGCCCGTCGTCGATTTTCTGCTCTTGTTTGGCATATTTTACGAGTGTTATGCGGCCTGAAGTTTTTTCTATGTAGTAACAGTTGAATGATAGAAAAACTGTATTGGAATCTGAAGAATCTAACTCGCCCGACAGGGCGAGTTTTATCAAATTTTTACTGGATTTGTCGAGCCCTGCCAATTCTACCTTTGGAAGATAGGCTTCTACTATTGTGTTTACTCGTTTCATTTCCATTTCATTAATCCTCTTTATATTTTTACCCAAAACTACACAAACTACTCTTCTAAAATACTTTAATACAACAACTGTAACACATCTGTCATTTAACCTCTTTAGGGGGGGTGCACCGTTCCCGGAAGTATTGCAATACCGGGTCGATGCGTGGAATGGACGGAGCAAGCCCCTATTCCATCTCCCTGCTCCAAAAATCAATTTAATATATGGTGCCCGGGTAGGGCACGTATCAGATATTAAACTGATAAGAACAGATACTACACTTGATCTTAGCCAAAAGGCCGAGAAGCGATGCCTACAACTGGTCAGCAGTAGTGACCAGATTCCTCGAGACGGTACATGTGATGATGGTAAGCTACCCCTACTACAGATATAAGACGACCAACACTACTTTCTCTGGTAACAGCTTTGGTTTAGTCATGCCATGGTTTCCCACGTACAATTAGCTGAGTGACATTACAGAGGTAAGGCTTCATCCCATTTAGGTTGGTCGATCAACTCTCAACTGTCTCATCGGAAAATGTAAATGCGGCTCGCTTGCAGTGTCCTCTTCTATAATACTGCATGTTACATTTGACAAGAAACACCAGAAAACAGAGTTAAAGTCATCACCATAATTAAACAAAGTAATAGATAGATTTGCAGTTTATCTATCCATCCATTATATATATATGAGTAGTTCTCCAGAATTGGTGACTACCTGGTATATTCCCAATTCATTTACATTTTTATTTTTTCTGGGATCTTCACGGGCTTACAATGAGAATCTGTGTATAGAATACACCCTAAAGAATCAGTTGTATCAATATCAGACACTTGTCTTTTTTTTGCTTGGTGAAAAATTTGATTAAACAGAAAGAATTTGGCATAAAATGGCGGCCAAAATTGACTTGCAGCAAGCATGTCAAACAGTTTAATGCAGGCAACGTGACATGTACAGACTGCGGTTCTTATTTGTGTTTCAAATGATAAAACAATGATAATAAAAAATACAAATGACTAAAAATCACAATGTCTTCATGTTTTTTTTATATTTTTGGAACTCTGAATGAACCGTCTCGTTCGTACATGTACATGTCACGTTTCTTGGGTGCATGTTTACTTCAATGCAGCTCAGAAAATTAATCATGCAGTTTACCCTTTATCACAAACATGAAATGAAACAAACAAACTTCATTTATGTACGTTTATTTTCTAAAATCAACTCAAAACACCCCCAAATTGTACGATTTTAACTAACCATGTCACGATGTAACGTAACGTGATGGCCAAGTTTCAATCGACTACAGCAGAATTATAAGCTGTATTTGTACTGCAGAAACAGTGCAAAAATAAGCGAAATATAGTAACAAACAAAATCGACACGTTTGCAACAGTACTCGATCACTGGAAGCGCGCTTTTAAAAAACAAATGTATGACGCGTCACGCATATCCTGTGTATGTACGGACGGGACGCTGAGCCGGAAACTGAATCGCGACTCAGTAGTTCATCCGGAAAACAGCTTCTTGATTCATCCAGAGTGTTCTTCTTGATTTGAGGTAAGTGTAGTATTCATTTATAATGGTTCTTATATAAACAAACGATACTTTACATCTAAATTACCATCATAGGCCATTGTATGGACTCGTTGAAATGTGGTATTGCCTGGTTTTATGAATGTCGCTTGTTATGGAACAAGACGGTCAAATTTGTCTTACATGGTAACTAGAGTTGAGCCGGATACTCGGCTGAAACGAGTAATTCAGTTTCATTATTATCTGTGCTCGGATTGAATAAACATCCTCATTGGGTAGCTGACTGTGTCTGCATTCTGTGATAGGCTAGTCACAGCGCGCCTTCCCTCAGGCAGATTTGCTTTCCCGCGGCTCCGCCCTGCTCATTCACGCGCAGAACGCTGAGGCGAGAACAGGTGTTTTTCTCTATCACTCAGGTTCGCGGGTCTTTTCCGTTAACGTTTAGGGTTTCTTCAGCTTTAGGTTTGTTTTTTATTTCGGTTTGTTTGTAGTACTTATTAACCAGTATAGTTCTGGTAAACGTGGGGTTTGTTCAGATGTGGTGCTTGATACAATGCGACCAGCGTTGCGTCTCTGCCTGTCGGAGATTTTTTTAACAGTCTGCAGGCTCTATTCAGATTTTTAAGTGTCTGACACTTTCTTGCTGTATTTCATACAAAATAAATGAATGCAGATCTTAAAAACAGCGTCAGACTATTTGACCCGTTGAACACAGTTCCTCCCACCCCTCACTCGCTCGCTCACTCACTCACTCGCTCACACACGCATACCTGGTGTGGAAATAAAATAAAAAAACACACTGATCATAAAAAAAAATTTAAAAGTTGTATTCATTGAGTTGTATTCATTGTTGCAAAACTTGTTCTCTATATAGTTTATCGTGATCAAAACCATTGATCTGAAGCTCAATGCTGATGCTGTCATGTAAATAGTTTTCTAATCAGCAATAAATATAACAATTTCTGATTGACCCATATCAATTGCATGATTAAAAATAACATACTTCAGGGTTAGGCCCCGCTCAGTCCGAGTACAGATACAGATAATTTCTGATGGATTTAGTGATTTGATATCATTGATATTTTGAAATCAGTGTGACAGACCCCTTACCTGTGGTATAATCTGCACAATTTAAATTATCCGTTTTGGCTATAATTTTGCATGTTGTTGTGCATCGATACAGGCACTGTACATGCTTTAGTTTAAAATGGTTTTATATGCAGCAATTGTAATAAATTGCAGAAGCTTATAATAGGTTTTGCTGCATATTGCAGGTGCTTCAAGTCCAGGAGGATGATCTTGAAGTGCGGTACCTCCGCCAGAAGGATGGGAAATATTATTTCCCTAACACAGAGGATGAGGCATGGATTGTACGTGCTGACATTGTTGGCCATCTTGATATCGCTCAGATGGCCAGTAGAGTGTTCCACTAATGTTGTAAAAAAATAAATACATTTTAAATTACACAGTTGTTATGTGTTTTTCTGTCACCTTCTTCATTTTAGTCAGCCTGTCACGTGTAACACTGTGACACTATCCTATTGAATGTGTATAATCATGGGAAAAAAAACTTCCCATCATTTACATGTATCTTCTAAATATGATTCACACACACACAACATATTGCAATGGTAATAGTATAATATTTTACTCAAAAAAAGGCTCTATCATAAAGGTTGAACACAAACATCCTGTGTGTTACAGTGTGACAAGTTTGTTATGATGATAATAAGAAATGTTAAACATAGAATTTGAGGATCTTGCTTTTAAATCTTCCTTTCCATGCGTTTTATTTGAATTTATAGTAAAGGTCTTAAAATATGGTCTTGTTTTGTAAGTTAAAGGTATTTTATGTCACACCGTAACACACGTGACACTTTAGCACTCATTGTAATTAAGTCGCAAATATATGAAAACGAAATCACTCACTGATTTTCTGTTTCTACATGATATTCTATACACATTGGACCTTCTAATAAACAAAAATGCAACAACAATATTATAATTTTAATTTTTGACATCTGTCCATCATAGTAGTCACCAATTCTGGAGAACTACTCATATATATATATATCTCTATCTATCTATCTATCCATCCATTATATATATATATATATATATATATATCTCTATCTATCTATCCATCCATTATATATATCTCTATCTATCCATCCATCCATTATATATATATATATATATATATATCTATCTATCTATCCATCCATTATACATATATATATATATATATATATATATATATATATATATATATATATATATATATCTCTATCTATCTATCCATCCATTATATATATATCTCTATCTATCTATCCATCCATTATATATATATATATATATATATCTCTATCTCTATATCTCTCCATCCATCCATCATATATATATATATATATATATATATATATATATATATATATATATATATATACACACACACACACACACACACACACACACACACACACACACACACACACACACACACACACACAATATATATATATCAGTGGTCGAAATTAGCGCTAGCCCGACGTGCTTGTGAAATTCAGATCGTTGAAACAACATTGTACTTTCATGTTCAATTTTGTAAACAAACTTATGTCATGTAAAAAGCTGTCGCTTGTATCATAAATGCGTTTTGCGCGCGAATCAAGACTGTGACATTACTGGTGTTGAACAAAATGGCGGAGAAAACGAAACCAGTGTTGAAATATGTTGTGGCCGCAAAACCAGGAAAAAAAACTCCTGAAATTGCCGGTCGAACAGCAACCAAGCGCAAATACGAAGAAGGTAATCGTGACAGAAATTTCCTTCTTTCATGGACAAAAGAAAGGCCTTGGTTGCGGTTTAAGAGTGAGACGAACACCATGTTTTGCGACTGGTGCCTAGAAACAGGGGAGAAAACGTTGTTTTGTCGCATTCCGGATGCGACAATTTGCGCCTGGATGCAATTAAATCCCATGAAAACAGCAAAAGCCACACAAAGATTGCTCCACGATTTCAGACAGAAACTGCCGGTGTAGCATCGGAGGCTGAAAAATGCATTGTACAGCTGAAGAAAGTAGAGTTTAACCAACTTATCAAGTTTAGAAATGCACACTATGTGGCCAAACACCATAAGCCCTTTACTGACTTTGTCCATCTGTGTAAGTTAGATAAAATGAAAGGCATTGATGTGGGTCAGGGCTATTTAAACGATAAAGGGGCAGCAGACATCATAAATTCCATAGCATCAGTAACAAGAAAGGGAGTGATAATCACTTGCATGAAGCAAAATTCTTTTCTTTAACCATTGATGGTAGTTGTGACTTTACTGGCGAAGACTTTGAATCTGTCTACATCAGAACATGCATAAATGGCAATGTCAGTGATGAGTTCTTGAACATTGGCTGTCCTCAGTCTGGGACTTCAAAAGACATACATGTGCACATCAAGGACGTGTTTGCAAGTTTCGAGATGGAAGAGGTGTATGCCAAAAAACTAGTTGGATTCTGCGCAGATGGAGCAGCTAACATGCAAGGTTAGAAAATAGCACAAATCTTTACTCTAATTTAAAATTATGAACACGATTTTTTTTAACTTAAAGGCTTCTTGAGCATTTAATATGACACTTATAATTTTTTCCTACATATTTACTTTTTTCTTACATGTGGGGAGATTATTTAATATATTGTCTAGAGCATCTTTTAAATTTTAAGATGGCACATATTACAAGATGTATTTCTTTTTTTTTTTTTCAGGATTGGAATCTGGCTTAGCAGCGCTGCTAAAACAGTCACATCCCCACATAGTAACAGTTCACTGCCTGGCACATCGTCTAGAACTTGCATTCAAGGACACTATTAAGAAGAATCCAACATATGGCAAGTTAATTACACTGTTGCTTGGATTATACTACCTTTACAAGAGGTCCCCTAAGCTTAAGCAAGGTCTGAAGCAGTCTTTCCATGCACTTGACAAGAGGGTTGTTTTACCAACGCGAGTAGGTAAGTAATACTTTTAAACACTGAACAATTTAAACATATTTCTATTGTACCTTTTAGGCAAGTACTAAATTACAGTAAATACTTTATTTTATACACGTAAATATTTCAGCATCAGAGCCATCTTTGACTCTATATTATTTTACAATGTATTATTAATTTAGTTACTGCTTCTGTTTATAGGTGGAACTAGATGGCTGCCGCACATTGATCTTGCCATTGATAACTTCATCAAGGGATGTTCCAATAAGGCATCACCTTGAGACAGCATCACATGAAAACGCAAAGGCTGAGGGTCTAGCCAAGATTGCTACTGATGGAAACCTCCTTGTGTTCCTGCTGTCACTGAAGGCAAGTAAAGAACACAAACCATGTGGCCTACTCAGTATTTAAATAAATTATCATATATGCAGTATACCCACATTGTTTAGTGTGTAAATGTAAACAACTGTCCTATTCCTAATTTTCAATATTGTTAGTTAAAATATTTGAGAATGCATTAAATCGTTTTCTTCAGGAGGTCATCACACTCTTGGTCAGGCTGAGCAAAAACCTGCAGAAAGTTGGTCTTACTATTGCAGATGCCAACAGACACATTGAAGCTACTAAGATTCAGTTGACAGTTGTGAGGTAAATCTCAAAACATGACTATTTCTTTATCAATAATTATAAATCAATGAATGTTATTTATATTTATCGAATTTTAACACACTTTTAACAAATTATTATTTCACATATTTTATTTTAGCCCTCCTGAAGAGATAAGTAATGTTTTGGACTGACAGTATCAGGGTGAGAGTGTTAAGTTCAGAGGGACAGGGTCGAAGGCCTCGAGTTCTGTATCTCAGCTCTCATCTTTCGTTGTCAGGCACATTGAGGAGCGCATTCCAAATCCTCCGTCTGATGTTATGAATGCCACTCAGATCAGTGACCCAAAAAACTGGCCTGTAAATCAGTCCGACATGAAAGGTTCACATCTGTATGTTGTTACTGTTCTGTTACTTCTTACTGTTTATTGTTACATGTTTTTTGCTATTGTTTTAGCATGACCTTGCTTCCCTGCTTGCAAATGTATACGTTCTTCTTTCAGTTAGAGTCTTCTTTCAGTTAGAGTTTAATTTCTATAACATTGTTTAAACAGTTGAAAAAACGTTATTTTACGCATCACTGATCAGCATGCTATTGCTTTGTTGTTTAAGTCAGCTTTAGATACTACTTTTCAGGTACAAAATAACCAATATTTATACTTGATCAATAGATTTATCCACAAATTGTAAATTAATGCAGTCAAAGATTAAAAGACGATTTGTAAAATCTTGATTAAAGTATAATTTTTAACATAAATGAAGTAAAAATTGTGAAAAATGTAATGTTTTTTTTTCTTCAGATTTTGGAAATGAAGACATTAAGACAGTTCTCAGAACCTTTAAAGTTTGTCTAGAGCAGGGGTGTCAAACTCAATTGCACAGGGGGCCAAAATCCCAAAAAACTTTAGGTCACGGGCCGAACAGGATAAACATTTATTGAAAACACTAAAACTAAACTTTTAAAACTTACCTTTTTTTAAATTAGATGTGAATAAAAACAGACAAATATATTATTCTGGAATAAATCAACTTATACCTTAAAAATATAAAAATATTTAAAAAATACTTTAAAAAAATTAAAATATATCCTGTCTAAATTATACAAGTTAGAAATAAAGTAAACGAGTAAAGTAAAAGTAAAAGTTAAAAGAACAAACATTCCAATTTCTTTACTCTTATGTCATTTTATATAAAACTTAAAAAGATTTATATATAAAAGATTTTGCTCTCCATAAAAATATATCCTGTCAAAATTACACAAATTCAAAATATGGACATGCTGCATAACAAAACCTGGAAATCTAAATACAATTTTTGCTTTTCAGCAATAACAAATCAAATCATTCAGTTGAATTTGCTCTTATGTCATTTGTCTTATAGTGCCGTCTTATTAAATTATTTAATTACTGCCACATTAGCTCCGCAAATGAGACACACGGGTATACCGGCAGTATGTCAGTAAACATATACCGTATTTTCCCATGGGTTATAGCAGATTTTACAAACTATATCACAATTTTTTTTTACACGTAATAATATTTCAATATATTTGTTACGTCCCTAAGGACGTAATGTTTTTTTTTTTGCGCTGTATTTTCTTTCTGGCGCTTGTACTATCACTCTGACAGCTGGCGCTGATATGTTGTCTGACCTGTCAATCATGCAAGAAGACGTTCTGCCATGAGGGCGGGCTCTTCTCATCCGATGATCAACACCTGAATTTCGCGCACAAGCACTGTGTACCGAGCCTGAACAGTTATGGATAATTGACAATAACAATTGCGCGGTACTAGCGCGAGCGCGAAGCATCATTAGCCACTTCCTGTTTAATACAGGAAGTGTTCGGCGAGTCAGCTGGAGCGCAGGACATCTCGCGGGCCATTAATAAAATGCTCTCGCGGGCCGGACATAATTACACACCGGGCCGGATGTGGCCCGCGGGCCTTGAGTTTGACACCTATGGTCTAGAGCATTTTATTAATGGCCCTCGAGATGTCCCGCGCTCCAGCTGGCCCGCCGAACACTTCCTGTATTAAACAGGAAGTGGCTAATGATGCTTCGCGCTCGCGCTAGTACCGCGCGATTGTTATTGTCAATTATCCATAACTGTTCAGGCTCGGTACACAGTGCTTGTGCGCGAAATTCAGGTGTTGATCATCGGATGAGAAGAGCCCGCCCTCATGGCAGAACGTCTTGCATGATTGACAGGTCAGACAGCATATCAGCGCCAGCTGTCAGAGTGATAGTACAAGCGCCAGAAAGAAAATACAGCGCAAAAAAAAAAAAAAAAAAACATTACGTCCTTAGGGACGTAACAAATATATTGAAATATTATTACGTGTAAAAAAAATTGTGATATAATTTGTAAAATCTGCTATAACCCATGGGTTATATGCGGGAAAATACAGTATATGTTTACTGACATACTGCCATTATACCCGTGTTTCTCATTTGCGGAGCTAATGTGGCAGTAATTAAATAATTTAATAAGACGGCACTATAAGACAAATGACATAAGAGCAAATTCAACTGAATGATTTGATTTGTTATTGCTGAAAAGCAAAAATTGTATTTAGATTTCCAGGTTTTGTTATGCAGCATGTCCATATTTTGAATTTGTATAATTTTGACAGGATATATTTTTATGGAGAGCAAAATCTTTTATATATAAATCTTTTTAAGTTTCATATAAAATGACATAAGAGTAAAGCAATTTGAACGTTTGTTCTTTTAACTTTTACTTACTTTAACTTTACTCGTTTACTTTATTTCTAACTTGTATAATTTAGACAGGATATATTTTAATTTTTTTAAAGTATTTTTTAAATATTTTTAAGTTATTTAAGGTATAAGTTGATTTATTCCAGAATAATATTTCTGTCTGTTTTTATTCACATCTAATTTTAAAAAATTTACGTTTTAAAAGTTTAGTTTTAGTGGTTTCAATAAATGTTTATCCTGTTCGGCCCGTGACCAAAAATTTTTTGGGGATTTTGGCCCCCTGTGCAATTGAGTTTGACACCCCTGGTCTAGAGGATGCTGGTCTTGAAGCTGATAATGCACTGGGAGAATGGCAGTTTCTTAAACATCTTGTCCTGGAAAAGTAAGTTATCAGTTAAAAAACTGCTCTAATCTGAAACTTGCTGTCTTCGCCTCTCTACTTGTTGCCTCGTTGGGGATGCTGTATCTGCTGAATGTGGCCATTTCTAATATGCATATTTCACCTTTTCTTTTAAATGTAACGGTTGTGTATTGATGATAATGATTCAGCTTCTGTTTAACATAGGTATGCCTCACAGCTAGAGAAGGGCAAGCTGGAGTGGTCCACAGTATACAGATTAGAGGTGGACGGATTGAACAACATTTTCATGGTTATGGACCTTCTTCGTAGCTTGCCACCTACATCTGTCAGGAATGAAAGTTCGTTCTCTATAATGAAGTTAACCAAATCAAAAAGGAGGGCCAAGATGAACGCCAAAACGATGAATGGCCTCCTGACCATCAGTCTTCAGGGACCCACCATTGAAGAATGACCCCAAAGAAGCAATTCAGCACTTTATGGTATGCATTTCTTGATTTTTTTAAATATGACTCAATATAAAAATAATGGTAAATATATAAACCTGCTGAATGGTTACTTAAATGTTTTAATAATTTTATTAATTAAATTGTAATGTATTAATCTTATTAATTAAATTCGAATTGTAATGTATTTTACTACAGAGCGCCACAAGCCGAAAGAGGAGAGTTGGAGGGTACAAGAAATCTGTGAAAACTCCAGATGTCATCACTATAGAAGAACGAACAGAGCCTGACGAGAAGGAACCTTCTACCTCAGATCTAGCTGAAGTTCAAGTCTTGTCAGAGGTAACTAAATATATATGAAATCATTAAATTCATATACCTAAATATATTTTACACCTAGACACTAAAGTGTTACTATATTGATATTTAATTATCAAATATCTGCATTTCAGGACAAGATGAGTGCAGAGCAGGACGATGATGACGATGAGTGTGATGTTGAAGAGGAGGAAATTGACAAATTGATTGTCATGTTTTCTAGAGATTAGAAATGAATAAAAGTTTAATGACATTTAAATGGTGTTTTGTCTGTATTTATCTTAGCTTTTTTAAACTAACATGTAAATTTAAACAATTTAATTTGGGCTAGTAAATTTTCATTCGGGCTAGTGAAAATTGCTTTGTTACTAGCCCGACTTGCTTGTAAATTTCAATCCTTTAATCCATATGTATGTATATATAAATAAAATATAGATGGTATATTATATGTAGGGACCCCAAAAGTATATATTTTCTTTTTGTTTGAAACAATGTAACATTTATATGCATGTATTTATTTTGGTTTAAATGTATCTGCATTATTTTGTTTGTTATAATGTACATGATTTAACAAAACACACTTCCAATGACATTGGTCAACATTGATGCACTTTCAACCAATACACAATGACTGTGGAGTATTTTCGACGTGAGTTGCGTCAACGCGAGTTACGTACAGAGACTGAGCGTCACAGAGAAAGAAAGGAAGATTTGTTCGCCGTCAGTGTGAGTGCGTCACTGCTCTGGAGACATTTTGTTGAAAAATATAATGCCCAAAGCAAGTTGAGACTACTTTTGTTTTGTTTTATAACCTGTCAGCTGAATCGTCTTTTGTTTCCATGGTTACAGTGAGAACTACTATCTGCGCCACATGGGCCTAGTGACGCTTATTCCGACCATTTCACGATCAGAGTGCCAAGGAAGATACAGAGCGTTGCGCTGGATTGAATTCATCGGGATACAGAGCGTGGATTCATTGTGAACTAACATCATTTTAATGTGCACCAACGATCGGGATTTACCGGTAACATGTGACTGTGTGACTCATTTGCATTGCGTGACGGAAAGACTGTGTTGACACCTGTCAGGTTTGAAATTGACTCTTGTTTGAGAAATATTCAAAGTTTATCCTCACAGGTTTTGAATTGAACTGAATTTCCATTCTGAGTTTGAGAAAGAGATATTCACAATTGATTTAAAGGGAAACTACATAATTTCATATTTCTTTTGTTTGAAGTTTATTTTTGTTTTATGAGGGGGTATTTCATTTATGTTAAAATGAATTGTTATTCTTTATTTACATGTCTGCTATTGATATTTTTCTTGTAAATTAACAACTAACTGATTTTGGGATAAAGTAATTCATAGTGTTGGCTGGTAGGGAGAAAAGAGTGTGAAATTATTGAAGTTAAAAGAAATACCGGCCTAATTCACCATTCTACTGTCGGGAAAAATATAGCGAAAACCCTATATTTTGGAAATATTTCTAGTCCTTGGAGTTAAGAAAAGGGGTTTTATATATAAATATAATATATAAATATATATATAACATTGTTTAAAAATGTATATTCATAAACTATAGTCATTTGTTAGTTATTCAAAGTTAAAACGATCATTTTTTTAAAAGTTAATTTCTGAAAACCTTAAGACTATATTTGGTTTTAAACCCTTTTCAAAAGTATGAACAGAATAAAAGTGATCTCGAAAGAGTAGAAGAATTATATTCCAGCAAGACATGCTAAATGGACATCGGCTTCCGACAAGATGGACACTTTTGTGAATTAACTCCTGACAGTAAAAATGTGCAAGTCGAGTGTTCAACACATATAAATGACTTGATCCCAACAATAATTAAAATAAATAAAAAAAACTGCGCAGAGTATGGCAGCCGTGTTGCGAGCCCCAAGTAAATTTAGCGGTTTTTCGTTTGTTTTACTTGTTTTTTGTTGTTGTTAGTGTTGGATGTTGTTTGTATAACTGTCTACGACAGACACGTCGCGCCCTACGTCGCGAAACGTGAACCGGACTGAGTTCTTGAACGCTGGCTGCCGGTTTACAGACGCCGGAAAAGAGGGAAGAGAGCCTCAGACTCAGTAAGACTCAGACATCGTCCCCTCCGACCTCCTCTCCGAACCATTTAACTGGCTAACGTTCAGTGACTGGACAACAAACTCTGCACATCTCATACGAAACTAGGGACTGCTGTATTTATTTACGTACAGAACTTGTCTGCAGTGGTTCCAGACTCAGCCATCGAGTTTACGGGGGATCTCAGTGCACCGCTCGAACTGAACGAAAGAGTTCACAGGGAAAAGCAGAGGTGGGGGTGTTTGTTTATTAATCAACGACTCAGTGTGACGAAAGGAACTTACACCATTAAATCCTTCTGCTCCCGTGATGTGGAATTTGCTTCGGTGTCGACCATTCTGGCTAGTGTGACAAATCAGAGAACATCCATACCCAGAATGCAATGTACTAAATGGGAGGAGTTCAGGTGACAATTGAAGGAAGTAGAGTGAAGGGTACAGTTGATTAAGACGACAAGTGTGCAAGGGTTTGGAAGAAGTTTGAGACAGAGTTAAAACAAACTGGATGGACTGAGACAGAGGAGAAAGAAAATCAACACTGAGCAGTTGGATATATACTCAGACAAATAGTTATTCGTCAAAGCTAGCGTTGTGCCGGTGGCACTGCACTGCACTGCACGGCGAAAGAGTTCGGAGGATTTCCAAGGAATGATCATTCACTGAATGTGACAGGACCGTACGGGACCCGGACACTACGGCATATGAGTGAAGCTACACTTCTGTGGGGCGGACTGTGTAAGGTACTCAACATACTGTGCATCTGAATCCAGGTAGGACTGGCATCGTTCATCCCTGACAGACTATTTCCTTGCCCAACACGTGAGAACTAAAACCATATACAATGAGATCACCTACGACTCATGCACACACACCGAAATACAAACTCCCACAACACCTCAACAAACTTCTAAAAACATATGGACAATGAGTTGATGAACTGTAAGAAATATTTAGTGAGTTCGAGTGTTGCTTTATGTGTTCTAATCCATGGAGTATGAACTGGGTTACTTCTATTCATTGTACGAGAATGTGTTGTTGTGAACTGAATTTATTATGTTGATTGTGAGCTAAAAGAAAATAAACTAATGCCAAAGAGTTACCGGCTAAATAAAACATTTATTTTTTGTTGTAATATTTATACACACACACACGTATGTCCTATTTAACTCATAATCCAATATCCCCAACCTGTAATATAATATATTATTATGCATGACAAACAGCACAAATGTTTCATCAACTCTACAAAACACACTGGTGTGAGAATTCAGACTGTTACTCCATTCATCTCACATTCATCTCGTTGATGCTGCCCTGATCTCAAGACGTTCAAGCACTACCACCAGATTAACAAAACACAGCACTCTATTCAACAGGCAACCAACCATGTAAATCTTCTCTGACTGATCAGCTAGCAGTACTCAAGCAAGACCTAAACTTTGACCAAGACACACCATACATATTATACAATTCTTCTTTTCAACCAGTGAATCAGGGGAGAGCGCGAACGCAGTCCCCCACTACCAGAAATTATGCAGTCGAGATTCCCACATTTGGGGAATTCGCAGGGGTCAGCACAGCCGGAGTGCAATGGCTGAGCCTCGCCCTGGGTGAACCACCTTCTTGATCATGGTGTCTCCCCTGCCAGGTAAGTATGAGTTCTTCTCGCCCCTTCTAGGGGAGCCACTGAGAGGAACATCTTTCTCCATCACAGGGACTCTCACTTCCCTACACAAGATTCATCACCACCATCTATTCTGAACCCTCACTCTCTCCTCTAAACTCTGGATCTTCTCAAATAATCAGTCATGTGGTTTTTAGTCACATTCTACGCTGACTGTTGACAATAAGATCTGCTGCTCGGCCGAGAGTTTACATTCACTTCACACTCCACAGCAGATCTCTCTACCAATCATGAGAGAAGGTTTGACTTGGCTCTACCAACCAGGAAAGAGACTTGTGTTGCTCACAAAATGGTGCAGTTACGGCTTCTACCGGCAGGAGCAAACTGGACTAATACATGCACCGTTCCCAGAAATAATACAATACCAGGTCAATGTGTGGAGCACATTAACTCAACAGACTAACATCTCACATTTGAATGTTATTTAATTGTGTAGTGAATGTGGGACAAGAGAAAAGAGTGGGGGGGAGACACACACTTTTTTTGTTCTTAATTACCACAGATAAATCTATTTACTTTTCTGCCCATTCTACTTTGAAGAATGCGTTCACAGTTCCTTGCTGGTGGAACAACCTCCTCGCAGTTAAAAATACATTTCTTCTGTGAGCATTTAACATCACCATAAAAAACCCAGTGCTTTCACTTCCCTTTAATTCCTCCCTTTTCTTGCTTTAAGCAACATCTGAAACGTAGCCTTTTAATCACCCTTTGAGTTTATTTGCCTCTTCACAATTAATCGCTTGCTGTATTTCCCATTTTGCAGACGCTTTTAGCAAATGCCTGCTTGGCGTTTAATATTAACTTGTCATACAATCACATCCTGCAATTAACATTTACATATAGAAACCATAATTTTAAAAACAACAACAACACGCATAAACCGATTTCAAACGAAAATGTTAAATAAATGTAAAGAAATACAAACTGTCAAATTAGTCAGAGTAAAAATTATTCTGTAAAATATACAATTTATATAAAAGAAAAAATATTTTGGACATTATACAGCAAATTTAAACAAACATTTTCAGACTCTCATACAGTGATCTTTAAAACAAGACCAAACTTGTGCATTTTCCCTCCCTTCTCGCAGAAGAGGCAGTGAAAGGGTTAAAGGACTCGCTCGCAGAATCACGTGACAAGCAAGCGTCACTTTCTGGTGACTCACAACTGCAGATTTCACAAATACTTTACCCAAAACTACACAAACTGCTCTTCTGAAATGCTTTAATATAACAACTGTAACACATCTGCCATTTAACCTCTTTAGGGGGGTGCACCGTTCCCGGAAGTACTGCAATACCGGGTCGATGCGTGGAGTGGACGGAGCAAGCCCCTATTCCATCTCCCTGCTCCAAAAATCAATTTAATATATGGTGCCCGGGTAGGGCACGTATCAGATATTAAACTGATAAGAACAGATACTACACTTGATCTTAGCCAAAAGGCCGAGAAGCGATACCTACAACTGGTCAGCAGTAGCGACCAGATTCCTTGAGACAGTACATGTGATGATGGTAAGCTTTTACTTTATCTCTTTATTGAACTCAAACAGGTTTTGTATAGCTTGTCATTGTTAGCATTACTCAGGTATGGCTTACTGGGTCATAAATGCCCTTTACTTTAGCACCGTCATTCACAGAAAGGAGTTTAGAAACTGTGGAAGTAAAGGGTGGGGTGAGGGGAGGGGACAATGTGGGTGGGGGCAGGGTTTAGTTCAAGCACAGGAACTCAACAGATCTTCGTCACACTCACTACACAATGAAAGTCTACCAATAGCATTGAATTCAAATTAGTGTGCAGACGAAAAAAAAAAAAAAGTTTAAGAGTACACAAAACGTGGGAGTTTGGTCCGAATGGGCTCCCCAGAGCAGACATCATGTGGCTAAATGAAGATGGACTCTTTCAGAGAGCAATGTCCTCTGAAGACAAGCATAGCAACACCAAGTGGAGGAAAGGCCTAAATGCTTTCTTTGAGGTGGTGGAAGGGAAAGTCCACTCAGCAGACTCCCTTTTTCCTGGAAATCAGTTTGAGTGTGGCGAGAGTCTTCACTGTCCAGGGTCTGACAGGCCAGCACATTCCAAAGAGAAATATTCTGAATCTTTTTTTGGTCGTTTCCCGTCATGGGATGCATCATTGACCAGTTCAGCCCATTACATTACAGTGAGTCTCTTGATAAAAAAAAACACACACAAAAAAAAACCCAATTTGATTTCTAAATGATTTCACTAACATGAAAGGAAAGGAAGAAAAGACATCCTGTGATTGTGCTTTAATTGTCATCAGTTCAAAAAAATTCCATGACTTTTCCATGACTTTTCAATGACAAAGTTATAATTCTCAATGACATTTTAATGATTTTTGGTACTTGATTTTGTACGGTCAAAAAATATGGTACACGTACCTGCAGAAACGCATTTAAAAACAAAAGCAGTCTACAGCAATGGGCAAAACAGTCTGCCAAGTCCCATAAAAATGAATTACACTGCAATACAATTAAGTGGCAAAAACCAGAACAGGAACAAACAAATTCAAAACACCAGACTGATATTCCCTTGAAAAATAGCGTACACTACAATACAAATAATTAGTAACACATAAAACAGTCTGAAGTCCCATCCATGGATTTCAATAGCTTTTGAAAACCAGGGGTCATCTAACCCACTGTTTCTCAACCGGTGGGTCGCGGAACATTCCAGAGGGGGTCGCGAGAGTTTTACTGTGTTCCAGGGGAGTAGCCAGATTTTTTTTTTTTTGAGGGGCAAAAAAGCATAACATAGTCGGCAGGATTCGAACCTGTGCTGGGAAACCCCAATGGACTTCTAGTCTAGCGCCTTAACCACTCTACCAGAACTAGTTGTGATGCACTGCGCAGCGCGCCAATGTTGACTTTGGGGGTGCGTTGCGATCGTTTAGTGCAGCGGGCGATATGTGCTTTTAATTTCGTTTTCACAGTTGCGATTTTAAACAATTGAAAATCTGAGGGGGCCGAACATGTAAATGAGGGGGCCCAGGCCCACCCGGACAAGCCGTTGGCAAGCCGTTCTAATGTTCATATATCACGTCTATTTTCGAAATTTCCGAAAATCCGCGATATATTTATTTTATAATATATACATACGTAATGAAAAAAGGCCTCGAAGTCGTGAATCCGCGATGGTCGAACCGCGAAGTAGCGAGGCTCACTGTATATTAAATATGGATTTACTACGTCGGACGAAAAACCACAATGCGTTGAGTGTGGTGAGGAGTCCATGAAGCCATCAAAACTTGAACGTCACCTTCAGACTAAACATCCAACATGTGTCGGTAAACCTGTGGATTACTTTGTGCGAAAGCGCGATGTACTTAAAAGACAGCAAAGCAGTATTGTGTCACTCACGACAGCTTCGAACGCGCAGGTCGTGCAACGAAGTTTCTTCTGCCATTTAGCACTACCTATCTTTGCGAGTCGGGATTTTCGACGGTGACTGCAACGAAAACAAAAAGCAGGAATAGACTGACAACTTCTAGTTTGAGTGCGACACTACGAGTGGCCCTTTCCCCAATTCCACCGCGTCTGGATATCATCGTTTCAGAGCGGCAGTCTCAAACGTCACATTAATGTGTGTGAACGTGAGTGAAAATGAATAAATCAGTTCGTTTCATAGTCTGCCTAATTTTTGAAAAAGTGTTTTGTGAAATTAATTATGAGCACACACAGTATAGGTCTAACAAATTATTTCATTATTTTTCATTACTTATTATTTACTATTTTTATTTATTTATTTCTAGCCTTAGTGGGTCGTAGGACTGTCATACAAAAAAAAAGTGGGTCGCAATAGGCAAAAGGTTGAGAAACCCTGATCTAACCCTTGTTGACAATTTTCAAGGGGTCATAATCAGATTGTCCTATCTTTTATTCAGAGAACTTTAGTACTTAGTAAAATACTTATTTGGCATTTGAAAATAAACTAAAATGAAGTTAAAGCCATTTTATATTTAAAATACAATTGACAATATTTATCTTTGTTCTTGCAAAATTTGACCATTTTTACTAAATTCTCCTGCATCAAAATGATCCCAAGCTGCATATCTGGTGGGGTCTAAAGTGGAAAAAAAAAATCAAAATGCACATTCCCATTTGGGAAGTCCTCCCCTTCACGTAATTTCTGAAACCTTATAGAGGGTGTGATTTGGGTACATTCAGAAGGCTTAGACAAAGTGTTCATTAAACGGTATGGTTTTTATTCAGAAATATTATTTTCTCCACAGTCTTTGGTGAAAGGCGAATTCTTTAATAAAAAAAAAACAGCAATTTTAGAGAATATCCTCTCGCATGGAACAGATGATGCAGGAGTAGCTACACAAAAACAGTTTAGAAAGCTGATATAAATGAGGATACATTGCTTTGAATATACAACACTAAAATAAACTCAATCCACTCTCCTTAACAATAACGCCAATGCAAACACCGTCTACTACAACCCATGGTTTGGTTTCACTTTTCTAAGAAATACAGCCGCCCGGTTTCAAACCTGTCAACACTGGATCGGGCTGTCAGAGCAGTCAGGTGGTTCACTGCCGGAGTGAAGCAGTGTGTTTGCTTCAAACGTCATTTTCACGTGACTAGTGACGTAATGACACAAGCTCCGAAGCAGTGGTTCATTGCAAGGACCGTTCGAGTTTGAAGCTTCGGAGCGTCGGTGTCAGACGTAACATCACTAGACACGACTATCCAGAGAGCATTTAAGCAAAACTAATGTGAGAGCATAGCGTCAACGGCAAAGCGGCAACAGTGAGCACATAAGCACAAACAACTGTACAGAAACCCCAGCGTCAACAAGCAAAAGCGGTAACAACTGTATCATGAGAAAAGTAGCAACATCCCAGGAATAATTTATTCAATTACCCGCCGAAAGCACTTGAGAAGCCAAAGATGGAACATCCAGCTTATAAAACCTGGCGAAGGTGTTGACGTACCTCTAGCAATCGCCATCCACAGCCTGAAGCTAATCTTTGTATAACACTGACGCCCCGGCATAGTATTTGAATGACAATAGTCGAACGCAACGGTCAAATGCGCCATTTGCAACTGCTGAATGAGGTTCCCCGCGCTTCTCACAGGCGGCGCTGACTGTCATTCGTCAATTTACAAACGCGGAAGTGCCGACCGTTGAGAAATAAAAAGATTTCGGATGGATTTAAGTAAAGAAAAAAGAAAAAAGAACGTAGTGAAAAAATAAATAGAGACGAAAGACAAATTTAATGACATTTCAATGACTTTCTTGACAAATTACAATTTTCCATGACATTTCAATGATTTTTCAAGACACTAAAAAATTCCCTGACAGCTACGAACCCTGATTGTAGGTGTGAAGTGGACAAGCAGGTGATTAACCGATGAGGAAAAGCTGTCGAGAGCCACTGAGAGGAGTACGTGCAAAGAACTGGATTAAACTAGTAAGTCAACACTTTGAAAAAAAATTAAAACAAATGATTGAATCTCTGCTTTGCATTCATTCTCAATCTTTTTGGAGAGGGATAAGGCATTGCATAATGGTGCAGCAAGTGGCCAATAAGTTGAGCCAGACCAATCAGTCCTGAGCGGTGAAGAATCAGAGGGCAAAAAGTAGCCGATGGCTGAAAGCGTCATGGAGAGGTACAGAAGAGCTGAGATGGTCCTCACTGCGGAACACGAGATCCAGGGGGAGGAGTTGGATCCAGATCCAACTCCTCCCATTATATATACTTCGCCCCGCAGCCGCCCCATCACACATGGTCATGGTCATCATCACACATGGTCTAATTCTGTGTGCTCCCAATGTCGTTTTCCTTATGTTTTGCCTTCAAAGTTTCCCTACTGTTTTCAAAATGTCTGATTTAGCTCGTGTGTTAATAAACTTTTTTTTCCAATTTAATTGCGTTGGTAATACATTTTGCATGCATTTATGTAAGTGAGATGCTCATGCTATTTAAATGAAGTCAGATGCTCTTGTGAAGTCACTTATAAGTGACTTATAAGTATAATTAGTGCTGCTATAATTTAGTCACATACAGTGTCATAATCAGTAGTGAAAAAAGCACATTCTCTACTTGAATTTAAACTTGAATTAAGTGCCTACTAATTAATATACTTAAGTAATGGAAATCAAAGTGCATGTGAACTACTGAAAGGGGTTAAAGATCAGCCAATCAAAGAATACAGTGAATCTACGAAATTTGTAAGTAATCTTTTTTGTTTTAGATTATATTTAAACGTTTCTCCAAATTAATAAAATACGTGGCTATTGTCCACCACTACGTGTAAGTACGTAGTGGTGGACAATAGCCACGTATTTTATACAAATTACCACAACGTATAAACTACAGTGTTTGTAACTATTAAAAACTTTAATATTTGTTTTCGGCAAGTTTGTTTTTACGTCAAAAGAATAACTAACTAGTTACGACTCGATGCGGAAAAGATAGAGCAACAAGTACGAAGTGTGGGGAATCTGTTGACCAATCAGAATGCAGTGGAAGGAAATCCAACTCCGCCCCCTGGATCTGAATTTAACTCCGCCCCTTGGATCTGGATCCAACTCCGCCCCCTGGATCTCGTGTACTGCATTGAGGTGCTACTGGAAGAGCTGGTGAGACTACAACCCTTATTTATAAAGCACTTTAAAATGATGTTGGCATTAGTGGAGTTGCATTAGCCTGGTTCAAATCATACTTATCTGACCGTTATCAGTTTGTAGCAGTAAATGAGGAGATGTCATGTCGATCACGGGTTCAGTATGGAGTTCCTCAAGGTTCAGTACTAGGACCATTACTTTTCACCCTGTACATGCTTCCTTTGGGTACAATTATTAGGAAGCATGGCATTATCTTTCACTGTTACGCTGATGATACTCAGCTCTATATTTCTTCTCATCCTGATGAAATGTACCAATTCATTAAATTAACAATGCATAACTGATATAAAAAATTGGATGACTAATAACTTTCTACTGCTTAATTCTGAAAAATCAGAGATTCTAATTATTAAACCAAAAAGTTCTGCACGTAATAATCTAGACTACTGCCTAACACTCGATGGCTGTTCTGTCAAGTCTTCGTCGTCAGTTAGAAACCTGGGTGTGCTCTTTGATACCAATCTTTCATTTGAAAGCCATGTTTCTAGCATCTGTAAAACGGCATTCTTCCATCTTAAAAATATATCTAAATTGCGACATATGCTCTCAAACATAAATGCAGAAAAGTTAATGCGTTCATGAGTTCAAGGCTAGATTATTGTAATGCTTTACTAGGTGGTTGCCCTGCACGCTTAATAAACAAATTCCAGCTGGTCCAAAATGCAGCAGCTCGAGTTCTTACTAGAACAGGAAGTATGAGCATATTAGCCCAGTTCTGTCAAATCTGCACTGGCTTCCTATTAATCACCGAATACATTTTAAAATCTTTCTAATTACTTACAAAGCATTAAATGGTTTAGCTCCACAGTACTTGAGCAATCTCTTAACACATTATAGTCCTTCACGTCTATTGCGATCCCAAAATACTGACCAGCTTATAATACCTAGAATATCAAAGTCAACTGCTGGCGGTCGATCTTTTTCCTATTTAGCTCCTAAACTCTGGAACAGTCTTCCTAATACAGTTCGGGAAGCGGACACACTCTGTCAGTTTAAATGTAGACTAAAAACACATCTCTTCAACCTGGCATACACATAACACATTATACATACATTTTGAATCCAAATCATGTAAAATGATTGTTAGGCTGCATAATTTAGGTCAGCCGGAACCGGGAACATTCCCATAACATCTGATGTACTCGATACATCAGAAGACTAATGGCATCTACGCTGATATTATTCTCTGTTTATTCCGAGGTTACCGTGGTCAGCCGGATCTGGGCCGTATCCAGATCAGATGAAGGACCTGCACCTGGACACGAGCACAGCACTGCCCTGAAGTGTCTGCGGAGACCGTGATTCTACTAAACCCTCCCCTGTGTAGATCATGAACTCATCTCCAATCGGACCTAATTAGAATTAATATTAGACTTGAATTATCAATATAATAATCAAACTATCAAATTAATCAATAATCAAAACTTAACACTTAATATTCATCAATTGTATTAATTTGCCTGCTCTTTTAAGGCTGCCGTTCAGCCAAACAAACTTTGTTTATAATGTTTTCATGTGACCACTGTAAAGCTGCTTTGAAACAATCTGTATTGTAAAAAGCGCTATAAGGAAAGGTGACTTGACTTGACTTTAAAACAACACCAAAGTGCTGTACAGAATGAAAAAAGAAAATTGAAGAAAATTAAAGACACAAAATATCAACTTCCGGTGGTAAAAGCCAAAGAGAAAAGGTGGGTTTTTAGAAGACCATTTAGAGATTTAAAAAACAAATACATTTTTTTTTTAAATGAATCCTGAACTGTACTGGCAGCCAGCCAGTGTAAGGAGGCTAAGATGGGGGAAACGTGCTCATGTTTAAGAGTTCCCGTAACCAGATAAGCTGCAGTGTTCTGAAGCAACTGAAGAGGGGCAACAGAAGACCCACTGACCCACACATACAGAGCATTACAGTAATCCAGCCGGGTAGTAACATAGGCATGGATTACAGTCTCAAAATGTTGCCTTTGAAGAAATGGCATCCATACCCATCCTGAAAGTCAACTCCAAGTGTGTTGCTGAGTTCATCAGAAGGCAGGAGGCCTTGTCAGCTACAAATGCGACAGACAAAAGTTTTGCTATCCTCCGTCGACAGAAGTGTTTCTGCTACCAGCCAGCCCCCTGCGACTGAGACGAAAGACCACACCAGTAGTGCAGTATGAGGTCACAGAGTCTTTGGCAGGGACCAGAAAATTAAATGTAGGCTCCAGACATCCAGTCATCGGTTACTTGCACCAGTGCCCACCATTCCAGCAGGACTCCAGCCCACCCTCTCATCCAGTCAGCCGTTACCTGCACCAACCCACTCGTGGTCACAAAAAATACAGCAAAAAGACCTTCTGTGGCAATTCGAACTCATCCACGTCCTCTGAACTTGCTGGACTGACTTTCGAGAACTTTGAAAGCTTTAAAAAGGTAGTGGACGTGGTCTTGGACTCTCAGGCTAAATAAGCATACACTTGTAATAGTTACTTTAAAAAAAAAAATGTTTTAGAACACTTGTTTGCTCAGAGTACATTTAATAGTTAATGCCGTTCAACAGCACTGAGATTTATTTTGTTTTGTTACTTGTTCTTGTATAAATGAAAAAAAAGTGTTTTTTCAAATACTTTAATAACTCACAGAATTATTTAATACTTGATCATTCAAATACTTGAGTAATTGACCTGCCAGCACTTTCATCATTAATCTGGCACTATTCATTTAACTATGCCTGGCATCAACAATAATATATCTAATACTAATATTACTACTCGTTAATATTCGTTGTAAACACTAACATTGTGCAAGTTATGTCAAGCAGGTCAAACAATATCTTCAAATGGCAGGAATCTTTTGCACTACTTAGTTAAAAAGTTTGGTTAAATAATTGAGGACATTGTGATGTTTGTTTTTCTAAATGTGGGAGATTGCTAAAAACGGGAGTTATTTATTAAACAATTAGTACACCTTCAATTTCCTGAGTTTGTCTGATCTTTACTTTCATTCAGCCACACATTATAGAACAAATCCACAATCAATACAACAGACACATTTACAAACGGTCCACTCATGTTAATATCAGTAAGTGAGTGAGGATGATCTTGTTGATGCTGCCGTTTAAACACTACTACCAGATCAACAAGACACAGCCGATCTATTCAACAGGCAACCAACCTTCTATTCAATTATTCTCTGGCTGCGATCAGCTAGCAGTAAACAAGCAAGGCATAAACATTGACCAAGACAAAATACACATATTATACAGTTCTTCTTTTCAACCAGTGAATCAGGGGAGAGCGCGAACGCAGTCCCCCACTACCAGAAATTATGCAGTCGAGATTCCCACATTTGGGGAATTCGCAGGGGTCAGCACAGCCGGAGTGCAATGGCTGAGCCTCGCCCTGGGTGAACCACCTTCTTGATCATGGTGTCTCCCCTGCCAGGTAAGTATGAGTTCTTCTCGCCCCTTCTAGGGGAGCCACTGAGAGGAACATCTTTCTCCACCAAAGGGACTCTCACTTCCCTACACAAGATTCATCACCACCATCTATTCTGAACCCTCACTCTCTCCTCTAAACTCTGGATCTTCTCAAATCATCAGTCATGTGGTTTTTAGTCACATTCTACGCTGACTGTTGACAATAAGATCTGCTGCTCGGCCAAGAGTAGTCACTTCACACTCCACAGCAGATCTCTCTACCAATCATAAGAGAAGGTTTGACTTGGCTCTACCAATCTGGACAGAGACTAGTGTTGCTTGCAAAATGGTGCAGTTACGGCTTCTACCGGCAGGAGCAAACTGGACTAATACATGCACCGTTCCCAGAAATAATACAATACCAGGTCAATGTGTGGAGCACATTAACTCAACAGACCAACATCTCACATTTGAATGTTATTTAATTGTGTAATGAGTGTGGGGGGAGAGAGAAAAAAAAGAGTGGGGGGACCACACTTTTTTTGTTCTTCTTTACCATACTTTAAGAAAAAGAAAACTGTTATGGACCTTCTTTAACAGATAAATCTATTTACTTTTCTGCCCATTCTACTTTGAAGAATGCGTTCACAGTTCCTTGCTGGTGGAACAACCTCCTCGCAGTTAAAAATACATTTCTTCTGTGAGCATTTAACATCACCATAAAAAACCCAGTGCTTTCACTTTCCTTTTATTCCTCCCCTTTCTTGCTTTTAGCAACATCTGAAACGTAGCATTTTAATCACCCTTTGAGTTTATTTGCCTCTTCACAATTAATCACTTGCTGTATTTCCCATTTCCAAGTTGCTTTGACATTTTATTAATTTTGCAGACGCTTTTAGCAAATGCCTGCTTGACGTTTAATATTAACTTGTCATACAATCACATCCTTCAATTAACATTTACATATAGAAACCATAATTTTAACAACAACAATAATACGCATAAACCAATTTCGAACGAAAAAGTTAAATAAATGTAAAGAAATACAAACTGTCAAATTAGTCAGTAAAAATTATTCTGTAAAATATACAATTTAAATAAAAGAAAAAATATTTTGGAAATTATACAGCAAATTTAAACAAACATTTTCAGACTCTCATACAGTGATCTTTAAAACAAGACCAAACATTTTCCCTCCCTTCTCGCAGAAGAGACAGTGAAAGGGTTAAAGGACTCGCTCGCAGAATCACGTGACAAGCAAGCGTCACTTTCTGGTGACTCAAAACAACAAACTACAGATATTTCACAAATACTTTACCCAAAACTACACAAACTGCTCTTCTGAAATGCTTTAATATAACTACTGTAATACATCTGCCATTTAACCTCTTTAGGGGGGTGCACCGTTCCCGGAAGTACTGCAATACCGGGTCGATGCGTGGAGTGGACGGAGCAAGCCCCTATTCCATCTCCCTGCTCCAAAAATCAATTTAATATATGGTGCCCGGGTAGGGCACGTATCAGATATTAAACTGATAAGAACAGATACTACACTTGATCTTAGCCAAAAGGCCGAGAAGCGATACCTACAACTGGTCAGCAGTAGCGACCAGATTCCTTGAGACAGTACATGTGATGATGGTAAGCTTTTACTTTATCTCTTTATTGAACTCAAACAGGTTTTGTATAGCTGGTCATTGTTAGCATTACTCAGGTAGGGCTTACTGGGTCATAAATCCCCTTTACTTTAGCACCGTCATTCACAGAAATGAGTGTAGAAATTGTGGAAGTAAAGGGTAAGATGAGGGGAGGGGACAATGTGGGTGGGGGCAGGGTTTAGTTCAAGAACAGGAACTCACCAGACCTACGTCATACTCACTACACAATGAAAGTCTACCAATAGCATTGAATTCAAATGATTAGTGTGCAGACAGAAAAAAAAAAAAAGTTTAAGAGGTATTTATGACATTTCTACTCGTCATATTGTCTGAAACACAAACAATAAAATTTTGATTCAAAGTTATTTAAATTACAAATACATATCAGGAAGCATTTCTGTTACAACCAGATTAGGGTCAAACATAAAAATCAGCACAGAAAAACAGTGAAATAAATTGCAATGAACAGGGTGAGAAAAATAGCTAGTAAACTGGCAGAAAAATTAACAAAAACAAACAAGGAAAATATCAACAAACAAAACTTGAGGACTGGTGAGCTAACTAATCTAATCTACAACTCAAAGTTAAAACTTTCCTAACTCCCGTGAAAAACAACAAACACACAAGAATCTTCCGGGTCAGCTTACTTACCTAGGCCTTTCCTCTATTCTAATATAACTAAACAAACAAAAACTCACCATCCAGTACAAAAGAAATGAACCTCCAAAAATCTGTTTCCTGAGGTAGAACATGCAAAAACATCTGATGTGACGGATTCTGATGAGACAGCAGGTGCTGATGTGAATGTAGCTGCACTTTAATCATGTCTGGACTCACACATCCTCCGGTGACTGTTTACATCCAAGGACTCAGTGGTTGTTAGATAACATTTATCTTTTTTAGTCTTTTCTTATCCAGCAGGTGACATTTGAGGGCTGGCACAAAATGTGGGAGTTTGGTCCGAATGGGCTCCCCAGAACAGACATCATGTGGCTAAAAGGAGGATGAGGAAAGGGCTCTTTCAGAGAGCAACATCTTATCAAGACAAGCATGGCAACACAAGTGGAGGAAAGTACTGAAGGATGACAAATCTGACAGGCCAGCACGATGTTCTACTCAAAATACTTTTCTATCTTTTTTTGGTCGTTTCCCGTCATGGGATGCATCATTGACCAGCTCAGCCCATCACATTACAGTGAGTCTCTGGATAAATCACAATAATTTGATTTCTAAATGATTCCACTAACAAGAAAGAAAAAGATTTAAAAGACATCCTGTGATTGTGCTTTAATTGTAGGTGTGGAGTGGACAAGCAGGTGATTCACCGAGGAGGGAAATCACACTGAGGGAATCACCATGGCCAAGGTGTGGAGAACCTCTGCAACGAGTACATGCAAAGGACGTTTAAACTAGTAAATCAACACTTTGATAACATTTTAAAACAAATGATTGAATCTCTGCTTTGCATTCATTGTCAGATCAGAAAAAAACTTTTTGGAGATGGATAAGGCAGTGCAGAATGGTGCAGCAAGTGGCCAATAAGTTGAGCCAGAGCCTCATATCGGTCCTGAGCGGTTAAGAATCAGAGGGCAAAAAGTAGCCGATGGCTGAAGACGTCATGCAGAGGTACAGAAGAGCTGGTGAGACAACAACCTTTATTTATAAAGCACTTTAAAACAACCAAACTACACCAAAGTGCTGTACAGAAAGAATAAATAAAATTGAAGAAAATTAAAAGACACAAAATATCAACTTCCGGTGGTAAAAGCCAAAGAGAAAAAGTGGGTTTTCAGAAGACCATTTAGAGATTTAAAAAACAAATACTTTTTTTTTTCTCCTGAACTGTACTGGCAGCAAGTGTAAGGAGATTAAGATGGGGTAAACATGCTCATGTTTATGAGTTCCCGTAACCAGATAAGCTGCAGTGTTCTGAAGCAACTGAAGAGGGGCAACAGAAGACCCACTGACCCACACATACAGAGCATTACAGTAATCCAACCGGGTAGTAACATAGGCATGGATTACAGTCTCAAAAAGTTGCCTTTGAAGAAATGGCTTTATTTTGGCCAATGGTCTTAACTGCAAAAAACTGGATTTAACCACAGCCCTGATCTGACTGTCGAGTTTAAGGTCAGAGTCCATTTTACCCCTAAATTCGTGATGGTTGGCTTGATGTACAGAGCCAAAGCACCCAACTCAATAGAACGGGTCCCAGTGGTGTCACCAAAAATCATTACTTCAGTTTTGTTTGCATAAACACTTAAAAGCCTTTATATATCAAGACACTCCAACACTCCTACGTGCCACTTTTTAAGAGGCACGTAGATCTGACTATTATCTGCATAGCAGTGAAATGACATGCCATGCTTCCTAATTATTGAACCAAGTGGCAGCAAGTACATAGAGAAAAGCAGAGGGCCTAAAACTGATCCCTGCGGGACCCAACAAGAGAGGGGTGCAGAGAAGGACTCAAAGTTCCCGTGGAATCGGCCACTTTCTGTGAAAACATCCAACAAGCGTTGGCCTTCATGAAATCGGTCAGAGTCTTTGATTTCACACAGGTATCGATGCTGGTATGTGAGGAACTGATAAAGAGTATACCAGGAGCAGATGATCGTATCGTCTTAGCCGAGTTTGCAGCCTACAAAACAGCAGCAAAAGAAGTTCCGCCGGATACGAGTATAACAGCATTCTGGCGTTTGCACAGCAGTCGGTTTCCTCTGCTGAGCCGGCAAGCATTACGCTACCTTTCTGTACCAACGAACAGCGTTGACGCGGAGAGAAGTGTCAGCCAGTACACAAACGTCAATGCACCGCAGCGACAGAATTGGTCGGCCAAGTTTTGGCCACGCATAATAAAATAGTTAACAGTTTATGTCACTTGGCATTGCGGAGTCTGTGGCTACGTGCGTTGTAGTCGTATTTTGTTTCCTTTTTGTTTTTTAATACAGGTGAACAGTCGAAAAGTGGCATTTTAGAATGCAAAACAGCGGGTGTGACAGTAGATGGACTGATTGCAGTGATTGGTGCCTAGTAAAAATTGTACCCGTGAATTTTCCGTGAAATCGAATGTTTTTTTTAAAACCTTCCGTGAAATTGCTAATTTTTACCTGTGAATTTGGTTGGTCCTAAAATCATAATGTCATGGTCCACAGTGTCAAATCCAGCAGTTAAATGGAGAAGCACAAGAACTACGCAGTCACCAGCATCAGTTGCTAAATAAATATAGACTCAATAGACTCAAAATATAGAGAAAATTGTGGTCTTTTTAAAAAAAGCTATTAACTGATCCAAGATGGCGGCGCAAGTACGTCGCAAGGCTCAAGGTTTCTCCAGTTTCTGCAATTTTGCAGTATTATTATTGCTTATCTTGGGTCTGTTCGTGCAGAACAGTTGTGCCTTTACCTCGTATACCCAATTCTATGCAGGCTTCGACAAATCCACTCGCCCGCTCGCATTTGCGTAAAAGTAAAAATTTGATAAAACTGTCGGGCGAGTTAGATTCTTCAGATTCCAATACAGTTTTTCTAATCATTCAACTGTTACTACATAGAAAAAACTTCAGGCCGCATAACACTCGTAAAATTTGCCAAACAAAAGCAGAAAATCGACGACGGGCTAGTAGCGATCAGATATACGATTCAGTACTAAAGTTTGAATCACGAATGTAGCATTTACTGTAAAACATTTGCTTTATTTACACAATAAGATAACACCAATACAAAATCCTTTTTCTGCATGTGTAACACTTCCCAGTGGGATTAAAGCATTCATACAGGGGGTTGCACATTTAATGTGTGTTTATTCTGTAACACATGAAATAACAGCGTTAGCAGCGGCTCTCGTGGTTACCATCACTCATGCGAACTCTCGTGCTTGAACTCTCACGAGATTCAGTAATGCATTCAACGTTGTAAACATTCAAATCTCTCATAACTCAGCATTAATCTCTTATACCAGCAACTACACTCTATTCTCCATACACATTCGTATTATCACATAAACTGGTTTTAACATACGTGCAAACCAGTGGCGTAGCCACGGGGGGGCCTGGGCCCCCTCATTTACATGTCCGGCCCCCTCAGATTTTCAATTGTTTAAAATCGCGACTGTGAAAACTAAAGTGAAAACACATATCGCCCGCCGCACAAGACGATCGCAACGCACCCCCAAAGTCAAGAATAGCGCGCTGCGCATCACAACACCACCAGTCTTGGCTGAGAGGATAAGGCGATGGACTAGAGATCCATTGGTGTGTCCCCGCGCAGGTTCGAATTCAGCCGACTACGTTATGCTCAAGCCCCCTCATTTTAAGCTGGGCCCCCTCAAAAATAAATTTCTGGCTACGCCCCTGGTGCAAACTCTTCAAACAATATATAAACCTGCTTCCCGCAACATTTAACAACTCAGGAAATACACACACATACTCTATATACATTTATACTCTAATCGGACAGCTTTTCCACCAGTTTACCTGTAACACATGAAATAACAGCGTTAGCAGCGGCTCTCGTGGTTACCATCACTCACGCGAATTCTCGTGCTTGAACTCTCACGAGATTCAGCGGGAGTTCAGGTCCCCAACCAACACAGTGCGTTCTTGTGGTTATTATGCTAACCATTTCTCCCAGTACTGCTGAATGTGAACGTGGATTCAGCAAGATGAATCTGATCAAGACCGACAAAAAAAACATTCCTCCAGTATGACTCACTTGCAACACTAGTTCGCATAAATTGCGATGGCCCAGCACTTAAGGACTTTCAGCCACGTCGATGTATCCAAAAATGGTTGGACAGTGCCACAGGCACAAGACACAAATCAGGGCACAAGCTTCCAGTACCACGAGCTAAGAAACCTCAGAATGTGGACTTCACTATCAGATTAATTATATTGTTTCTGGGTTCTTGTTGCATTCAACCAATAAATATTTGGTTTTGCAGTATATCAAGTGTTTTTTACTTTATTAACTATTTTTGTCTGTTAAAATGCAGGGCGAGTGCTTTATGTGAAGGGCGAGTAAGTTTTTAGGGTCACTAGTCCAGCAGGGCGAGTGACCCTGGAATAATTCATCGAGGCCTGCTATGCACTATTGTGTAGCTCTGTACGGGAAAACTACACTGTACCTACACCCCAGTAAACACAGAACACAGTTCCTCTAACATTCTCATTTGGCTATTTTTTTGGGAACCAAATAAGAACATTCTGGGAACGTTCCCTGCAGGTTGTTGTTTTTTTGGCTTAATTGTTTAACTTTTAGAGAATGTTTCCTGCAGGTTATTTTTTTTGCTGCCTTAAAAGTGGCCCATTTTAAAAAGCAGCAGGACCCATCTTTGGCCCATACTCTGTGCCATGCACCTGCCACCCATCAGTGCGTTTCCTGTAACACTAACAATTGGTCCCACCAAACCAAGAAATCTGGATTTTGCTGAAAAAGCCATAAAGGACATTCAGGAACTGCTTGACAATGGTTTGGATGGAAAAGAGATAAAACTTAGATGCATTGTGTGTGATGCACCAGCAAGAGCCATGGTAAAAAAAAAAGATCAAGCAGTATTCTGGATATCATGGGTACGACATGTGCACACAGAAGGGTAAATGGGTTTCTGGGCGAGTGACTTACCCTGATGTGGACAACCTCACTCTACGCACCAATGACACATAACGTGCTGAAAGACATCACCAGAATGAGGATGTTCCAACGTCTCTCTTTCTGAGCCTCCCATTGGACATGGTAGAGCAATTTCCCATTGACTACATGCACCAGGCCTGCTTGGGTGTAATGAGAAAACTCATCACAGAGTGGGTTAGAGGAGACAGAAGGGTGAGAATGTCAGCTGAGCAAATAAATGATGTGACTCAAAGGCTGCTGTCACTCAGGAAGGTTATTCCAAGCTGTTTTGCACGAAAACCAAGGAATCTTGGAGATGTTGACCGGTGGAAGGCAACTGAACTGCAGCAGTTTGCTGTATATACTGGCAAGATCGTGCTGAAGGGAATTCTGGCTGACCCGTTATATGATCATTTTATGGCGTTTAAGTGTTGCCTTGAGTCTCCCGCTTTGCCCTACACTTGCAGAACACAACAGCTACAGTAAAGAGCTGATGAAGTACTTTGCTGTAAAACAAAAGAACTATATGGTGAACACTTGATGGTGTACAATGTACATTCAATGGTGCATCTACCAGAAGAGGCAATGGCTTTTGGAAGTCTTGACGCTTACGGTGCATTCCCATTTGAGAACTATCTCGGGAAACTGAAACGACTCGTAAGATCAGGAAAGCGGCCGCTTGTTCAAGTTGTTAAACGGCTGGTTGAAATCCCACATTCCCAACTGTCTGTGGTGACCTCCAAGTCTAAACTCAAAAGGCCTAACAATGCCTTCAATCTCGCTGAAGGACATTGCTGTGAGACCATCGAAGAGAGAGAAGAGTTGGGTAAGTCAGGTTCCCAGATGCCGTTGTGCAGAGATCCATGTGACTCACGAATACTTGGATGCTTTAAAGTGCAATCAAGACATTCAGTTATAAAACTCATACCAGAACAACAGCGGACAAGAAATGCCATAATGGTAGAAAAACGACAAGAGATCCTTTTCCTAGCAATCCTACATGAACACTGAAAATGCCCTAGAAAATTGTGTCTGTTCTCTTTCTGGTTCCTCTTGTGCTCTCCCAGCGTTTCTCTACTCTCCTCTCAATCACCTTGGTAGTCTTGTCAGCTGTGTCTTACCCCCTAATCATCCTCTATGGTTTCCCTCAGTCTTTCTGTTCACGTCAATGTACAAGTTGTGTGATACCCTTTACCCTTCTTTTGGAAATAAAGCCTATACACCATCTTTTCTTCGTTGTCGTTGTGCCTTCTTCCCTACACGAATTACATTAATGTTAAAATCTCCTGCTAACGTCTCATTCGAAGGTCCTGACTCTCTGTGGTCATTAAAAATCCTATGGCACTCTTTGAGTAGGGTTGAAACCCCGGTGTCTTGACCAAAGTTCCCTTCATTGGCCCTTATCAATCATGGCCTCCTAATCATAGTCCCAAGGCCTTCATTTGGCTCTATCCCACCTCTCCACCTATAACTAGTGTGTGGTGCTGCACCGACGGCGTTGTACTGTGGCACACTGGTGGTGGTTGAGGAGAGACCCTTGATATGATTGTAAAGTGCTTTTGGTTCATAGAAAAGCACTATATAAATGCCTCATTCAAACAACTCCCATTTAGAGACACTTTAGAGAAAGTGAGGAGGAGAAACATTTAAGGTCATTAAATTCGGTTATCATATGCAATATGTTGTTGAATAAATGTAATTCATTTTATTTATTTTTAAATCTCAATAGATGGTCAAAACGTATGCAATTGTTGAGTTCAAAGAGGACAACGCAGTTGAAGTTGTACCAACATTATGGTTGGAGGAGACCAAAGAGGTGTTTATATTTTCAAAAAGGTTTCACATTCATTTGTAGTATTACTATTTTTCTAAATTTCTAAAACACAATCTAATAGCTTAAACCAATTTGTTGAATAAATTATTTCTGTAAAACCTTAACAAGTTAATTGACAAATCTTATACACTCTATTTGCAGAACTATATACCCACCAAGTAAAACGCATATCGCTCTGTGATGCACTTGTTTGCAAAACGCTAACCACAGGCATGTTAAAGTTAAAAACAACTGAAACAGTTGTCATTGTTTACACAAAATGACACAAAATCCAGCTGTATCAAAACTAAACTGGCTTATTTTGCACTCATTCTATTTAGTGATTTAGTAAATGTTGATGTTACGCCACAGCTGCCTCGCAGATCCTTTTAGAAGAGCCCCAGTGTTCTACAGCACAGTGCTCGTCTGAAACAGCAACCAAGATTAAGTCAAGTTTTGATTTTTCACACTAAATCAATACTATATATTCGAGGATCAATCTGAGATATTGCTTCACAGATTATCGCACAAAAGTACTGCAAAAATTGCAAGAAATTCCCGAAAACCAGCAGGACATCCTTGCTGTACAAAGGAGCATACTAGCTGCTGTAGCCGTCACCGAGGAAGAGGGAGATGTCCTGGCAAGTGGGCCATGCCAGACTGTGGAAGAGTTTCACAATGTTAACAGTGAATTGGACAATAACGAGAAAAGACTAAAGAACGTATACGAGAAGGAAATGGCCCCTCATTCCCGACATAAGGGTGGGACAAAATGTTTTTTTTTTATTCGTATTATTATTAAAGGCGTGTTTAAAAAAAAAAAGTTATGTCAGGTTAAGCAGCATTATTTCCAGTCTACAGTAATAAAAGTTAAGAAAAACACCTGCGGTGTCTGTATATTGATTGTTCTAGTAAAGGCCCTGAAGTTTTTTTTTTTCCGTTCTTGAGTAAAAAGTTGTAAATCCTTTTGCAGCGATGAACTGTTAGTGAACTTCCAGACGCCGCTCACACTCCTGGGTAGAGTATGGGTAAATGAATGTGTGAACATGTGCTGCACGCTCCCTCTCAATAACAAAACAAACAACTAAAATTTGAAAACTGAAAGCTTTTAAAAAAAGAAAATCTAAGAAAAGCGTGGAGATGGTTTACAGGAGCTCAGCAATTCAAGTAAAATCATGTGTTTGTTATAACGTGTACTTAACAGTTTACTTGGACAAATCAGCTTTATAGTATTAAATGTGAAAAGCAATAGCAGTGTTTTATTATATTAATCTTTTTGTCACATTATTGCTTTTAGTAAGTCTGTGCATATGTGCCATGTGACAGATTGAGAACACGTGCGCAAATCATATATTATATATATATATATATTTTTTTTTTTTATAACAACCCCTAAACCAAAATAATATATAATTAGTGTGCTTCTGTCTCTCTCATTTAAACACTTAAACAGTTTCCATTCAAAATATCTGCTATCAAAATGGTATACTTTTAAGTAACAGTGTTTTAATTATGACTGTTTTTGTTTTTTAATAGATGAACTACCTTCGCTCTCTTGGAGGGTCTAACCCAGGAGCAGCAGTCCGTAGAACGATGCGAAAGATCGCAACAAACAAGGTCTTAGGTGCGTTCAGTTTGAAGGGAAAATGATTTAAATGTTTGCAGTATAATTATAGGCAAGTTTTTCCTCCAACTGTCAATCATTATTTAATGTTATTAAATGCAACAGATTTGTATTTTGCACTGAGAGTAGTTTTGGTGCCACAACAAAATACACAGTAATGTAAATAACACCACACCTAAAACCTAACTCCTTTCACATAATCAACCTTTGTTATTCCTGGATTCAAGGAACACAAAAGACAACTGACGTGAAGAGCTTATTGGAATGGTGTTGAAATTTGCCCCACATAGAAATTTAAAATGGTAAGCAATAATGTCCATTTGTTCTAGAATAATGACAGAGTGACTTCAAATCAGATCACTCTTCCATTCTGCTCTTGCCTGCTTATAGGCAGAAACTGAAGCGGGAAGGTATTGATCACATGGACTGGGACATGTTCCGGGCAGTGTCTGATGAAGACAGAGGCATACTCAGAAACCGTAAAGTGTATCATCAGGAAGTGTGTACAAGATGTAATGCCAAATTAAAAACAATCTGTATCTACCCCAACCAAAAACCGTGGATTAATAGCAATGTTTGAGCAGGCTTGTCAGCACAAACATCCAAAAACAATATTAAAACTCTTTGATTCATTCAAATATTATTGAATTCTGACTTCGCTGCTATCAAACTATAATCATAAGGGGGAAAATGACGGTCCACTGGCGTCAACATATAAACATTGGACTGGTGATGTTCAGCAAGATCCTAAAGCCAGTCATATGTAGTTTTTCTTAACGGATATCAAATGGCAAACACAGGTTCATACACCAATTTGTCAAGGTTTTACTTTGACTCGAGCATAAAAAAAAAGGAGTTCAAAATGTGATCGCTGATACGCTCTAAAAAAACTTATGGTTTTTCTTTTAGGGGGGGGGGGGGGGGGTTGTTTTTTACTGTGTTTTGTTTCCGATTGTGTCTGTTGTAGGACAAGGTGTGGCCTGCTCTCAAGCCACCAGAGATCCTGATTGGTCGGGTGAAAAGGATTGCTCCAAACGGGCTCGAGGCCGAATGAGGGCCATTTGTTTTGCTCGTTTTATTGGTCCCAAATGCGATGGTGCTTGTTGCAAACTTGCTTTGGACATAAATTTCTTTAGTCCTCATTTCTTTTGCCTTCATTTATATTATGTAAATATCATTTGTAAATACTCAATTTCTCAAAGGAAGTAGGGAATTGATGCCATTTATTTTGCATCTATTGTTTGTAGTAGGTTTTGAATTTAGGGAGTCAGGGAAGTTACATTGTATTGCATTTTATTTTTGGTAGGTTTGTTTTACTTTAAGGAACTTGGAGGGTACTCAAATTTATTCATTTAGGTTTGTTATTTTGGACTTGTCCACTTCTGAAAGTTCCCGAGTGTTACTATATTTTGTTGAATAAATAGAATTTAGTTTCACATGACCTTTTGAGTGAGCGAACATTTATGTTAAGCCTGGCCCTAGATAGTCGTAACACAGCATCCAAAAGTCATTCAAGGATCATCCAAATTTTCTGTCTGATCCATAAAATTATACTTCCAATAATCCAGTTTTGAAAGACCTCTGACTTGTTTGCTGGTCAAAGGTGATGCCAATAAACCTAGTCTCTTTTACAACTTTAACAGGGACTCCATCCATAAACAGCTCTGGCTCATTGAGCAAAGAATGAAGTGGATAAATGCATACAGGCTGTGTTTGTTTGAGAGTTGACAAGATTGCATTTTAAAGTAGGATTTTTCTCTGCATAGTATTAATATACTTGCCTCTGTGGCGAACGCAGAGATCATCTACACATAAAACACTGTGGAAATCAGAAACAAAGACTTTAGCAATGTTGTCTATTTTAATACCAAGAATTGTTAATGATAAAATGCTTCTTTGAGGTACTCCAAGTTACTGTTTAAGCAGTCCAGACAGGATATTTGCAATCTGTTTGATAGAAACCGTTCAAGATAGGAAGACAACCTCAAATTCATTTGGTACAAATCTTTTAAAATTGTGCTTCCATGTCATAAGCTTTCTCTAAATTCTCTCTCAATTACTCAAAATAATATCTTATGATGAAACTGAGATTTTGTCAGTCAGATGTATTTTACATTTAGATGAACTTTACAGTTCTCTTTTCTTTACAGTTCTTTACTTAAAGAACAAGTCCTCCCCTTTAAATAATCAGGTCATTTCCTTCACCCTCTGCCCCCATCCATTGTGGTATTCCACAGGGATCCATCCTTGGGGCTCTTTTGTTTTAATTCACTAGATCTTCTCTTTTCATGTCTCAATGAAGTCAAGACCTGATTGACAATGAAATGAAAATAAAACTGAAATCCTTCTTCTGGGTTCTGCTGCTATGAACTCCACCATTAAAACAGTTAAGTTCTATAACAGAGACAAGGGTGCCTACTTAAAAATAAAAAAATTCGGATTTGTTTTGAACACAGCAGTACCCTTACTCTGAGAACTGCACCCTTTCTGAAGTGCAAAAATGAAGTGACGGGATGTTGGCCAATAGGCTTGAGTTGACCTTGTCCTCCTTGATGTAGTGCAGCCCCAATGCCTTGTCTGTTTACAGGCATGTCTGCACTGTAAACGGTTTACTAAAATCAGGACTCTGAAGAATACCAGCCAACAAGTCCAAGAAAAGCTCTAACCGGTTTCTTTGGTCACAGGCCTGCCCTGTTCCTTTGACAGCCTCCACCTTTCCCACCTGAGGTTGAATCACACTAGTACAAATCCAAAATATTGGGTTTCTGGTTTGGCTAGGCACACTTTTACAGGCGAATGGTTAGACCAGCCGCCTTGATGTGAGCCACCACCTCCTTAAGATGCTCTTCCAAGCTTTGACTAAAGATCACAATATTGTCAAGATAGGCTGCAGCAGATTCTTCTGCACCATGGAGGATTTGCTCCATCATCCTTTGAAATGTGGCTGCAGCCCCATGGAGCCCGAATGGTAGGAACCGGAACTGGAAGTGGCCGAAGAGGGTTCTGAATGCCGTAAACTCCTTACATGCTGGCTTCAGTGGCACCTGCCAGTACCCCTTACAGAGATTCAACATGTCCAGGTAGTCTGCCCTTCCTATTCTCGCCACCAATTCATCCACTCGTGGCATTGGATAAGGATTGAATTTATTAGTGCCATTCAACTTCTTGAAGTCTAAGCAGAACTGCAGGGCACCATCTTTCTGCGGCACCAGCACTATGGGACTACTCCACTCAATGGACGATGCCTCAATAACTTCAAGATGTTTCATGGTCTGTAATTTCTCTTTCATAACAGGTAGTAATTTCTCTAGCACCCGAGATGCCACCTGCCGGACAGGTTTGGGGTCTTTGAGGATGATAGAATGGTTGACTAAGTCTGTCCTGCCAGGGGTATCCATGAACAGCTGATCAGGTATACATTCCCATAGCTGATGCCTTTGCTCTTCACTCAGGTGCTGTAAATTTAATTGGATGTTACTGCGACAGGTTGGTAAATACTGTTCTTCAATTTCCTCTTTGCCCTCTATGGCTCTCACAAGCATAGCAATGTCATTGTTCCCAGTTTGGCCTTGAATTGAAGGTGGATGGCATTTTTTTTAGCACGTTCACGTGAAATATTTGCAGAGGCTGGTTTTGAGAGGGAATTTTTATCTGATGGATCACTTGACCTACCTTCTTCGTTATCTGGTAAAGACCTTGCCACTTCACTACCAACTTATTCTCAGACGTCGGAAGCAACAACACCATTACTTGAACTGTTTCAAGGCTTTGTGATCTGGCCGTCTTGTCATACCAGAGATTCTGTTGCACATGGAACTTTATCAGGTTCTCTCTTGCCAAGGCAGTACTCTCCTGAAGTTTCTCCATTTTCACCACGTAAGTGAAGATATTCTTGCTCTTTGAGTCATCTTTCGCCTCCCAGCTCTCTTTCAGGACCTCTTACTTGGTGGGCGTACAACAGTTCAAACGGCAAAAATCCTGTTGAAGCCTTCATGGTAGGCAAACAGGAGGTCTTAAAAAAAAAAATTATAATCTGGTGTATGTGCATCCGTTGTAACAAATACCAATCTGGCCTTACCCATGAGTAACAGAATGAGGTGAATAGCCCAGTCTTGTTTAGGGCACTGGTATACCTCTGCCAGTCTCTCAAACGTCTGCAAATTGTGCTCAATATCATCAGAGTCGTGACGTGGCTCCCGGTCCATCACCTCTGGGAGCAGTTTCCGACAAACCAGCACCAAACGGATACGGTCCATGTCGATTTGCATCTGCATCTGCGAGCATTTTAAAATGCGTTTCTTGTCTGACTGTCTCTCTCATCGGTCATCTCAATCCTTTTGATACTTTCAAGGCATTGCATTCAGCCCTAGATTATAGTTGTGATCTCATTACACCATACACAGTCTCTAGGTCAGTTTCAGACCAGTTTCTTTTATCTGTCCCTTATTCACGTTGTAAAACAAAAAATGTAATAGTGATTTCTCTGTAGACTTGAGGACTGGTGAGCTAACTAATCTAATCTACAACTCAAAGTTAAAACTTTCCTAACTCCCGTGAAAAACAACAAACACACAAAAATCTTCCGGGTCAGCTTACTTACCTAGGCCTTTCCTCTATTCTAATATACCTAAACAAACAAAAACTCACCATCCAGTACAAAAGAAATGAACCTCCAAAAATCAGTTTCCTGAGGTAGAACATGCAAAAACATCTGATGTGACGGATTCTGATGAGACAGCAGGTGCTGATGTGACTGTTGCTGCACTTTAATCATGTCTGAACTCTCACATCCTCAGGTGACTGTTTACATCCAAGCACTCAGTGTTAGATAACATTTATCCTTTTTTAGTCTCTTCTTATCCTAGCAGGTGACATTTGAGGGCTGGCACAAAACGTGGGAGTTTGGTCCGAATGGGCTCCCCAGAACAGACATCATGTGGCTAAAAGGAGGATGAGGAAAGGGCTCTTTCAGAGAGCAACATCTTATCAAGACAAGCATGGCAACACAAAGGGTTGCCTGAAGGATGACAGGACATCCACGTTCCTCAAAGAATGATGAATAGCACATCCAGTTTCCTCGAAGAACTTCCAGAACAGCTTCTCTGGCTGTACACCCAGATGTGAAGAACATAACGAGTAGAGTAGAATTTAAATTATTCTTTTTAAATGGTTCTGTCCTCCTGATTTCCTTGAGAAGGTGGAATGAAAGTCCACTCAGCAGACTCCCTTTTTTCTGGAGATCAGTTTGAGTATGACGTTAGTCTTCACTGTCCAGGGTCTGACAGGCCAGCATGTTCCACTCAGAATACTTTTCTGTACCTTTTTTTTTTTTGGTTGTTTCCCATCATGGGATGCATCATTGAACAGCTCAGCCCATCACATTACAGTGAGTCTCCGGATAAATCTCACAATAATTTGATTTCTAAATGATTGCACTAGCAAGAAAGAAAAAGATTTAATAGACATCCTGTGGTTTTGCTTTAATTTTAGGTGTGGAGTGGACAAGCAGGTGATTCACTGATGAGGGAAACACCATGGCCAAGGTGGGGAGAGCCACTGCGAGGAGTACGTGCAAAGGACTTAAAATACAGCTGTGACGGAATTTTATAAATCATAAGTTTTCTTTTTATTCTTATATTTTGTTTCTTGACATTATTGATGTCACTATGTACTTTCAATCTAAAACACATATGGTGTATAGGGAGCTACACGTCACATCTAGAGGTATAGAGAGGGTAAATGACAGAGAGGAAAATTACAACTGTTTTAGGAGACTTGTAGATTAGAGATATAACTGCACCAGGAGTCCTCCCTTACATTTATTCATTTAGCAGGCGCTTTTATTCAAAGCGACTTACAATTTGAGGAGTGCTTATGATACAAAGTTTTGAAAACTCTATGCACAAGTTCACAAGGGCACGTATCAGATATTAAACTGATAAGAACAGATACAAGCATGGGGAATAGAGAAATAATTTTTTGTGTGTCTGTCACACTCTGCAGGGCAACTTTGGATGTCTGTACTGTTGACTTTCTCAGAGAAAATAAACCTTTATTAAAAGACAACTGGAATTTTTGTCTCTAATTCAGAGTTGATAAAAGACTTTGCACCCACAACAACACTTTGAAAAAAAAAGAAAAATAATTTTTGCTTTCCATTCATTCTCAGATATATCCAAGAAACTTTTTGGAGATGGATAAGGCAGTGCAGAATGGTGCAGCAAGTGGCCAATGAGTAGAAAACATGCTCGATGACCTCAGGGTCAAGTTCCAGCGAGACATTCGGAATCTCCTGTGTTTCACCAAAACATGGCTGAACCCAACGGTTGGAGCTACTGACTTTAAAGTGTCAACCCTTTTATCTGCCTCGGGATTCCACCACAGGCGGACACGGACAGATCTTGTGATTTGCATGAGGCGCTTACTATGCACCAAACTCAACACCGGAACGCTGTGCTTGTTGTGGGGGACTTTAACTGAGCAAATCTTAAACGGGCTGCGGCGAACTGTCACCAACATATCACATGCCCCACCAGATGCGAAAGGATCACTGCTATACACAACTTAACAAAGCACAATCTCACCTTATCTTCCTTATGACAAAATAAACAAAGGCTGAAACAGTTAGAGCCTATACAGAGAGCGGTCGCACGATAGCGAGTTTATGAAATTAGTTCTGGGACTCGTTGGAAAAAATTGCAGATGATAGAGTCGAGAAAACTGTAATCAGGACTTTTCCCAACCAGAAGCCGTGGGTGGATAAAACCATCAGTGATGCTTTAAAATCTCGCTCTGCAGCCTACAACGTGGGGCTCGCAACTGTAAAAATGGGGGACTACAAAGCTAACAACTACTTTCTCTGTTAGCAGCTTTGGTTTAGTCATGCCATGGTCATTTGTACATTTAGCTAGAGTAACATCACATTAAACAGAGATAAGGCTTCGAGATACTCCTCGCTGCATACTGTAGGGCGGTGACGTCACGCATTTTGAAGTCACTTATGAGTTACCGCGCATGCACAATGACGTAGCGTCTGTATGTAATACAGAACATCCTAACATCCATGTTAAATAGCAACATCCACGTGTGAATGTGCGCAAGTTCACATGTGGATGTTGGTCTGACTGAAAGCAATGGATTCAGTGGTAGTAAGTGAATGAGCATTATTTATGTTGTTTTTAACAACTGTGTGTTTGTTTTAATGTATTCTAAGGGAGACCTTTATGTGACGTATAGAATGAAGCAACTCTTAACTTGATTGTAAATGGGTTTTTTCCCTTCAAGATGCCATGAACTACGCACGTTTGTGTCTTCTACACCCGTTAATCATCCATCAGAAAGTCAGGTACTTAAGGTAAAACAACTTCCATCTCCTCTGAGTACCAACCAATCTCTACTTTTAGGGTCTGATCAGCACCCTTACTTCAACCACACAGTGTCTCCTAAAGATCATGTATTCACTGTGGAATTGAAGTTAACAAGAAAAACCGACGCCTCCACATTCGAAGAAAACATACAGAAGTGAAACAAACAATTACATCTGAACATCACTTTCTTAGCCAGTGCATTGACAGTGAGAATGGTATATTTGCTATTCAGAAATCTTTCTTTGGGCCATCACTGCCAATACATGTGCAGAAGAGAACATGGGGGGGGGGGGGGGGGGCAAACCATAGAATCAAGTGTGAGGTAGACCAGTGTAACACAAACACTGAGTTTGCATTTCAAAGTGGTTTAAAGGTGTTTAAATGCCACCATATTAAATCTTTGTCTTTCTGTCCTCGAAGCACTGATAATACTATCACTCTAAATGAAGTACTGGTGGAGATGGTGGAACAAAAGTGGTTTGGAGAAGACCGAAAGAAGAAGTGCATTGAAAGGCAGCAGACAGCAGGTATTATAGGTGTGCCACTCTCAGTGGAGGTGACAATTGCTGAACCCTCATCCATGAAATATATTTCAGTGTATGAGCCCAAAATGTCATATTATAGGTGGCTTGGAAGAGTAATTGTTAGTTATGACTCCAAAAAAAAATCAGGTGGAGTTGTCCATGTAATGAGACAAAACAGACGTGTGCACAAAGCGATTGCCAAGTGGCACTTATTTCAAACTCAGAAGTCCCTTTTTAGAAATGTAAGGACCACAGGAAGGACTGATCCCATCCCGAGTTCTCGGCCCAAAACAGAAGACTTACAAGATACACAATACCCACCAAATGAGGAGGACATAAAGAAAATGGTGCTCTATTTATTGACATTTAAGTCTATTTAAATAGTTAAATATCATTTATATATTGTGTATTATAATGTGTACATAATTCTGTAATTACAATTGTAAAAGAGATATCTGCTATCTTTTGAAATAAAAAGTTATCACTGTTATCAGTTTTTGTTTTTTGGTAAGCATATGGGAATACAGACACTTAAAATCTACTGTATGTAGTCAGTTTAAGTATTGATAAAGTGACAAACTGTCAAAACCATGGTTATGTGTACTCAGTTTTGCTTATTCTTAGAATTTGTATCAGTATGTTCTTGTTGTATTTGTATTATATGTGCACAGGAAGCTTCAGCACCAAGAAAACAATCCTTGTGTACACGTGCAAACACACTTGGCAACAGCGCTTTCTGATTCTGATAAAGCTCTTGCTTTTTATTTCTTTGGCGTTTTTAACATTTTTACATTTTATTAACTACTAATATCAAGTTTTTGCATTCGTTTTAAAGACGTGGGATGCCACACAAGACATCAAAAAAACTAAAACTAAACACGTGACAATACCGTGTAGAACACGCATGCGCTGTCACCACTGTTATGGCGCATGCGTGTCAAAGACAAGCAACACGTAACAGATGTTTACATGCAGAGCTTTACCACACTACAGCAGGGAATGTCTCAAACATTAACCAAGACACACCAAACATATAACAGTTCTTCTTTTCAACCAGTGAATCAGGGGAGAGCGCGAACGCAGTCCCCCACTACCAGAAATTATGCAGTCGAGATTCCCACATTTGGGGAATTCGCAGGGGTCAGCACAGCCGGAGTGCAATGGCTGAGCCTCGCCCTGGGTGAACCACCTTCTTGATCATGGTGTCTCCCCTGCCAGGTAAGTATGAGTTCTTCTTGCCCCTTCTAGGGGAGCCACTGAGAGGAACATCTTTCTCCATCACAGGGACTCTCACTTCCCTACACAAGATTCATCACCACCATCTATTCTGAACCCTCACTCTCTCCTCTAAACTCTGGATCTTCTCAAATCATCAGTCATGTGGTTTTTACAGTCACATTCTACGCTGACTGTTGACAATAAGATCTGCTGCTCGGCCGAGAGTTTACAGTCACTTCACACTCCACAGCAGATCTCTCTACCAATCATAAGAGAAGGTTTGACTTGGCTCTACCAATCAGGACAGAGACTCGTGTTGCTCGCAAAATGGTGCAGTTACGGCAGGAGCAAACTGGACTAATAAGGCAAATATGCTTTTGGACACAAAGATTTTTCATTGAATAATGCCTAATGTTTCACACGCAGTAAAGCACACTTGAATATGAGAGTGAGAGAAAGAAGGGGAGGGGGGAGAGAAGAGAGACAGACAATCAAATGTTCTTTCATAACTAATAGAAATTTGCTTTAAAATTTGCTTTGCGTCACCACTAGAGGGAGAAAAGTATACAAGCAAAACTGAAATAGAACAAGGCTAGTTCACTCTTGAGTTAACACCAAGCTCAGGAAAATGGTTTAAGCTTAGTAACCCTTTGGCAAGCAGAGCGAGGTATGTTCTTTTTTTCTTTGGTAAGATTTAATTTGGGTAATGTTAAATGTGTAAGTTAATGTTTGTTTATATTGTGAGTGGTGTTTGAGTTTATGTCTCTGTGTTTTCTTTGTAGTTTTACAGTGCCATGTGCTGTGACACGTTGATGCTACATGCTGTGGTGCTAACCTTATGGTGCAAAGAGATATGCAACTGAGAATTGAGATCATGAACACTTCAGTATTTAATTACATCTGAGAAACAATAAATCAAGCGCACAGAAACTCTCGGTCTCATTTTTCGAAGCCAAAGGGCCGCTACAAGAACTTTTACAAATCTCATAACCAACACTATACAATACTTTTAAACTCTGCCATCACCCAAAACTAATATATTTTTAACTCTTTAAGGGAGCACCGTTCCCAGAAATAATGCAATACCAGATCAATGTGTGGAGCACAATAACTCAACAGACCGACATCACACTCACTACACAATAAAACAACATTCAAATGTGCATGAAGAGAGAGGGCACACTGTTTTTAATTTTACCATTGTAGGAGAATTTAAAGTTAAGAGCAGAGGACCAGATATGTTGAATGAAGACCAGGAGTCAGAAGTGCAGTCAATAGAAGAAATTTTAGTGAAGTTTAGTTAGCAGTTTCATCAGCAGAAGCTTCAGGTCTCACAAGGGGCTTGTGACGGACACACAAAAGTGCTAATGTGGACGTATAAGGTACTTGCTCATTTAGATTATAATAATTTCATAAAAAATTTAATAGTATTTGTTTATTCTCTACTGGTTAAGGGCTTTAAATCTTAATTTTTTTTTTTTTTGTGCACACAAATTAGTTGCGTTGTATCTTATTGTTCATATTTCAAACTCGTCATAGACCATCAATACAATTGGCTTGAAAATTCACACCCATCATCTAGGGAAAGTCAAGGCAAAAATTTGTCAAAGGATTTTCGATTAGTTAAACTGTTAAACTGTTCAGATACAATTTCATACATTTCTGGTTTGGCCTATTGTGAATAAAACATCCACAAACAAGAAACGTCACAAAACCGTGTAAATGTTAAGAACAAGTCATTTTGAAGAAACGTGTGAGGTTTCATGTATTTCTGATACTCGTAGGGCTAACAGTAAATCAAACTATCTTTCATTAAAAAAAAAATTAAAGGCTGGAATACTACTTTTGTCCACAAGAGGCACCATCAGCCTAAGAAATCTTTTTATTAAGTTGGCTTGAGAAAGCCAACTTAGTGATATTGTATCTAAACTTAATAATAATAATAATATTCTTCTTACCTAAAATTCTCAATGCATCTCCTCCTAGAGCTTTAAAGCTACAACCACTAAACTCTGCTCAGACTTCAGACCTGTTCTGACTTGAGTTGCTATCCCTTTTCAGACTGATCAGACTTATGATTTTTGATAAAACTGAAGATTAAAAATCATAAAATCTCCATAGACTTTCACTAATGAAGTGAAAACTGAATTTTAGATAGAGCGTCCACCCCATCTGTTGGTAACATCACAACATTACACCTGATATATAATACATTTCAATACAGTATGTGTGAACATGTCCATTCCAATGGGCATGCATTTTTTTTTTAAATCCTGAAAAAAAACTTGCAGGTCTACAATCGATTTTTTACTTTAATTAGTAAGTTAAATCTCTCTATTTTACATACATAATATCACAAAATTACACCCCTGTTTGCACGAATCAGAGCGCTGCAATTCAAAGCCTCAAAGCTTTTCAAAGACGCCATTACTGCTGGAGAGAGAGATCATAATCTCCTAAAATAGATTTATGTGAGAAAGTTTATGATCAAACGGAAATTGTTTCCGATTATCAAGTAACCGCTGCAGCGTGTTTCCTTGAAGATTTATGCACTTATATGGCCGAATTCTGACTCTCATTCGTCTTTACTCGGCAACGGATTTTCACTGTTGAGCACATTACTATGGGGAAGGTAAGTGAAAGAAGTTTAAACGCACGTCCTCTCCTGGACTCGCGACAACGCATAACCGTCTAAGCGCCTACGTTTATTTATGTACTTTATTGCTGAATTCTGACTCCCGCTCGTGTATTCATAGGGAATGCAGAAACATGAATATACATTGGAAAGGCTTCCCTGAGCAGCGCGCGCTGACTCTCTTCAAATGCAGCGTCTAACAGTCAAAGTTATTTATAACTAATTCTTGAGTATATAGTTACATTGTGTTAATTCTTTTATCTGCTTTTAACTAAAGTCTGACTCCTGTTCTCGAGTTCAAACGCGCTTCCTGAGCAGATTCGCTGACAGATCGATGTTTTGTGAACACTTAAACAATAAATGAAATAAGATTTTTAAAGGATGCAAAAAACATGGCAGATCGATTCAAACTGTAAACTGCTTGAGATTCAAAAAAAACTGCATTACTCTGCTGCATTACTTGAGCAGGAATTATTTTTAAAATACTAATATTTAAGTTATTTTGTTTCCCATGGAGGATGGCTTTATACAAATATTACATTGCGTTGATTCCTTTATCTGCTATAATTGCCGTGTTGAACTGAAGTCTGACATGGCAGATCGATTCAATCTGAAAACTGCTTGAGATTAGAAAAAACTGCATTACTTTCCCCATTGTACTTGGCAGGAATGATTTAAAAAATACTAATATTTAAGTTATTTTATTTCACAGGAAGAAACACTTTATATATACATACATCTCCTTCAGACCAGAATTAGGTTCCAGGTTTCTGAAAAAAAAAAAATTAATATCCCATTAAATTAGGCATCTATTAATGAGTAAGAAAAAAAAATCATAACTCCTTCATAGCAATTTTTGTTGTCAATTGCAGTGGACATTTGGTCTTAACAGCTGTGAATATCAAACTAATATAAACCAATATAAAAAAAATCCCAAGGTCAAGAACTTGAAAAATGTAACATTTCAACTTTAATTTTGAGGTTTTTGTTTTACAAATTACACATTTAATAAAATAAACCTCTAATAGAAAATGCATTAGAGTCAGTGCAGTCACTTTACACACACACACACACATTTCCTGTGTGTATCTTTCAAGGTATTCCCCAGTGGCACAGAGCAGTAGTGCACTTTGCACTAATCACATTAAATAAATAATTGTATACTCTGCATATGACATTTTCTCAAAAATGTGTTATTACTGTGATAACTGTATTATTTATCTCATATGAGAACATTACATATTTGCGTCTTGACACAATAATAGTCAATTCTGTCAATATTTGCGCTGTTGCGCTCGTCAGACTCAGGAAGCGCGGATTTCGAACGCCGTTGCCTAGCATCCATCTGGCAAATCTCCGCTCTCTACCCAACAAAACCAGTAGCACCTCAATGCAGTACACGAGATCCAAGGGGCGGAGTTGGATCCAGATCCAAGGGGCGGAGTTAAATCCAGATCCAGGGGGCGGAGTTGGATTTCCTTCCACTGCATTCTGATTGGTCAACAGATTCCCCACACTTCGTATCTTTTCCGCATCGAGTCGTAACTAGTTAGTTATTCTTTTGACGTAAAAACAAACTTGCCGAAAACAAATAATAAAGTTTTTAATAGTTACAAACACTGTAGTTTATACGTTGTAGTAATTTGTATAAAATACGTGGCTATTGTCCACCACTACGTACTTACACGTAGTGGTGGACAATAGCCACGTATTTTATTAATTTGGAGAAACGTTTAAATATAATCTAAAACAAAAAAGATTACTTACAAATTTCGTAGATTCACTGTATTCTTTGATTGGCTGATCTTTAACCCCTTTCAGTAGTCCACATGCACTTCGATTTCCAATACTTAAGTATATTAATTAGTAGGCACTTAATTCAAGTTTAAATTCAAGTAGAGAATGTGCTTTTTTCACTACTGATTATGACACTGTATGTGACTAAATTATAGCAGCACTAATTATACTTATAAGTCACTTATAAGTGACTTCACAAGAGCATCTGACTTCATTTAAATAGCATAAGAGCATCTCACTTACATAAATGCATGCAAAATGTATTACCAACGCAATTAAATTGGAAAAAAAACTTTATTAACACACGAGCTAAAACAGACATTTTGAAAACAGTAGGGAAACTTTGAAGGCAAAACATAAGGAAAACGACATTGGGAGCACACAGAATTAGACCAACATTACAGGGAAACCACAGGACATTCACAATTAGCTATCCATCCATCCATCCTTTCACACTGGTCAGCACAGACTTCACAGAACTCGCTGCAGAAGCCTGGGTGGGTGTCTTCGCACACCATGACCATGTGTGATGGGGCGGCGGCGGGGCGAAGTAGCCTATATAAAATGGGAGGAGTTGGATCTGGATCCAACTCCTCCCCCTGGATCTCGTGTTCCGCAGTGAGGACCATCTCAACAAAACGGACGAACTCCTTCTGCTTTCTCGGACAAATAAGGATTTCACACACTCTGCTGCTCTGTGTTTCACGGAAACCTGGCTGAATGACACCATACCGGACAGCGCGCTCCATCTGTTGGGCTTTCAGCTGTTTAGAGCGGATCGTGACACAGAATCGACGGGGAAATCGCGTGGTGGCGGGACATGCTTTTACATCAATGAACGGTGGTGTACAGATGTAACTGTGTTAAAGAAGACGTGCTGCTCAAATCTTGAAACACTCTTCATTAACTGCAAGCCGTTCTATTCGCCGCGGGAGTTTCACTCGTTCATTCTGGTCAGTGTTTACATCCATCCTCAAGCGCATGTGAGCTCAGCTTTACAGAAACTCGCTGATCAGATCACAGAGACAGAACAACAACACCCGGACTCTGTTTTAATCATTCTCGGGGACTTTAATAAAGCCAATCTGTCCCGTGAACTGCCAAAATACAGACAGCATGTTACTTGTCCCACAAGAGACAGTAATATATTGGATCACTGTTACACCACAATAAAGGATGCATTTCATTCTGTTCCACGAGCAGCTTTGGGACGTTCTGATCACCTTCTGGTTCATCTTATACCGTCCTACAGGCAGAAACTAAAATCAGCTAAACCTGTATCAAGGACTGTAAAAAGATGGACTAACGAAGCAGAGCAGGATTTACAATCTTGTTTTGACCTCACTGATTGGAGTGTTTTTGAAGCTGCTGCCACCGATCTGGATGAACTCACAGAGACCGTAACATCATATATCAGTTTCTGTGAGGATATGTGTATTCCTACAAAGACTCAACTAATTTACAATAATGACAAACCGTGGTTCACTGCAAAACTCAGACAGCTCCGTCAGGCCAAAGAAGATGCTTACGTGAAGGGGGACAATGTCTTGTATAAACAGGCTAAATACACATTGGAAAAGGAGATCAAAGTGGCAAAGAGGAATTATTCTGAAAAAATAAGGACTCAGTTCACTTCCAACGACTCCGCATCAGTATGGAAAAGTCTAAAGAACATCACCAATTACAAGACACCACCCCCCAGCACCGTAGAGAATCAACGACTGGCAGACGATCTGAACGAGTTTTACTGCAGGTTTGAAAGAACACCCATCACCTGCCCTGAACGCCTCCCCACAAAACCATTCACACCCTTCACAACTCCTGCAACCAGCCCTGAATGCCTCCCCACAAAACCATTCACACCCTTCACAACTCCTGCAACCAGCCCTGAATGCCTCCCCACAAAACCATTCACACCCTTCACAACTCCTGCAACCAGCCCTGAATGCCTCTCCAAACAACTGTTCACACCATTAACAGCTCCTGCAACCCATCCTGAACACCTCTCCAATCAAGCACTCTCCAATCAAGCACTCTCACCATTCTCACCTCCTGCATCCCCCCTCTACCCCACACCTGCAATCCAGATCAGCGAGGATGCGGTGCGCCAGGTCTTCCGGAAGCAGAAAAGGAAAAAAGCACCAGGCCCAGATTGTGTTACACCAGCCTGTCTGAAATCCTGTGCTGACCAGCTGGCCCCCATCTTCACACAGATCTTCAACAGATCGCTGGAGCTGTGCGAAGTCCCTTCATGCCTCAAACGTTCCACCATCATCCCCATCCCTAAGAAACCCAAAATTACAGGACTAAATGACTACAGGCCTGTGGCTCTAACGTCTGTAGTCATGAAGTCATTTGAAAAACTGGTGCTGGCCCACATGAAGGACATCACTGGGCCCTTGCTGGATCCTCTTCAGTTTGCCTACAGAGCAAACAGGTCTGTGGACGATGCAGTAAACATTGGACTGCATTATGTTCTGCAACACCTAGACAGACCGGGGACTTATGTGAGGATTCTGTTTGTGGACTTCAGCTCGGCCTTTAACACGATCATCCCAAACCTCCTCCTGCCCAAACTAACTCAGCTCTCCGTGCCCACCTCCGTCTGTCAGTGGATCAACAGCTTCCTGACAGACAGGCAGCAGCTAGTGAGGCTGGGAAAATACACATCCAGCACCCGTACAATCAGCACCGGAGCTCCCCAGGGCTGTGTTCTCTCCCCACTGCTCTTCTCCCTGTACACCAACGATTGCACATCTAAGGACCCCTCTGTCAAGCTCCTGAAGTTTGCAGACGACACCACACTCATCGGCCTCATTCAGGATGGTGACGAGTCTGCTTACAGACAGGAGGTAAAAGAGCTGGCTGTCTGGTGCAGTCTCAACAACCTGGAGCTTAACACCCTCAAAACAGTGGAGATGATCGTGGACTTCAGGAGAAACCCCCCTGCACTCCCCCCACTCACCATCATGAACAGCACTGTGACTGCAGTGGAGTCATTCAGGTTCCTGGGCACCACTATCTCTCAGGACCTGAAGTGGGACATCCACATTGACTCCATCGTAAAAAAGGCCCAGCAGAGGTTGTACTTTCTCCGCCAGCTGAGGAAGTTTAACCTGCCACAGGAGCTGCTGAAACAGTTCTACTCCACCATCATTGAATCCATCCTCTGCACTTCAGTAACTGTCTGGTTCAGCTCAGCTTCTAAATCTGACCTCAGAAGACTACAGAGGGTAGTCCGGACTGCTGAGCGAATCATCGGTTCAACTCTCCCATCTATTCAAGAACTGTACTTATCCAGAGTGAGAAAAAGGGCTGTCAAAATCACTCTGGACCCCTCACATCCAGCACACTCCCTCTTTGAACTGTTGCCATCTGGTCGACGCTACAGAGCACTGAGCACTAGAACGACCAGACACAGGACCAGTTTCTTCCCTCAGGCAATTCATCTTATGAACAGCTGACAATAATGGCGAACACACTACACTTTATATACACACACACTTTATTTATCTAACACACATACTTAGTATACACTTAAATTTTGCACACAATATATATGTACATACATAACTTCACTTTGTAATATACCTGCCTACAATTGTCATTTGTATATTGTCATCCACTGTCTACATATTTGTATTTTTTTATTCTTTTATTATGTGTTTTATGTTCTGTCGCTGTCATTCTGTTGTACTGCGGAGCTTCTGTCACGAAAACAAATTCCTCGTATGTGTAAACATACCTGGCAATAAAGCTCATTCTGATTCTGATTCTGATTCTGTTGGCCACTTTTGGATAGAGTGTCCACCCCATCTTGTGGTGACATCACAACATTACACCCCTGTCATTATGAAAAAAAAATTTCAATGTATATACATATACACATTTCAGTAAAAACTTTTAGATCTGAAACCCCAGATCCTGCAAGAAAATTGACCCAGGTAAAAAATCAGGTATGGATTTGTGTGTATAATTGCCATTATTACAAATAAAAATAATGTGAAGCAAAATAAATATTTTTGTGGTCGACGTAATCGATGACATCGCTGCAGCTCAACATACAATCACATCCATATCAGGAAAACTGCTGTACAAATAAACTTCATTTGAGACTTGCATTTAGAAACCATAATTTTAAAACCACAATCCGCATGGAAACCAATTTTGAAAGAAAAGGTTAAATAAATGTAAAGTCCATCAAATATAGTCAATTTAGAGTAAAAACATAAAATATACAATTTATATAAAATAAAATATATTTTTTACATTTCATATTCAGTAAATTTAAACTCCCAAACTCGCATTAAGTGATTTTAACAATCACTCGACAGCAGATCTCTCTACCAATCAGAAGAGAAGGTTTGACTTGGCTCTACCAATCAGGAAAGAGACTTATGTTGCGCAATATGGTGCAGTTACGGCATTTACCAGCAGGAGCAAACTGAACTAATGAGCCAAACATGCTTTAAAAAAAAAAACATCCTTACACAGGACACAATAAAAAATTCTTCCATAACTAGTATATAATGACTAACAACAACTTTTACAAGTCTCATAACCAACAATATACAATACTTTTAAACTCCGCCATCACCCAAAACTAAAATAATAAATTAAGAAATTTAAACTCTAAACGGTGCACCGTTCCCAGAAATAATGCAATACCAGACTGGAGAGAGACAAAAAAAGTGAGGCTTACACGAGATTTAATTTTACCATACTTCAAGAAAAACTCTTATGCACCTTCTTTAAAAGAGAAATACATTTACTTTTCTATTCATTGTTCCTTACTGGTGGAACAACCTCCTCGAAGTTAAATACACATCTAACTTATGAGCATTTAATCTCATCATAAAATCCCTCCCTTTTCTTGCTTTAATAATTAACTACATTTATATAGCACTTTTTCATAGACACTCAAAGTCGCTTTACATGGATGGAGGAATCTCCTGAACCGCCACTAGAGTGCAGCATCCACCTGGATGATGCGACGCCAGCCATATTAAGCAACATCTGAAATTTTGCATTTTTAAATCACCTTATGAGTTTATTTGACTCTTCACAATTAATCGCTTGCTGTATTTCTCATTTCCAAGTCGCTCCAGATAAAAGCATCCGCAAAATTAATAAAATGTCTATGCCTGCTAGAAGTTTAATATTAACAATCACATCCTACAACTGACATTTATATATAGAAACCATAATTTTAACACCACAACATTCGCATGGAAACCGATTTTGGACGGAAACCTCAAATGTAAACTGTCAAATACAGTCAAAGTTATTATTCTGGAAAAATACACAATTTATATAAAAATATAAAATACTTACTTAGCACATTTCATATACAGTAAAATAAACTCCCAAAAAACATTTTCAGACTGTCAGTAAAAGATCATACTAACCTTTAACAAGACCAAACTTCAGACTTTTCCCTCATTTCTGATCTAAAAGGCAGTGAAAGGGTTAAAAAACTCGCTCACAACATCACGTGCCAAGCTCACGTCACTGTCTGATGTTCACAACAAGAAACTACAGATATTTCACGACAATTTCACTCTAAAGAATACAAAGCTGCTATTCTGAAATATATTATGGTACCAACTCTCACACATCTGTCATTTAACCTCTTTAGGGGGGTGCACCGTTCCCGGAAGTACTGCAATACCGGGTCGATGCGTGGAGTGGACGGAGCAAGCCCCTATTCCATCTCCCTGCTCCAAAAATCAATTTAATATATGGTACCCGGGTAGGGCACGTATCAGATATTAAACTGATAAGAACAGATACTACACTTGATCTTAGCCAAAAGGCCGAGAAGCGATACCTACAACTGGTCAGCAGTAGCGACCAGATTCCTCAAGACAGTACATGAGATGATGGTAAGCCGTTATGTCATCTTTAAAAAGCGTACATAATTGTAAAGCTTACAGAATTATATACAAGCTTGTTAACATCGCATAGCTCACAACACAGTAGTTTCTTCGAATAAATACTGAAAAGGACGAGCTGATATGCTAATGAGCTACCAGTCGTCCAATCAGAAACAGAGTTTTCTAAAATGAGAAATATAAACGTATAAACTCTCGCATGGAGTTTTATGAAACACGCATAACATAAAAGAGCAAAATAACATCAACTACGACATGACAGGAGAGATGAAGGTCTCAGGATCTGTGATATTGAGGGCAGATATTGCCGTCAAACGCGGGAGGTTTCGCCCCCAGCGGGCAGAAGAAGAACTGCAGCGCCACACGCGCATAACGCATGATGAAAAACAATTCAGAGAGAAATACCTGCTTACAAACAACAGGTTAACTACCTAAATAACAACAGGCATCGTGATTTTATCTGACGATAAACCACCAATCAATAAAAATGGAAAACATTTCACCTGACGTTCACGACACAAACAATTGAGCAACGTTTTTGTAGATTAAATCTTTTTCTTTTATATAAAGTCACCGAATAGTGTAAATAAATTGTGACAATAAGAATCGACTAAATTTCGACACTATCAGAATCTTAAAATTCTCAGTTGAAGTTTAGCACTTTCTAGTGACTTTAATCAGAAAGTGTGTGTTTGTCAAGAAGATGATCGCACTGACGATCCGCTCTTCACCCACAGGCCATGTGGCATATATTTGATCTCAGATCATAATTAACTGATTAATTCCAGGTGTTGTCAAATCCCACATTTATAAGCGTCACCGGATCACATTACAAGCCACCAAGAACAAACTGTCACAGAAATACTTCAAACAGCCCAAATTATCCATTTAAAAAAAAAAAAAAAAAAAAAAAAAAAAAAAAAAATCACCATAATACTTTAAAATCGCTTTTCTTACCTTTCCTCGGGCTGATGTTTGTAAGTAATATCCTCGGGCTGATGTTTGTAAGTAATATCCTCGGGCTGATGTTTGTAAGTAATATCCTCGGGCTGATGTTTGTAAGTAATATCCTCGGGCTGATGTTTGTAAGTAATTTCCTCGAGCTGATGTTTGTAGATGAAATAAACGCGAGTCGCAATGACGTCAAAGATAAACGTGACCCGCCACGCGACGAGTGAAGGTCAAACACTCGAGTTTAAAACCTGCTTTAACCTACTGTTGTTTCGCTATTAAAACGTTATTGCTCGTTTATCAATCTTAAAATTAGTTTATAAGCATAAACGTACGGTGTGGAGAACACGTAGGCCTACCTTTTGGAAAATTACAACGAATGTTCGATGTCGCTAAGCTCGGAAACGTACGAATAACACTTCAATTAAAGCTAAACATAAAGCAGCATCCGCCAGAGTAAAGCTATTCACTTAAACTGTACAATTTTAAATGACTTACAGCAAAGTTTCATCCTCAATGTGTCCGTGACGAAAATCGCAGGATCTTTCACAGTACTTTTCCACATTCAGATCACGAGAACAAGCTCCGCCCATTCGGGGGGACGACGCGATTGGCCAATTTCCCTGTCAATTGCAATTAGTCTAGATTGTCTTGCTATGGTCCAATCACACGAAAAACTCCTAATATGAAGAAAACGAAGTCAAAACAACACAAACTGAAAAGGTTTACAGGATTTATAGTTAATAAGAAATTGATAGTATTGTTATAAATTCCGAAAGGAACAATACACTTTTTAACTAATTAAACTATAATTTAGTAGATATTTTTACAATAGTTTATGGCACTTTATCTGTTCAATAAAATACATTACTTACCTGTTTAGTAACCAAAACACCATCTCTGCATCATTTTTACATTTCAAATCCCTCAGTTCTCTCAATTTTCTTAAGCCAAGTCATGTTAATTCTTGTTTTATTACGAGCTCTCTGTACTCCAGCAGACTTTCCTCTATTCCGGAGATTCTCTGGAGGTTTAGCGGCTCCATGTCGACCTTTCTGCCTCGTTGTGACAACTAACCCCTGCCACTCTGACACCAGACTCATGGCAAAGCAGCCAGACACACTTTATTCTGTTAACAGATATGACGAAACACAGGCAAGTGACGCATGACGCAAAATCCGCAATTTGTTTATTATCCTATGAACATTAAACATGTATAGTTTTTTTTTATTATTAAAAGGTTCAAATAAAAGCTTAAAGAACATATGCTAGTATATTAGGAATTGCTATTAATAATTGTACAAATACTTTTAATTATTGCATGAACTGATGTTTATATATAGCAAAGTGTTACTGACAATATTAATTCTGAATATTCTCTGAATCGTTAAAAATATAATTATTTAATGTATTTGTTTAGGATAATAACAAAAAGAATCACATAATACCAGTGAATCAGTTCTATTTTTTTTTTAAGAAAAAATATTTTTGACTCTATTTTGAATGTATGCCAGTAAGAGCTGCAGCAGCTCTCAGATCATCGAGGAGAACAGCAGAAGAAATCATCCCAAAACTTCCACAAACAGGCAAGACAAAGTCACTAACTTCAACTAATTTATTGTCAACACTAGAATATAATAAGACAGATACAAAAAACTGGTTAATTAAAGCAAAATAAGCAGTGGTAGTTGGAAATGGAGCTCCTCCTCCGATCCATCACATACCCACAGAAATTAAAGACTGCAAAAGACAAGAAAACATTAACATGACCTGCTCAAGAAAAACCCAGAGACCTTAACAGCTGACTGTTTTCAAAAAGGAGACAAGTCCACCATCACCAATCTTCTAGTCTACACAGAAAACAGCAACACTTGGCACACGACCACCTGTGGTCCTGTGGTCCACCTTTTTGTAAACCAAATGTTACAAAAATAAAATAACACGGCATCTGTAAAGGGCGACAAATTCAAATTCATGAAGAAGGAGACACCAGCAAAGCATTTTTGACTGTAAATATAGTGGAACTGTAATGTTTCAAGGGAATGAGGTGTGTCTCAGCTCTGTTCAGGCAAACTTTACCAGCCTCAGAGCCCTGGCAGAGACTGAGAGACAGACCGAGAGAGCAGACAGATGTGCAGCAGTTTGTACCTATAGGAGGTTGAACTAAGAGAACTGGTGCTCTCGCAGACAACATCCAGCGAACACGTACAACACCTGAAAAACAAACTTCATCAGCTCACAAAATAATTTAAATCTAGTGTTGACGAGCTGAGAGGAGAAATAAAAAAGCTGTAGCTGAACAGTGAGCTGGAAAGTGTCAGAAAAGAGCTGATCTTCAAATAAGGAGAAACGCAAAATCTGAGAGAGCAGACAGAAGCTGTCATTCAGCCTCTCTTGAATGCCACTCAGACACGAGCACATCCACTCCTGACGCCTCCCGAGACTAACACACCAACTGCACAGACACACACTCCCACGAACGACCAAGAGCAAGAAAACACATAATCACATCCATGCAGAAATACTCATTTTAATGGACTCTAATGGCAGGTTCATCAATGAAAAACAGCTCTTTCCCAACCAAAAAACCCCCAGAAAACTTGGTGCCCAAACACAGAGAGTGCCCTTCAACAACTTGGCAAGGAGAAACTTGGTGATTTTACGTAAAGACAGTTTGAATGTGTTTGCAAATTCTTTTTTAAGATGTTGCTCTTTGCTAAACCCCTGGCAGTCCCTCAAAGAGTAACAGAGAATGCAGCAACCCTCAACCCAAGGTACATTACATCCCAGCATCATTTACATTTATGCATTTGGCAGACGCTTTTATCCAAAGCGACTTACATGGCATTCAAGGAACACACTGTTGAACCCATGGCCTTGTAAACACCAATGCTCCACTGGTTGAACTACAGGAAAGCATGAGCACACAGCGTCTTCCCACCGCATCCAGCAGAGCCGTGGAGACCCTCGTCCTGCCCCCCTGTCCTAAACCTCAACACTTGCGCTTCCGGCCTCCATACCCACCCCCTATACATGATCACCCTGCACCCCAGCACCGTCAGCATCACCAGGACCTTGTGCAACCACACCAGCAGCAGAAGAAACAGCCAGGACCCAGAGAAGCCCTGGCGATGAGTAACAACACCCTCCACAGCGCAGAGACCAGCTCCACAACCAAACATCCACAGACCAGAGCCGCAGGAGCAACTGAGCTACTGAGGGTGAGAGGGGATTCTCTCGGCAGATTCACATACAGTTAATTTCATGGCTGCTCAACGGCTGACTACATTCATGGTCAAAACACTAACACCACGCTCTCTTTCTCTCTCTCTCTCTCTCTCCCCTCTCTCTCTCTCTCTCTCTCTCTCTGTAGGCATCTCTGTGCACTTTCTAAAAGTGTTTTAAGTAATCTAGTCATGAAAGTTTATCACACGCACATGCAACGTTTTATTTCAGTAATATTATTTTAATTGCAAGTAGGCTACAGTTTATTTGCAAGTATTTATTATATTAAAATGGTATTAAATAACATTAAATCTGGTTTTAATTGTTTTTGTTTACAAGTGCATATTAAATACAGTACGTGTTTGCATTAAAACCCTTGTGGAATTTCAAGTATGAGTGGTGTGGTGTTTATCCAGTTTAATTTAATTTTCTGCCGTGGACTTTTTAGTTGCGCAATATGGAGATAAAGACTAGGTATAAATGGTAAATTAAAGCACATATGTGAGTGTGTAACGTGTAATTGTGTGACAGTGGGGGTCAGTGTTCAGCTGCAGACACATAAACAATGTTTACTAACTACACTAGCACTAAATAGCACGATATAAACATGTCCAAAACATAATACAGTATTTGATAATCTCTGCTGGGATCCAGCCATGGACATGTTTAATAAAGTGACAGCTTTTCTACAGCAGGCGTTGGAAACAGTAAGTAAACATTGACTATCTTCAAACTAGCCTGTTAGCTTAGCCGAGCAAATATAGAAAACATACCTCGAGACTGTATAAAAGTGCTATACACACGTTATTAACTGCTATATGTAATCGATATAATCAATTTGGTAGACTGTCAACGCGTTGTCATGCCTATCAAAGGTTTATTTTAAGATATAATATACATTGTCTTCAGTTTAGCTAGTGAGCTACAGAAGTTGAGTACATTTCATAGTACACTAATCTGCAGATTGCGTTGATTTGCTGTCATTTATTGTCTATTAAGTTAATGGGTGAGGTATTTATGATATATGGAGATATGTGAGTTTTTCTTGGTTCCTCGTACACTTTTATGTTAGTCTAAAAGTGTTCACGTGGAAGGAGCAGACGTGCACGCGCAAGTCTGGACATGACATGAGGAGAAAATGCCCTTAAATCCTTTAAAAGGCTCACAGCTATACATGAGTACATATATATGAGCGTATTTGCATACGTAAAAATATATTGGCATTATAACAAAATATCAACCCAATATCAAACAAAGTTTGGGGGTTTTGAAATGGCTCAACAGTGACAGTAAAGACATAAATTATGTTTTTATTACTATTTATCAAATAATCTTTAAAAAAGTATCATGGTTTCCCCAAAAATATGAAGTATTAAATAAAAATATTAATTTCAACAGTTTTCAACATTGATAATAATAATAATAAAGTTTATTATTAAAGCAGCAAATTGAATGATTTAATTGAACATTCAGCTTTGATCACTGGAATAATTATATTTTTAAATGTATTAAAATAGAAAACAGTTATTTTCACAAAATTGAAGACTTCTATTAGAAACATGAAAGAAAAAAACTTTTGTCAAACCTTTGAGTGGTAGTGTATGTAAAATAAAATTATGAATTTGACTGAATATTACTCTATACTTTATTATGTCTTATAAGATTTATTAATTTCCAGGAACTCATTGTTAAACGATCATGTACAATTAATGAGCTGTTCTGATTATTTCAGAGGGAGCCTTCGATAAATCTGCAGGACTCTTTTGTGGATCACTGGAAAGCAATAACCAACTATTACATTGAAACTTCAGGTAAAACTATAATTGTAAATTCAGGTTAAGCACTGTAAATTATGCCATGTTTTGAAATGGAAAAATACTTCAACGAACGATTCAGTTGCATGTTTTGGTTCTTGTGCAAAGATGAGTCTCGTCCGGTGAAGCACACAGACATCCCGTGGAGGCTCAAACAGATGCTGGACATCCTGGTATTCGAGGAGAAACAGCAGGGAGAGGAAACCGGTCCCTGCATGGAGTACCTGCTCCAGCACAAAATACTAGAGACGCTTTGCACACTGGGAAAAGCACAGGTATGAGGACACAGACTCAAGACACAGATCATAAATTCTTAAAGCTATAAATAAACTAAAATATTGCTTCATTGTACAGTATCCTCCTGGCATGAGTCAACAAGTGATGCTGTTTTTCTCTAAAGTCCTGAGCCAGATCCAGAAACCTGTGCTACATTTAATCAATGTCTATCGGCCCGTACAGGTAAGACATGGTCAAGAGGAACTGTTAGCGTATGGAAAAGACCTGAAGTTTTATAAAACATTGTCCATTGCAAAAACAAGACATATGGGTTTGAGACAATTAGATAAATAAAAAACTGTTCAAGGTATTTTTAAACGTCTTCAAAAGACGTTTCTTATGCTGACCAAGGCTCTGTAACAATCAAGAAATGAAAATTAATTAGAATTTATTTTATTTTTGTTTATTTAAAAAATATTTGTGGTTCAATTTTGTACACATTTAAGCACCATGATTTTTTCATGAATGAAGCTGTCAGGCTTCTGTCACTTCAGTCATGTTGTCTAGTGTTTCGGTGACAGAGCTGTGTGACAGTGTCTTTGTGGGAGCGCGTGGCTCAGTGTTTCGAGTCGCGCGCTCTCTTGTCTGTAAAGTGTCTTGTTTGCGGGTTTTGATTGTCCGAGACTTTGGTCTTTTGTGTCGGGATTCGGACATTTATGACCTGTGTGTATGTCCATGTGAGAGCACGAGTCGAGAGTTTGCTCTACGTCAGGGGTGCCCAAACTTTTTCCTATGAAGGGCCAAAAATCAAACTTGATTGAGAGCCGTGGGCCAAAAGTAAATTTTGCATCATAAATCAAACCGTATTACATTAAAGTTGCTATGGGTTTATTTCATAATATTTAAAATTAATATAAAACAACTTTAATTTGATTAACTAATGCAGTTTTATTTGTAAAGCTTTTCATTTTAATGAACAATTTAAATGGGCAACAATCCCCAAGTGTTCGATGTAAAATACAGTTGAATGCCAAACACACAATCAATAATAAAACTATGTGGTTGCAATGTCAGCGACCTAATGAGAGATATGAAGCTGGTCCTTACTTTTCAGAAGTTTTTCAAGATTGGGCTGCAGCTGACTAACAGACAAAGACAATATTTTATGTAGGTGAGAGTCAGTTATTTGGCTTCTTAGTTTACTCTTGTTCAAGTTCATCAGACTGAAAGTCTGCTCGCAGAGGTAGAGTAATCCCTTGCGGATTTTTCAAAAATATTCATCAAAAAATAAAAGTTCTAAAATACCGCCATGTGCAGCCGTATTGCAGAAAGCAGCGTTGCTTCATCGTGACGCGAGAGAAAAGGTTTCCCAAGATGCCAGACAAAGAGAGAAACTGTCTCAGAGGCTTTGTACACGCCCACGGCACTCAGACAAGACACGTGATTGGTTCCCGGCGCGAGCTCGACCAATGAGAGCACAATCTGTGTCAAAGTTATCTCGCGCTCGCTCTCTCTCTCATCGGACGGTATGGCGGGCCAAATCAAAAGTTGCCGCGGGCCCTAGTTTGGGCACCTCTGCTCTACGTCTTTCGAGCATTGCTCGAGACGCCCTCTCTCTTGTCTGCGTGTATTGTTTAGCAAGTGGTTTGTGTTTACTTCGGCCACGTGCTTTCATGTTGTGTTTAGTGTGGCGCAGAGTTTGTTTCACTAGCTATGCGGTGTCTTGTCTTGTTTCATGTGGACACGCAGGTATGTGCATCCGCACATCCGCTGCGTGTTCGAGTCATGTCTTGTCCTGTCAATTGTGTAACCCCGCCCGTCTTGCTCCCTTGTTTATTGGTTGATTTGACCCACCTGTTCTCTCTTAATTCCCCCTGCCTCCTGTTCCCTAGTTAATCCCTTATTCCCTTATTCTTGTCTTGTGCTGGTTCGTCGTCGTTTCATGGCTGTGTTTTGCTGTCTTGTTTGCAAATCTTTAGTCCTAGTCTGTCAGTCAAGTCAAGTCAGTCTAGTTTCTGTTTTTTCCTCCTCGAGGTGGTTTCTGTTGTGTTTTGTTTTTATTATAATAAAATCCCCATGCTCCTGCATTATTGTGTCCTCGCCTCATCCCTATCCCTAACGTGACGGAAGCATCCAATGTTTCAATGGAAAAGGATTGCATTACACTCTGAGGTGGAAAATAAAGTCTCATTTATTCCCTCTTGTCACTCTCTGTTATAGAAGCTGATCCATCTCTGTGGACACCCTGATTCACAGACAGAAAAAGAGGAGGCTCAGTTTCTCTTTGCTGTTTGCACTCGAGTCAAAAAAGACCCTTATGTCCTCAACTATATCCTTGAGGTACCGTCTTCCCTATTCCCTCTGACACTTCTACGTTGACTCGTTGTTCAGATTTACAATCTGATTTAGATTGCGAATCTTAAAAACTACAACAAACACGCCTACATTTCTATCACAAAGATTACCAAAGACCCTCCGAAGAGGTCCAGTTCTACCTCTGGCGAGGCCTGCAGTCCTGAGAGGGCTCCGTCTCCACCGCATCCCTCCACCAGCTCACCTCAGGAAGCCACAGGCATCATCCCCGTAGTCATTCACCTGGGGAAAAGTGAGGTGAGTCATCATGACAGAATATAAGACGGGTTGGATGTGTGACTAAACAGAATGCAGAATGGGGAGATGTTTCCAAGGCTTATTCACACCTAAGTTGACCTAAGGTTTAACCTTATTTGAAAAATGGCACAATACATCCCAAATACGCCCTTAGGCCCAGTTTCGTAGACAAAAAAAACTTTATATTAGTAGGAAAAGCATTTTTAACATTTAGCAATGGATATGTTAACCTTGACGGGCCTAAAAACTGATTTTGAAGAATCGTTTTCTCAGATATTTTGCAGACACTCCAACATTAAATTGAAATGTTTGTTTAGTTATTCAAAAAAATGTTAAACATAAATTACGTTAAATCGAATTGAAAGTTCTGAGCGTGATTCTACTGACGATGGACAAATTGAATCATTTCCATAATGACCAACGCAATCTACCATTAGCATTGGAAATTAGCATCTGTTTTTATTTGGGCGGTAAATAACAATGCAAATACTGGTAGACCAACTAGAGCAAACCTTAGTAAATCATCCTGCATGATTACCTTATTTTCCTGCATATAACCCGCAGACGCAGACGCAGATAATCCGCACCCTCAAATTGCCCGCGGGTTTTGTGTAAAACGTGGTTGGTATAACCAACAGTGTCTCCCGCTGTGCAGCAGCTCGTCCCTTAAGCGATTCTACAGGTGTTGATCATTAGATGAGATGAGAAGAGCCCGCCCTCATGCAGCACAGCCAATCACGTCTTCTTGCATGATTGACAGGTCAGACAGCCTATCAGCGCCAGCTGTCAGAGTGACAGTACAAGCCCCAGAGACAACAACCCTCGCAAGAAAGAAAATACCGCAACAAAAACCTTATGTCCTTAGGGACGTAACAAATATATGAAATATTATTATGTGTAAAAAATTTGTGATATAGCCCACACCCTTATATAACCCGCACCCCCCCTGTGGGGTTTGTAAATGTGGGGTTTGTCTGGTATAACCCGTGGGATATATGCGGGAAAATACAGTAGTCAGTCAACTTTCCATTCAGAATCATTGTTTTTAATGAGACTCCCTTTCCCTCTCTCTTAGAAAAGTCAAGTTGTGCTCAGATCCATGGAGAGTTTGCAGCTGCTGGTCAGTTTACCACAGGAAGACACTGGACGTCTGCTGGCTAAGAGATCTCCACTGTGTCACCTACTCGCTCAGAGACTGACTGAACTTTACTGCCTCATCCCCTCATCCCTCGACCCTGCAGAAATACACAGCTACTCCAGTGTACAGTGGAGGTGTGTGTCTGTTATGAAGTGCTGAATTGTTTACACTTTATTTTTATGTCTTTATCTCCTTAAGACCCTTTCACACATCTCCTTTCACACCTGCTTAGCATTTCTCATTCTTAATTGTAAAAAAATACCCAGAGTCAAATCATCGTAATCATATATTTATTTGGCTTCATGTTTCATCTGTAGATACGTTTCCTTTTGTTGTTTAAGTGCATAACGAGGATATCTGAATGATTAACACAAATGCTAAAACTCAACATAAAATACTTTTCTAAGGTGTTTTCTTTTGTGCAACAGCAGCGGCTCGGGTAAAGTCCAATCTTATTGGACAAGTCGTTTCATAGCAGGGTTTCAGTATCAACACACTGGCCGAAGTTGTGCTGTGATTGGTGTGAATACAGGTGTCGATTCAAGAGCGTCATTGCAACATTCATTAAGGCGTTTATTCTAAGCATTCACTGTTGTTGGTTTTGCAGGACTCAGTTTACACAGGACAGTACAGCGGAGAGCCAGTCGTCTCCTGGCAGTGAGGACGTCCGCAGGTTCTTCTGCTTTTTGGACTACTGCAATGAGCTCATCGAAGAAGCTCCAAGGGTTTGTCAAAATTATTCATTTGCGTTAACAATGAATGCATTTTATGTGTACAACTGCATTAGTTTGAAATATTTCCTGAATAAAATCATTAGCTATGTTTTTATGTGTATGTTGGGATATCACATAAAAACATGCCAAATGGGAAGATGTGCATAAAGTAAAAAAAATGGTATCACTATTATTTTTGGTTTATACTGAAATCACAATTATTTAACACTTGAAGTTGGGCAATATGATCAAAGTCTATTTCCACAACATTCGCTTTCATATCAGTGAATATCAATACTAGTACTATGTTAAGTGATGTAAAACACTTACATAAGACAAGCACAGCAATACAATAATAACAGAAAAAAATTACAAACAAATCTGACATAAATATAACCTGACAGACTGCTGCAGGTATTTTAAGAGCTAAGAACTAGTTTTGCTTTCCTGATGTTTTAAGATTATTTTTTAAGTTATACAGTAATACTTTGGTTATTTGAAAATGGCACAATGCATTACAGTAATACCTCGGTTTACGAGTTTAATCCGTCCCAAGAGCTCGTAACTCAAAATTCTCGTAAACCAAAACAATTTTCCCCATAAGAATGCACAAAAAAATCACTCGATTCGTTCCACACGACCATAAATGCCCATTTTAATTTTTGGGGGGTTTTTACCCTATTAATTACAGTTTAAATTATAACCATTAAAATCTCATATAAATACTAATAAATAATTGACAATTAAACTCTAAAAATACTTGACAGTTTACTGTAACACACTTCAGCTTTGAGTAGCGTCGCTGCTGGCGTGAAGGAGACGAGAGGAGGGTTTTACTGCTTACAGGGAGAATTTCATCCCTTCTTTCTTACTCATCTTGAGGTCATTGTCTATATGCTGTACTGTACGTGTATATTTCACTACGTGAACAATAACGATCACAATTAATGTTAACAACACGAGGTAAAAGCGCTATAAATCACTTATAAAAGTATCACTGTGGTGAATGATGCAACCAAACCGAGCGACGCTGAGAGAATGAACGAGTGAAGGGGTGATGGGCTTTATGAGAGGATGTCGTTAAGATATTTACAGTAAAAATGCGGGCGAAGATGCTGAGCATTAGGACTTTTCCACAAAAAAATGTGCGTGGGCGAGGGAATATTGTTCTCGAACTCCGATATAATACTTGTACACAGATTTGCTCGTATACAAAGTCCCTCATAAACTGAGGTATTACTGTATTCGTTTTTTTCTATTTTTACATTTACCATTTTATGTATTTGACAGGCGCTTTTATCCAAAGCGACTTGCATTGCATTCAAGAAACACATTATATTTTATATGATAGTATAATAGCATATTTTGTATAATGTATGATAACGCTTCACATTGCACATGATTTTATATATATATATGTTTTTTCCTTGTAGGTACTTGGTGTTGAGATGGCCAGAGCAATTCACCTTCAGTGGCTTAAAGGAGTCATCCAGCCTCATCTGCTGCAGATGTGAGTAGAAAACACAAAACCTCCTCAAAGGTTGCTGTCTGGCGTCATTAATTAGAGCTGTGAGTGTGCAGGATGACCGGAAGAGTGGTGCTGATTTGATTAAACTCTGGGTGTGCAGGTCAGAGGTTGGGATCCTGGTACACACCGCTCTGCTGTCCTGTTCTGTACGTCACATATGTGCCCCTGCACTTCTGGAGGAACTGGTTCAGTTTCTGTTGGGCAAGGACACGCATTGTGAACAGCGGCAGGACACACATACTCACATTCTCCGTTACCGCCTTATCGAACACTGCAACCACATCTCAGACGAGGTAACTAGTATTCAAACAGTTTCACTCTTAAGAGAATGACTTTAAGTGTTACAACGTGTCTTTTGCCCTTTGTCAGATCAGTATTACAACGTTGCGTCTCTTCGAGGAGCTTTTACAGAAGCCCAGCAGGAGCATCTTGAACAATCTGGTGCTGCGTAATCTTGAGACGCGCAACTACAGGTTGTTCGGATCGGGGGGCGCAGATGAGAGACATGCAGTCGAGAGTGATCCTCTGGAAGAGTCTGAGTGAGCAGAGAGACTGAACACAGATTGTCTAACTTCACTAAAGGGCCAGTCACACAGCTGATCACGCACAAATCACTCACAAATCACGCACAGATTGGGTTTGGACGGACGTGGACGTGCGCGGTTGCGAACCAGTTCCGACGCATAAGCACTGACGGCCGACGCGTGTCCCGCGCATATTCACGCATAATCTACGCACGCCGACTCGTGAATAACGCACCGTGCGTCGGAAAAAATTTGAACCGTTTAAAACTCAAAATCACGCACAAACCGCCTTCGACGCACATCCACTTACAATCACTGACGGTCCACGTTCGTTCCACCGACGAATTACGCATACGACGCACGCTCCACGCAGAAACGAAAATCTGTGCGTAATTCGTGCGTGATTCATGCGTTTTCGCTGTGTGACTGGCCCTTTAGTGGCTCATCATTTATCGTTCACTCTCTTTCTCCATCAGGGAGCTGGAAGAGGATCCATTTTTCACAGACATGTATGAAGACAGTGGGTTCAGTGGCCAGGAACCTCTTTTAACTCTGCCCAGTGGCAGAGAAAGACGCAATCCCAGTGCGCACACACAGGTCACGGACTTCGTCAACAGGTATCATTACAAGACAATGAGCTTTTTGCTTTGTAAGATAAAAACAGAGCATTTCCTCTGGAGCGGAGAGCGTCTTTCTTGCTTAGTCCGCTCAGGGCCGCTCGCTCAACACAGAATGCCCTTTGTGATATGCTGGTTTGAGAATATGTGAAATAAGCAATAGGTCTAAGATTATGGATATCAAATATTGTTTTAAAGGGATAGTTCACCCAAAATATTATTTACTCTCCCTCAGTTTGTTCCAAACCTGTATAGTAGCCGTTATTTATATATATTACATATTTTATATTTTAAAAAAGCACTAAAAGAATTTAATAGTTATTCAATTTAAGTTTTACATAATTTTGACCAGGTGGGCACAGATAATAGACAATGTTGTCAAATATGATGCATATTGGATGTCTATACTTGTGATTGATTGTTTGAATGTTTCTAATTTGTTTTTCATTTTGTTAGCTTCTTGTGTTTAGTGCCCCAAGAGGCAAAAACATCCCATCTTGTTCAGGGAGCAGGATACGACACGTACGTTCATGATGCGCACAAACTGGTGAGTCGGCACACTGAAAACAAAATCAAAGTGTGCTCAGATGATGTGTGTCATTCAGTCATGTCGAATGTACAGAAGCTTTCAACTGTGAGAGAAAACTTCTTGCTTCTTGCTTCTTGTTGTTGTTCTTGCTTTCAACGTTGGTTTTAAAATATTCTAACACTAAACTGCCCTCTCTCTCTCTCTCTCTCTCTCTCTCTCTCTCTCTCTCTCTCTCTCTCTCAGTTAAAGGAATGTACTGCTCTTTCCCGGGACTGGAACTGGTCAGATTCTGTCAAAACCACTGAAAACAACCCAGCTACAGACTTCTACGAAGGGCACTTCCTACAAACCCTGTTTGACAGGATTGCACGTATGCTAGAGCAGGTAGAGTATTATTGTCTCAACTCTCAACTTTATTATACAGTGGATATAAAAGAAAAAGTCTACACACACCTCTGTTAAAACAGCTGGTTTTTGGGATGTGAAATATAGCTTTCTTGTAGCTCAATCAGTAGAGCATTGGTGTTTACAACGCTAAGGTCATGGGTTCGATCCCAGGGAAAGCAAGAACTGATCCAATGTGTTTCTTGAATCCAATGTAAGTCGCTTTGGATAAAAGCATCTGCCAAATGCATGAATGAACGTATAAATGTAAGTCGTATCAGAACTTTTGCATGATTAATGTGAAAATTACAACCTTATGCAATGCCACTAAAAACCAAACACATTTCAGAGTGAAACAACTGTAAAACCTTACTGCATAAATATGCACAGCTCTGAGCTAAAACTTAGTTGAAGCACCTGTAAGTCTGTTTGGATAGGAGTCTGTCAGTGTGGCACATCTTCGCAACGTAATATTTTCCCACACTTTTTGGGAAAAACTTTCTGTATTTCAGAAAAATGATCTGTTAAATTGCAAGAGCACCTTCATGTCCCGCCACAGTTTTTCTATTGGATTCAGGTCTGGGCTCTGGCCGGACGATCTAAAACATGAATAAGCCGGACTAGGGCTGGGCAGTATCATGGCAACATTACTTTTATCCAAAGCGACTTACATCGCATTCAAGAAACACATTGAATCAGTTCTTGCTTTCCCTGGGATCGAACCCATGACCTTGGCGTTGTAAACACCAATGCTCTATTGGTTGAGCTACAGGAAAGCTGTTGATATTTTTCTGGTTTTGATTATTGAGGTATATAAATATATCCTCGTTGCAGATAAAAAGTGGGACGTGCATGATGTTTAAAAAATGTAAGTGCAATAAGCTGTGAACAATAAACTCAATGTGTACTCATGCTGAATGACACCTGTATCCGACCTCTCTTAAATCAATAATGTGAAAACGGCCATCATGTGGAGTGTTCACATAAACACAGTTGGGTTTGTCTTAGTTGAACGTTGGTCAGTTGGTGGAAAACCACACGCTTGTCATTCGGTCTTAAAGTGACAGCAGCATAATATACCTGCTGCTGTCTGTGCAATTAATGCTAATCAAACCACAAAAGACAAAGAGGAAATCACTCGCTGATCTTTACTGCATAACCTTTGTATCTTAAATAAGAACGAATTTTCTGCATGTCTTCATTTGTTTCCCTCTTTCAGCCATATGAGCTAAATCTGCAGGTGACGTCAGTTCTGTCCAGATTAGCTGTGTTTCCTCACCCATACCTGCACGAGTACCTGCTGGACCCGTACATCAGCCTGAGCCCCGGAGCACGATCCCTCTTCTCCACTCTCGTCAGGGTGAGAACCATGTCATGTGTAAGAAAGGAGCTTATGTTATTGTGAATGAAAGCTTGGTGCTTGATCAGCTCCAGACTTTCAAAACAGAGCCAGTCTGCCTCATTTATCTGGAAAACTTTGTGTTTTCCTGTAGGTGATTGGGGAGTTAATGCAGAGGATCCAACACATCCACAATGTGACGGATAGACTGATGATGATCAGGAGACAGCTGATGGGACTGGAGGAGGAGACTTTGTAAGACGGTCACTACATCGGTTTAAAATGAACTCAAAATCATTTAAAAACATGATGTTTTTAAAGGCTGGAAGTCACTACATGACTTTTCAAATCTGGACAGAATCTAAACACTGTGCATCATATGTTTAAAGACTTTGTAAATGGTTTCAGAGAAAAAAAACTGTTTATATACCGTAAACTGAGGATATACCATATTTTCCCGCATATAACCCACAGATGCAGATAATTTGCACCCTCATATAGCCCGCTGGTTTGGGGGTTTGTGTAAAACAATTGGTGCACCCACATATAACCCGCACCCTCATATAACCCGCACCCATAGATTGATAAACTTTTTTTGTGTAAGTTCACATTTCGAATGTTGCTCGCATGACGTAAATTATCGTAACTGTTCAGGCTTGGTACACAGTGCTTGTGCGCGAAATTCAAACAATAAGAAAACAAACACAAGTCAGAATCAGAAGAAAAAGAAAAAGCAGTGTCTCCCGCTGTGCAGCAGCTCGTCCCTTAAGAAGCGATTCTACAGGTGTTGATCATCGGATGAGATGAGAAGAGCCCGCCCTCATGCAGCACAGCCAATCACGTCTTCTTGCATGATTGACAGGTCAGACAGCCTATCAGCGCCAGCTGTCAGAGTGATAGTACAAGCGCCAGAGACAACAACCCTCGCAAGAAAGACAAACAGAAAGAAAATACCACACAAAAACCCATATGTCCTTAGGGACGTTACAAATATATTGAAATATTATTACGTGTTAAAAATGTGTGATATAGCCCGCACCCTTATATAACCCGCACCCCCCCTGCGGGGTTTGTAAAATCTGGTATAACCCGCAGGATATATGCGGGAAAATACGGTACACATGCTACCAGACTTTAAGGCCGTTGTGAACACAACCCACGACGAATGACAAACGATACTGATATGTGTTCTAAAATCCGCTCAAAATGTCAATCGTGTTTGATATCCTACAAATGGTTGGCATCAGAGTCTTACGCAAAAAATGTACTTCTCGTTCTTGACGTACGCCATAGGATTTTCTGTGTTATCTGTCAACTCAAATCTGCAAAACTTTCAGAAACTAGCACCAACACTTGCAGACTATCGAGGTAGACGTCTCGGCAAAAGTTGTGTAATGTGTTCCAGCCTTAGGAAAGACAGAAAGGGTCAATGATGATAATTTATGGGTGACCTGTCCCTTTAAGGAATATTCATAACGTCTAAATATCAGGCTGACAATATGTTTTTTAGTATTACTGTTACTTTTGTTTTAATGATAAAATGTCCTTGTATGGCACTGTTGTCTCTGTCAGGGTGGATCACATGACTCTGTTGAGAGGTGTGATAGTTCTTGAGGAGTTCTGCAAGGAACTGGCTGCCATAGCATTCGTCAAACTACCCATAGAAGAGCAGTGAATCCATGATGCTGAAACCAAAGACAATACGAAGGATCCGGACCCAACAACGTCTGTCGGATGGCTTCATCATTGGGAGAAAATGGATTTGCACAGATCAGAGCTAAGTGGCGATATTGTAGATTTGCAAGTCACTTTTGGCGATTGTTTTCAGGGAGCAGTCAGTCTGATTAATGGCACTTTTGCCACTAAACGAATTAAAAGACTGTTCAGAAAAACACTGTCTGACGTAGAAAGTTGCTTATTCTCCACTGCTGAACGGCGATGACAATTCACTTGAAGTGGAAGCAATAAAAAAAACTTTGTCTCTTGCACAATATTTAAGGTTTTACTCTATACATTGTATTTTATAGTTTTAGGCGCAGTCGTTCACTCCTCTTGGAATTGTCTCTCTTTACTCTCGTCATGTAATAAGTGAAATCTGACACCAGCTGCAATTCTCTTTATAATTGTAGTGTTCGTTTTCCAACTGAAATACATGATTTTTATTTCTAGAAAAGCAAGATGACATTGGGCAGGTAATGTGTGTGGCAGAACACACACCGAACGCTATTGTTTCTCTGTCACTGTTGTGCAGATCTCAGATCAGAATTCTTACACTATGGATTTTAAGCTATTGCACATCCCCTCTTAAAATATTTTTTCCCCCTGAACAATTTTCTGACTTGTTTAAGTGTATTATTATGGTGTGTAAAGTAATTATATATACCTTTACTTCTCTTAAACGTGAATAATCAATGGTGTTTTATTCCTGAATGTTGTGAGGCTGAATCTAAGGGCCGGAGAAGTGCACAGATTTGTGTGTTTGTGATTTCCATTGGCTGGTACTCTCAATAGATCTTTATTTTCTATAGAGGTCTTATGCTGTATGCAATACTTGCTTATTTCTCTTGTCACAGCAATAAACTCTTACAATATATATGCAGATTTCATTGTATCAAATGCCTCTAAGGTCTTTTATGAAAGTTAATGTAGCTTGAGATGTGTGAATGGTAACATTCAGTCACTGTGAATGTTCTAATGTACTATCAATGTTTTTACTAACACAAAACCATCAATACACAGTATATAACCCGTTATTTATTTCCTAATGTGACTTCTTTTTTTTGCAATCTCTGAGAAATACTATTGATATTTGAAACTGATACTCAACCAAACACACCCCTACTTTCATTGCTCTGCCCCCCCCCCCCAAAAAACAAAAACGCATGCTATGTAACACAAGCAGCAGTGATTCAAAAACAACTACAGCTTATCTACAGAGAAGTTTGGAAATTGGATTGATTTTATAAAAAGGTACAATGTGTAGGAACCCTGCTCTTTAATAATATCTCGGCTGTCTCTCTTTCTACAGACTTTCTACAAATATCCCACTTGCTCTCCTCACCCATCATGAGCATATGCCTCCTGTTGATGATTGGCTACAAGAGTGTTTTGTGTTGCATGGATCAGTCCAATGCACATATTTTCTCTTATTTTCACAACCAGGACTATGTACAAACACAAAATATTTTTTCACCACACACTGAGAACTGACATCCAGAAAATCTTTGCAAAACTGTTTGTTTACCCATTACATTTTCAACAGCGTTTCTCAGAAATCGCATACTGCACCTTTAAACGTGTCTTGTTTTCATGTAGCTGGGCATACGAGTAACACACGTGCTCCAGTACAGCCACAGAAAATAGAAACAAACAAACAACCAATCACAATTTATTGACTGGCATGAAGAATCATTTTCACAGATGAATCGGCTCCTCTGAGTCCAGACTTTAAATTCATTGAGTGTTTGGGATGTGCTGGAGGAAACTTTACATAGAGATGCACTCTTGTTCCGAATCTTGTTTCCGAAGAAAGAAAAAAGTAATTATTAGGTTTATCAAAGTGTATTTGGGTGAAGGTAAGACAGGGCATGGGAGATGGACTTTTGCACTCTTTTATTAATAACATTTTAGTTTGTATTAAAAAAAAGTTACACGACATAGATTTAAAGATGGAGAAAGATAATTGTGCACTACTCATTTGAGAAAACATCTACTTAGCTCGACAACTCTTACATGTTTGAGCTTAAAAGAAAATAAATCTTTTGGAATTCACTGATTCATCAATCTCTAAAAAACAATCTATAAATAAAAGTCCAAATCGACCGATTATGTTTAGCCTATGTAATTTTTTTTTCCAATTATCTTTTCATTGATTTTTAACATTTTATTAACATAACAAACAGAAGAGAAAAAGTATATAATAAAAATGAAATAAATAAATAATAATAATAACAAAAAGTAATAATAAAAACAAGAAAAAAACAACATACAATTAAATCAAGTCAATCCATGGTCACTGTAACAGGTTAAGATCCATCTGCAGTTTATTAGAGACAGACAGAGACATGGTACAAACAGGCTCGGGTCAGATCACCAGGCAGAACAATAATGTCAGAGGCAAGGCAGAGAGAGTGGTCAAAACAGGCAGTAGGTCGGGGTAGTAAGTCCAGAGTCCAGAATCCAGATAAACAATAAACAATAGGCAGGCGGCACAGAGTCAGGAACGAGGAACTAGGCAGAGTCAGTACACAGGCAAGAGATAACAGGGGAAATAACGCTCAGAGATGTAGCCGGGGCAAACAAAACTTTGCAGTGAGATGGTGAATAACTAGGGTTTAAATAGACAGAGATAATGCAGAGCAGGTGTGAAGTGATTAGTCCAGGAGAGTGGATGCATGGGAATTGTAGTCCGATAAACCCTAGTACAGTAATACCTCGGTTTACGAGTTTAATTCGTTCCAAGAGTGAGCTCGTATCCCAAAATGCTCGTACACCAAAACAATTCTCCCCATAAGAATGCATTAAAAATCAATTAATTCGTTCCACACGACCATAAATGCCCATTTTAAATATTTTGTTTTTATTTTACAGTATTAATTACAGTTAAAATTATAACCGTTAAGATCTCATATAAATACAAATTAGTAATTGACAATTAAACTCTAAAAATACTTGACAATTTGCTGTAACTCACTTTGAGCAGCGTCTGCTGGCATGAAGGAGATGAGAGACAGAGGAGGGAGGGGGAAAACACAAAACCTGGATTCAAGTGCAAATGAGTGAATTTATTATAATAGTGCAGAAAACAAACGAAGTGATAATCCAGAGTGAAAGTCGTGGAACGGGAGACGCGCGCGCGACCAACGCGAGCTCCGGAGTGGAGAGAAGTGAGGAGACAATGAATTCATGAACCACATATATATTTCACTACGTGAACAATAGCGATCACAATTAATTAATGTTATCACTTCTAAAAGTATCACTGTGGTGAATGATACATCCAAACAGGGCGAGGCTGAGAGAATGAATGATTTAAGGGGTGATAAAGGGGTTGGAACTGCGTGACTGTGTTACGTCATTTTGTTTATACTGTACTTGTACATGTGTAATGACAATAAACTTGAATCTAATCTAATCTAATGAGAGGCTGTCATTAGGATATTTCCAGTAAAAATGCCCGCGACGATGCTGAGCGTCAGGACAAAAATGCGCGTGGGTGAGGGAAAAATTTGCTCGCACTCCGATACAATGCTCGTACACCGATTTGACCCTCCATGCTCGAACACAGATTTTCTCGTAAACCAAGTCGCTCGTACACCGAGGTACCACTGTACTCTGGAGAGTGAGACCTCCGGTGGCCATTGGTGGGAACCTCGTCAGCATTTGTGACAGTCACAGATCACAGTTAAGTGTAATGTAAACATGTCAAGCACTGTACTGTCCATAAGCGGTTCCCATATCCTTCTGAAAACATCCCTCATATTTTTTAGGGCGTATGTGTGTTGTTCCAGTCTTAAAGTTTCATTTAGAATTTGTTTAAACAGATTGAATGATGGGGGTCTTTCTTGTTTGCCTATATAATTTTATCACGGGACGTCCAGGATTTCTCCGGCTCTATTCATCCTAAACTAAAGAACACGTGTAGTTCGTTAAACCAGAGGACAACATGTCAACTGTGAATGCAAACTAGTATATCAATAAACATCACTTCAGAACATCAATAAACAGGTTTCATGTTTATGTTGTATTCTTTATAGGTAGACTTGCCTCGTAACCGACGTCACAACACAGCTGATAAAACATCTATTAAATCTATTGAATCACCTGATTCCTGTTTCTGGTTAGGCTTCATAAAATGACAAATTAAAAGGTTAAGGCAAACGATCCCTGGGAACCTGGTAAGATTATCTCTATAAATAATTGACTGATATAAAATGACATGATAATGTTATAAAATGTTAATTGATTCACATGGAGGTAGAGCTCTCTCCTCAGAGACTGTTCCTGTACATTTACATTCATGCATTTATCCAAAGCGACTTGCATCGCATTCAAGAAACACATTGATATTCTAATCAGTTCTTGCTTTCCCTGGGAATCGAACCCATGACCTTGATGTTGCAAGCGCCAATGCTCTGATTGAGACACAAGAAAGTAGTAACTGTATTTTCACACAGTGTCATGGCTGAACTCACTCAACGAAACATGTTTATGTATATTAATATGTGTAATAGTTGTTTTAAGAATAAACTTTTAAAATTTAAAGTGCACACTTTTTTTCACACAGGGTCACATGTTCAAAGCTTAATTAACTTCCTATTTTAATATATATATGTGAAAGAGAGCGAGCGAGAGAGACGGAGGTAGAGGATGTATATCAGTGTACATTAGAGTTAATATTTGGCTGCATTTTATTCAGTGATTTCACAGGAACAGAGAGTGGGCTACAATAAGGGGAAAGCTGGGTGGCGTGGGGGACACATCTCAAACTGTTTGGCTGTGGAATTATTGTCATAATTGAAAACATATTGTGAGATTTTATAGAGAAACCCAGATTTGGAATGACCTCCGTCCTTGCAAACGAGGTTCAACATGAATGTTTCAAGCGTGCAAGGTTATTAATGCACTGGAGCCATGAGCTAGCAGCTAGCATGCATGCAACACACTGAGCTTTGGTTCTCATGTGGAAGATGCAGCTTCATTTCTGGCCTGTCCTGCTCCCAGAGTGGCAGAGCATCACTACTGAATTGGCAGAACAGACCCGTCTTTAATCCTCTGCGTTATCTTTGCCCTTAGGCTCTGATTGGCCACTTCGTGCCAACTGTAACTGTCACTCTCCAATGGGGGTGGGCTGCTGATTTTAGGCCCGCCCTCTGAATTCTCCAGCAGCACGAGCGTGTTGAAGCAGATGCCGTCCGTCTTCCCTGGTGTTCTCCCATTGTGCTGCACTCCCAGAATGCCACACACAATAACCTTTATGGAGGCGAATGACGAAGGTATGGACTCCTTAACCAGTCTGCGCGCAGCCCACGCGATGTGTGTTTTAGCTGATACTTCGATAGGTAAATTGGGATGAGAACCGGCATTATTATTATTGCTCAGCAGCAGCCACAGGCGGTCCTCGTCACTGGAGATGAACGTGAGGACGAGTCTTTGGCAGACAACATGACAATGGAAATCAACAGGTAGTAAGGCAGGAAACCAGTGATTTTGGCGATATTTTATTCCAGCATCAATGAGGGGCAGTATGTCACGTCCACGAAGAGGAAGTGGAGACTCACGATCCCACCACTGAGCTTGCAGAGATTCAGCATCCGCCTCTGCCGTGGTCTTCAGAGAGCCTCCTGTGGAAAAGTAAATGGGTGCCTAATAATTGAGCTATCTGGATAATGAATCAACTTTATTTGAATATACTGTAAAATACAGTAAAATTCTCATACACCAAAACAATTTTCCCTATAAGAATGCACTAAAAATCAATCGATTCGTTCCACACGACCATAAATGCCCATTTTAAATATTTTTTTGGTTTTAACCTATTAATTACATTTAACATTATAACCATTAAGATCTCATATAAATACTAATTAATAATTGACAATTAAACTGTAAAAATACTTGACAATTTACTGTAACGCACTTTATCTTTGAGTCGCGTCGCTGCTAGCGTGAAGGAGACGAGAGGAGGGTTTTACTGCTTACAGGGAGAATTTCATCCCTTCTTTCTTACTCATCTTGAGGTCGTTGTCTATATTCTGTACTGTACGTATATATTTCACTACGTCAGTGCTTCTCAATTATTTTCTGTCGCGCCCCCCTAGGAAGAGGTAAAAAAATTTGCGCGCCCCTTCTCCCCCCATTTTGGAACTTTCGCCTTATTGTTTCCATGGCATCGCGTCATGCTTGTCACCTGACATACCGCAGTCACAAAAAGCGCTGTATAATAGATAATTCAAAATAGAACTTGTTGAAACCTAAAAGAAATCTTATGTGGTTTGATCTAATTTGAAATCTAATTGTTGTGATAAATTACAAGCTCTGAGCGCGTCTTTTTTTTGCATCAGTGCCAGACGTGTGAAAACACGTGTGAATTTAGTGGTTGATCACGTGACACGTATGAATACCGGTGTGATCGTACACGTCAGAGGATGAGGGGACGGTTATCTGAACTTCATATCTGCTGCTCTTGTTCAGTGCAAGAAAACCTACTCCCTGTCAAAAAAAAAAAGCATGTACCCCAGGGTCACGCGCGCCCCCCCTGGCATCGCCCCACTGTTTGAGAACCACTGCACTACGTGAACAATAGCGATCACAATTAATGTTAACAACACGAGGTAAAACCGCTGTAAATCACTTGATTTAATGATGCAACCAAACTGAGCGACGCTGAGAGAATGAACGAGTAAAGGGGTGAGAGGATTTGTGAGAGGCTGTCGTTAGGATATTTACAGTAAAAATGCACACGAAGATGTTGAGCGTTAGGACTTTTCCACAAAAAAATGCGAGTGGGTGAGGAAATATTTTTCTCGCACTCCGATACAATGATCGTACACCGATTTGCTCGTATACAAAGTCACTCGTAAACCGAGGTATTACTGTATAACATGCAGCCCTAAAATCAATCATTCAGTCGAACCTGTTTCCTCGGCAAGGAAGACGAAGCGAACCCACCGAGGCCCTTGTTCTTGAACCAGCAGCAGCGTGACCGGCTGACAGTCGACTCCCGCCTCCTCTTTGACCTCCCGCTGCAGTGCTTCAACAATGCTCTCTCGTTCCTCCATACGACCCGCGGGGAGGTACCATCTGCCATAGCACTCGCTCTTTGCCTCCTGAACCATTAACACCTCCTCCTGAAGAACACGGGCAAACACTTATGCAAAACTTGTGTGTCTGGAGAAGATGACATTAATCATGGGTAGTGGAACAAGTGTCAGGAATGATGCATTTAAGTACTGAGGGATATTAATTAACTACATGTACTTACTAAGGTTAGGGTCATATTAGTTTTTGGTTTAAGGCAGTGTTTCCCAACCCTGTTCCTGGAGGCACACCAACAGTACACATTTTGCATGTGTCCCTAATCTATCCCATATATTTCTGGTCTTGGGAGTCTCTTCTAACAAGCTGATGAGTTGAATCAGGTGTGTTTAATTAGGAAGAATTGGAAAACCTGTAGTGTTGGTGTGCCTCCAGGAACAGGGTTGGGAAACACTGGTTTAAGGTATGCATAATATATGGTAATTACATACCTTAAACCAAAAACTAATCTGACCCTATACAGTAATCCCTCGCCACTTCACAGTTCAAGTTTCGTGGCCTCAGTGCATCGCAGATATTTAAAAAATATTCATCGAAAAATAAAAATTCAAAAATACCGCCATATCGGCAGCCGTATTGAGGAAAGCAGCGTTGCTTCATCGTGATGCGAGAGAAACTGTTTTCCAGAATGCAACACAAAGAGAGAAACTCTCTCAGAGGCTTTGTACACGCCCACGGCACTCAGACAAGACACGTGATTGGTTCCTGGCGCGAGATCGACCAATGAGAGCACGAGTGGATGTATCCAGTGAGCTGATTGGCTGATCCTACTTCGTGGATTTTCACCTATCGCGAGGGCTTCCGGTCCACATTAACCGCCATAAACGAGGGATTACTGTACATATAGTTAGTTGAAACTCAACATTTACTTTAAGTATTGATGGACTCTTATTTTCCCCTTCATAATGTATGGTATTCATATTGGATTACCATACAATGTTAGGATTTTAGATTCAAAAACTACAAAGATGTTGTATATAGATGGATGACTAAGAAAATATATTTACTTGCATGTTCACCACATATTCTACTGGTGATAATAATGCATGTAATGACGTACATAGACTGGAGAGCATTTACTGTGTGTTGTTTAAAGCTGCATGTATACTTTTACTGTTTCTGAACTCGGAGACAGAGGAGGATCTGCATCTGTTTTGAGTTGTCAACTAGAGGTCAAAAGTCATGCTTAACTTATTACTAAATTCACTTGTATCCTGTTAATTATATGCAAACATTCAAAACTTGTTGTGCACAGTTGTATACCTATGAATCGTGTTTTACATGTATTATATGAATACATCGTTTTATTTTGTGCACTTGAATAGTTTTTTGTGAACATTTATTAGGTTTTATCCACGTGAAATTGGCTACACATGTCCATCGTTTACATGCATGAACAATTAATGAGACTGATCTTGTGTGTCGTGTAAGAGAAAGACACCTTGACTGTTGTCTTCCTTTTTTTGCCAGTCAATGTCATTGACATTTCTGCATTTGGCAGACTTTTATCCGACTTGCACTGCATTCAAGGAACACATTAACATTTGAATCATTCTTGCTTTCCCTGGGAATCGAAGCCTTGACCTTGGCGTTGCAAGCACCACTCTCTACTATTTAAGCTACAGGAAAGCTGTGTCATGCTCCCCGTGAAATTAATTAAATGATGTCCGGCAGGGTCTGGCTGTCATGAGTGGACATTGGATAAGGAACTTGAAGACGTGCAAGAATGACCCAATCTTTACCTTCGAGTTGAAGATCACTGCGCTGACGATGTAACACACACTCCTCCTCAGTGCGACTGGGGTCACTTCCGGGCCGGAGTCAAACTCCCTCAACTCGAGTCCCTCACCCTTCAGCACCTTCTCTAAGCTCTCCTCCAGTAGTCTTGTGCTTGAGTCCATGTTGAAGCTGCTTTAATCCCTCTGTACAACACAATGATAATATGATTATCAAATACATGTTCTGTTTCAGATCTAGTGAAGTTTATGCATCAATACACCTAAATCCAAAGCCTGATGCTGGAGTATAATAACACATATTTAATAATAATTATATCACGCATAATAATTACCATATATTATATGGTATGTATATATATGTATATATATATATATATATATATATATATATATATCTTATATACACTGACACACACACATACATATATACACACATAGTATATGATCTGTATAACTTTAGAAACATGTCCATTATAACACAGTGGGTTGATCGCAGAGCATCTGTGGTTTAATAATGAAAGTAACCAGGTACGTTAAGTTAAGTCCTCCAAGTTATATTAACCATTGTAATTAATGTTTTACATCTACCCTTATACTAACCTAATACCAGACGTCGTGAAACATGATAAATATACTGTACTTTTGTAGATGTGATCGACTCAAAGCGTCGGCTGTTTGAACTCTCGCGATACTACGTGACGCTTCCCTGGGGACCGAGTCAAAACTACATTATTTGCAGTTTCGTTTTGTTCCATAACATTGCAGTAATTTCTGCTTACTTTGTGAACTTGCATGGATTAAACAAATGTAAATGTGATTTATGTAATTGTTGCGTTAAACGAAAGAATAAATTGCAGCTATTTTTATTAGAAACATATTTAAATGTACGAGTAGTTTTTAGACCATCCCTAACTGAGTTTGCGACAGTAACAGACATAACCGCTTGTTGTTTTTACAAACGAGTGGTTGTTTAGTGGGCGGCCGAAAGTAAGATAAATGCGCATATGAGTCAATGTTCTTGTGGTTTGCGTTGTCATAGCAGGCCAAAGTAAAGGTTAAAAGCGCGACAGTTTCGCGACGCATGCGCAGTTTCGCCCTGCAAAGAAGAGGCGCATCCCGAGTCCGAGCGAGTCGCTAATCCACAGATCTCGACCCGAGAGCAGGAACTCTTCCCCGGATACATAAACACACCCCGGTCAGCGGCGAGTGAACAAACCGGTTCCACAGGGATAAGGTGTGACAGAATGGGCAGGTAGCCGAAACTGGGGTTATGTGCAGAGCGCCCAGTGCCATTCCCTGGAGGACAACGGCTGGATAAGGAAGAGAGCCGGGAATATGGTGCGCTTCGTCGAGAGCGCGTTCGTGTGGCTCGTGCTGCGCGCGCTCGCGGACTGCGGTGAAGGTGAGACACCGAGCCCAGATTACAACGCGTTTAAAGACAGTCTTACTGACCCCAGAGCGCCCTTAACCCGCTCCCGTACAGCATAGAGTCACGGGCCTGTCCTTCTGCTCTAATACAGACTGTAGCATGCAGGTAGAAACTGTTTACTAGTTAAACTATTCATTAAATACAGTGTTGTGGTCAAGAGCACCTAAACCGAGACCAAGAGCTGACTAACACTCCTCAAAATGCTCTAACTGATCCATATCTGTCTGAGAAATGTCTTATTATTCTAACTGAATGTATAAGACACTATATAGAGCTGTTATCACTCAAATCACACGCAATAAAGTTCATCTCTGTGTTGCAGCGGATCAGAAGTTGCATCTGAATTGGTTCAATCACACCTGCATAAACTGTTTTAAAAATAACATTTTAATATTGAAATGTGATGGGAAATTAAAATGATTGGTCTGCTTTTAAATATGACACTGAAATCAAAACACTTAATGAGTGAGACACCGAATAATTTATTCAACCGATTCATTTAGTAACCAAACATGTGGCTGAAAACGAAATGAAATTAAAATTATAAAAAAAAAAAATTAATAACACATTTGCAGTCACGCTCGCATTCACGAGAACCGCTCTCATGCTCTCATGATGTTGCTTATTTAACTATTATGTTAAGATAAAAAACAAAACAAGATCTCATACCCGTTTTTTTCAGTCATGTCTTGAATTTTGTTGCCATTTTTATTATTTTGTGGCATTTTTGAGCCCGTCCTGCATTAATTTCGACCCGGACACCGCAGTAACTAGAGAAATAACATTAGAAATAAGTTATTGATTGCGTTTTAGGCCATACTTTTTTTTATATCAATACCATTTTACAAAATAAGATTGAATAGTTACTGGTAAAACTGACAACATTCAATAGCAATATTAGCAACAATTGGTTGCTAGTTAATATTTAAACCGCAGAAGTTGATGACTAATTTGTTAACAGATAAGATACAATAGTATATCAAAGCAAGAAACATTGTTATGTTATGAATATGTTTTGTGCTTTTAAGAGATACTGCTTTCTAGTGAAATGCATATTAATATTATCAAACGAATACTTGTGATATCAACAATTTACTAGTGATTGAATTACTTTCTTGCAATTCAAAACATTTTTTTTAACACGATAACATAAAAGTAGGTGCAAGTAAGTAGTAATAAATGTTAAAAAGGCTTGCCATAGACCACTGGATCTGCTCCTTATTTGTTTACTCGTAGTGAAATCAGTGACGCTATCGGCCCAAATCACTTGCACATAACGTTACAACATTGGTGTTTCTCCGTAGTTTCACTTTGTGACGCGTCATTGACCGTTTGAGGGGCGAGCCCGTGTTTGTTTGAGTCTCTGAGGCTTTCCAGTGATGTTGAAAATGGTCTCTCCTGTAGAGAGGAGGTGTATTCTTATAGGAGTGAATGTCAGGCCTGCTCTACCTGCCCTCCTCTCTGACTCTTCTGGCCGTGTGTCGCTTTAAGAAGCTTAAGCCGTTCGATAATAGCATATTTGGGCTAATTCCGAATTTATAGGTGTCTCCTCGCCCTTGAGTCTAACGGGCGCCTGCTTTAAGATCAGTATGTAATGGACATTATGGACATTTCTGACACTTTTAACGGCCGATTTGCGCAATCTGGTACATTAACATCTTTCATAATTTCAATTTGGACGAGGATTGTTGAGTGAACTTTATCAAAAAACACTTGAAAGCAAGTCTTGATTTACACTTGGTACAACAGGAAAATGTACTAAAATATATGTGTTAGGAATAATTGCTCATGTATCTATATTTAATTGTTAACATACAAGTTATTAAGATTACAATGTGTTCCATTTTTCATTAAAGGTTTAATTTTCTTTGCAAAAACATGTTTTTGTTTAATTTGCTCTCTCCTATTATATAGCATGACAGATATAAATATATTATTTGCATCATATCAACACAGTTTTTTGTATCCATGGCATAACAAGAAGTATTGCTCCGTGAATAAAGCTGTAGTGACAGCGGCTGATGAAGCACATGGCGGTCTGTCGGCCGGCCCAGAATGCTCTCGCTGTGGCTGCGTTAAGCCCTGTGTAAGTCGATTTAAAAGTGTCTACTTACACTTATTTCAGGGATAGAAATAGAGAGACTGAGGGCACGTTTTGAGTTGGGAATGATGTGTAAATCAAATTTAGATGGAAGATCTGAGAACTTTGTGGGAATGTACAGTAAAAGGATTGTTCTGTCTTATCTACGGTTTTCGGGAATACCGCACAGGATGTGACTTGCTGACGGGTGACTCAGTCTCGCTCTCCTCATGATGCCATGCCAGTGTTTCCACCAACTTCATTGCCAACCAGTCAATGTCACTCAATCTATCCACCCATGGTCATTATAGTAGATTCATTTAAACATGCTTTATTGCAGTGAGAGGGATAATGGATGGAAGTGTTTGGAGAGGTGTATGTCTTGTGTGAATTGGTCTTATGCGTAGACCGTGTTGACACACGACTGTTTTCTGATCGTAGGCTCAGTAACCCCACAGACCGCTCCGCTCTCGTCATATGAGGTGACGGTCCCGAGACGCATCGGCAGACAGAGAAGAGACCAGGACAGTGCAGAAAAGGTAAACAACCCTCTCTCTATCTATGCATCCACTTTTTATCACAAGCATGTAGAATTTGGTAAATAAATGAATTGAATTGAAGTCAAATTAAGTTAAATTATGTGCTGGACCTTTCTGAGCTGAAGTTTCAGTATTTGATTATTGGGACATGTATGTTTCTTCCATGTTCTTGTTGAAAGAGTTACTGGAAAACACTTCTTCTGTGGTGAACAAGTTCTTAATCCCTGAATTAAAATTGTGTGTGTGTGTGCGTGCATGTATGCATGTAGTTTTCTTGCAAGTCAAAAATGTCAATGTTGTACAGTTGTTTTGATATTTTAATGTAAATATCGTAATATAAATTCTCATTAAAAGAATTAAATTGTTGGAAAGAATCAATTTTAATCATATTGTTTAATTATTTCCTAGAGTAATAAAAAAAAACAGTAAAATGTTTGTAAAACTCTTTTTGTTAAATTCTTAATTTCTTTCTTCTAAGTCATGTGGCACAACCAAAGTGGCAAAGGGGTTTTCACACTGAGTGTGTTTACTGCGGTCTGATTCCCATTGCCGCGCTGGTCTAGTTTCACACTCAACTTGATTCTAGCAAAGCATGGTACATTTGCATTCATCAGACGTCATCACAAACTTGCACGGCACATGTGGTTCTGTATTTCTGGTATTGTAGTTTTTATAGATTTGATGCGGTTATGCGTAGCGGATTAAACGACACTTGGCTTTGCTGTGTGTGTGTGCGCGCGTGTGCGTGTGTGTGTTGCATGAAGGTGGTTTTCTGCTGCATGTGAACAGACTTAAGCACACAGTGGATTGGCATTAGTTTGATTGCACTCGTTATGCATGAATTGTAATAATCATCAACACTATTATCCCTTACATGTGTTTTATTTAACTATATACAGTAATCCCTCGCCATTTCGTGGTTCAAGTTTCGCGGACTCAGTGCATCGCGGATTTTTCAAAAATATGAATCGAAAAATAAAAATGCAAAAATACCGCCATATCGGCAGTCGTATTGCGGAAAGTGTCGTGGCAAATCTGTAGAGTCTAAGTTCTCTCACTGGGTCAATCAGAGAAAAAAGGCTAAGAGTCGAAGTTTCCAAGTCGCAGAGGAAAACTTTATTGCCGGCAAGAAAGTGAGATGATAGCTCTACACGAGCGCAGACCACTATGCATCTGATCTCTTAGACAAATGCATGATCTTATATACTTTTCTCTTATCGTTCAATGTCAATCAGTAGATATCAGACCTCTTTTCATATACCTCCACCTGGACCATCTGCAACCATTAATTTCACTTAAAAACATTATAATTGTCTTGGTGGCAGCGCATCTTTGTTGATCGCGCTTCAGAAGTTTTATTTTGAAGGCCACTGCCTATCTGTGCCGCTGTTTTGGCCCTCTTCCCAGACCTGGTGCTGTCCATCCAAACATAGGTTCTCCTCATTAACAGGATTTATGTCCTTATTAGCTCTACACGTGGATTTTTGAATGACATTTTTAATTACTTCAGTACATACTAGCTCGGCACTTAAATGGTTTTCTGAATGATATGAACAGCTTCAACAAACATTAGTTCTACACTTAAGTTTTCAAAGACATTAATTTCTCCAACAAAAGCAGCGTTGCTTCATCGTGATGCGCGAGAAACGGTTTCCCAGGATGCTCAGAGGCTTTGTACACGCCCACAGCACTCAGACAAGACACGTGATTGGTTCCCGGCGTGAGATCGACCAATGAGAGCACGAGTGGATGTATCCCGTGAGCTGATTGGCTGATCCTACTTCATGGATTTTCACCTATCGCGGGGGATTCTGGTCCACAGTAACCGTGATAAACAAGGGATCACTGTACATTGTAATCAGCTAAAACGCATGTGGAGCTTGCTTTACTTCTTGAACAAGTGTTGCACTGTTCGAGTGCAACCGAATTCAGATCAGACCCAGAAGCAGTGGGACGTGGTAGCCACCTCTAGAGTCTCCTGATGAGGCAGCTTCAGCTTCAGGTGTGCCCTACTCAGAAATGCCTTGCTCTCCTGAGACTCACGGTGAAGCTCACAGCATGTTGTAAGGTTGGGCCGATTTTCTACTAGTGCTTTCAGTTCTGCCTCTGGCGGTCTTGGGAAACCAGTTACATTTGTGACCAACGTTATCATTATAGCTGTGGTGTGAACTTTCAAAACCAAAATGAATTCAATACATTTCTGAGAACCTGGTACAGAAACTAGATTTTTAAAAGAAACAACAAAACATTCTTATTTGTCATTTCCATCCATCCATCCGCAGTTTTAGTTCAGTACAAAATAACTTAAAATATTCACTGTACAAGACTGCAGAAATACAACACATTTTTTTTAGATAAAGTTATTGACATTAGCTGTGTAGATGGGATTTTTAGCTTGTCCCTCTCGTTCTCTCTTCATCCTCTTCTCCTTTTTCAATTTTTTTGGGACCTATCAATGATTTTGTTCTGGTCATATCCATCTACACTAGCGGTGCTTAAAAGAAAATGCCACAGGAACCATCTGGCTGGCACACATGCCCGGCAGCGTGGGTGTAGTTATTTAAAGTCTGCTTCTGCCAGGACATGCTGAGAGATGCATGGCACAAACAAACACATCATTCCTCTGACCTCTGTGTCATTGAGAAACCGTCTGCTCAAAGTTAATTTGAGAGAATTAGCTTGAGAAGAAGAGAAAGTTTGTGAGAAACTATTTTTGCTTGGCATAGCCTTGAAACTCAGTTTATAAACGAGTAACATTCACAGTGCCATTTTCTACACTTTTGTATTTTCTTCTTCCACTTATAATGTTAATCAACACTCTGCAGATGAGTGAGCCAATAAGGAGTTGTTCCTTTTGGAGGGAGACTTTATTATCATTTGTCCTCAATGTCTATAAGAAATTGGATTGGGTGAAAAACCTTCAAGATTGGTATAATACTAATTTTACAGAGTTAGCCAAACGTATTGTAAATTAACAAATAGGAAATAAAAATTGAAGTTCATTGATGCCAAACATGCTACACATGTGATTAACCATAATATGTAATTCTGAAATCTTAATTAATAGATGGGGTTGAATTCATTGATAAAAGGAAAATCATGAGATTGGAAAAGTGGTTTTATATATATATATATATACAGTAATGCCGTAATACCTCGAGATACGAGCATCACTACATACGAGTTTTCCAAGATACGAGCAAGCCTTAGGGCAGATTTTTGCTTCTAGATAAGAGTAAATATTCGAGATATGAGTGCTGATGCACGTTCACTTCACGTGTTCGCTGACTTCTGTATGGAAGTACAGCATATAGAACGCCTGTGCCTGCGAGTAGCTGATTTTCTCTATATTTTGTGCATTATTCTTCATAATAACGATGAGTTATAAGAAAGTGAGTGGTAAGGATGGTAGTGAGAAGAAACGCTTGATGACCATGGAAATGAAGCATGAAATTGTGGATAAATATGAACATGGAGCCCACGAAAGTAATCAAGCAGCAGGAGGAACTGTGGACTGAGAAGTTGATCGAGCTACAGACGATGAACATACGCAGGTGTTGCAAGAGCTCTGCAGTGGCGAGGCGGAGGAGCGTGAACCAGAGGAAAACATTTCTACAAGTGAAATTAAGGAAGTGATGGTTTTGTGGCAGAAGGTTTCTGATTTCATTGAAAAGAAACACCCTGATAAATCGTGTACTGGTCGTGCTTCGGCGCTTTTTGACGACGCGTGCCTTATTTTTAAAGGGAGACAAAAACATCTGTCAAAAGGCATTTCGTTAAAAGGTCTGCGCCAAGTGAAAGTGAGGGTAGTCAGGCGAAAAAAGGGAAGAAAGCAAAACTATAATATAAAATAGAAAAGTTTTTAAATAAATGTGTAAGCTAAGTTCAGTTAGGTTAATTTAAGTTTACGTAAGTTACGTAGTGTTCGTGTAAATTATGATACGGAACCAAACCCCTTCCTCCGCACCTGCCGTCTGTAAACACTTTTTACCACATTTTATTTGATATTACACGAATCCTTACACTGTATACATGTACTATAATTGTGTGTGTGTCTGTACCAATAAAAAAAGTTTTTATGCATGTATTTGATCTGGAACGGATTAATTTGTTTTCTATTATTTCCTATGGGCAAACATGATTCTAGATACGAGCAATTCGAGTTACGAGCTCTGCCCTGGAACGGATTATCCTCGTATCTCGAGGTATTACTGTATATATGCAGTGGAGTTCAGTTATGTCGACGGCCTCGGGGGTAACCATTTTGCGAGAACCCATATATCATATATTTTCCCACATATAACACGCAGACACCGATAATCTGCTTGTATATCCAGCGGGTTTTTGGTTTTGTGCAAAAAATTGTTGGCATAACCCGCACCCATAGATTGATGAACTTTTTTGTGTAAGTTCACATTTCGAATTTCAAATGTTGCTCGCATGACTTATCCATATCTGTTCAGCCTCTGTACACAGTGCTTGTGCGTAAAATTCACACAATTAAAAAAACAAACAAGTCAGAATCAGAAGAAAAAGAAAAGGCAGTCTCTCCTGCACTCCTCTCTGCGCAACAACTGCTCGCACCGGATGAGATGAGAAGAGCCCGTCCTCATGCAGCACAGCTAATCACATCTTCTTGCATGATTGACGGGTCAGACAGCCAATCAGCCCCAGCTGTCAGAGTGATAGAGGAAGCGGCGCGCCAGCTGTCAAAGCGCCAAGGATAACCCTCGCAAGAAAGAAAAATGAAAATTTAGTGACAGTGTTGCCGGGATTAGTTTGATGAAGCGATCGGCCTTCATCTAAAAAAAATGTTCATGCACTATACTGTGTTTGCTAACAACAAAATGCATATGTAAAACCACCACAATAAAAACCACCTTCAATTCTTGATACAAACATTTAATTATATTCTCCAACAATGCAAACACAAAGATTGCTCACAAAATCACAAAAAACGTGCGGGAAGCTACAGCGTGTTATCCCTCAGACGAGATCAATGACAGGGAGTGAACCGTGAGCAGACCACGATCCACGTGCAAGGCAAACTCAGCGCATGCGCAGTGAACTAGGTACGCTAATTAGTCACGAAATAACCAAGTGAAGTGGCAAATTTATTCCTGTTTTGTGCTCGAGGTATTAGATTTTGGTGAGATTCTTTAATCGACATTAAAGAATCGAAAATACTAGGACAAATGGGGAGTTTGGTGGTTCCACTTCAAAAACGTCGACATAATAGTATTGGCGAGTTAACCGTGACTCGAGATAAGTGAACTCCACTGTATACAGAATATACAGTAATGCCTTGAGTTACGAGCATAATCCTTTCCTGGACAAGCTCTTAAATCGAATTGCTCGTATCTCAAATCATCTTTTCCCATAAGAAATAATAAAATAATAATAAATGAGTCCGTTCCAGATCTGTAACAATGGGGAAAAAAACCTATTTTTTATTAGTATAAAGAAACACACACACAATTATAGTACACGTATACAGTATAAGGATTCCTGTGATATCAAATAAAATGTGGTTTTAATTATTATTTTACGTTTTTACCTTCGAGACGGACACTACATATATTTACTTGTATCTCAAAGCAAAAAGTTTGCTCAAAGGCTTGCTCGTATCTCAGTATGCCGAGACGCTCGTATCTCAAGGCATTACCGTATAGGATTTAAATTATTTATTTGTCCTTTTCAAAGCGAATTAAGTGAGAGTAAGAAACTCTGTGTAAACCATCTTCTCAGTCTTCATGTGTCCTGTAACCAGAGGCCTGGTGTTCACTACATTTGGGATGCTAGTTGCAGTTTTGGGGATTGGGTTTGCCAGATTGTTCATCAATGTGAATCATTTGTGAGTGTCTAAATGGTACAGCACATGCATATGTGTGTGTGTATTTAGTTTATAAGCTAATGCATTCAGATCAAGTCTCATTCAGATCAGATTTTGCCGTACAGTACCCTCAGTTTCTAATGATCATACTGCTGGTTCAGCGTTAATCAATTTGTGCTAATCTGGTTTTGCACTAACATTATTCAAATGTTGCTGCAGTTGTTGTTTTCCTACTGTACAATAAAGGCAACGAAGTCTTAATTCTGTTCAGCATGTTTGTTTTTGGCACAGTTTTCTGTCCTGATTAATTTCCTGGATGTGCAGAATTTAGCGAGAGGTTTACTGGCCACATTGCGTTCTCAGAAATGCAGGTTAAAACAAAAGTATCTTGTTTGTTTGCTTTCATCATGACCTTACTGCGTCAAAACAGTCTGTGGAAAGAGATCACATAAACTGTAGCAGAAATGCAATACTAGATGTCTTATGCTTTATTAGTGAATTAGCTCTGTGTACTTGTGTTTAAAAACTGAAAGGCAAGAATTATGGACTCATTGCTGCTTGTTTTCTGTACTTGTGAAAGAGTAGTGAGGTGATTTCTCTCTCTTTTTCTCTCGTAGGTGTCATACATAATCCAAGCTCAAGGAAAAGAACATGTTGTCATTCTGGAGAGAAATGAGTGAGTATTTTCCTTCTCCCCTGAACTCTTTAATACTGAAAGATTGATTTGATTTACTGATGGTGTGCTTTCAGGGTTGAGAGAGACTGGGTCAACATGAGCCCGAGTTAAAATGTTCAATGAAAACGGATGAAGTCAAAGATTAAGAGATCTAAAAAGCCTTTATTTGCTCAAGTGATTCAAAAACCGTTCCAAATCAACATGTTGCAACAAATCTTCATCAGGATGAAGGAAGTTAACAGACTTTTAGTGCTTTTGTGATTAGTGGTCACTTGATTAAATCTAATGATTCCAGGAGGGAAAAATACCTTAAAGAAAAAAATACTTTAAAGAAAGCCAAATATATCCCCCCACAAATAAAGGACCAACACAATTACTAACGATTACAAGAACGTCTAGGTCACGATTTGATTGGCTATTAAAAGGGCACGTGGAGAGAACCTCATCAACTTGTGAGGAAGAAAGCTAAAGAAATCTTCTGCAGATCATGTGACACTGAAGGAGTAATGATGCTGAAAATACAGCTTTGTCATCGCAGGAATACGTTGCTTTAAATTTGTTTATTCATATAGTAAACTGTTATTTTCAATTGCAATAATGTTTCATAATATTACTGTTTTTATTAAATAAATACAGCCTTGGTGAGCATATGCATATTGGTTTTTAATAATTAATATTATCATTATGTGTGAAAAGCCTTATGCATGTCCTGCAATCCTAATATCTAGTATTTACTTTCTAGATGGTTCTGTTGTAAAGCGTCTGCATTAGCTTGTCCAGAATGGGACAGTGTTTTAAAACCAACGTCAGCCTTTTCACCTGTCAGCGTTTGAGCCTCATTTACGTTAATGCTTGGCAAAGACTTAGCTTGATTTATTTATTCCTCCTTGTGTCATCCTTTCCCAAAAGACACTGAGTCTAAAGGTTTTAGAGTTTGGACTTGTTTATTTGCTTAAATTATGTGCATTTGCACAATATAAAAAATCTGCAAGTGTAAAGAAATGTCTGCTTTTACTTACCGTAAATGATCTGAATCATTGCTACATGAAGGCAGAGCTTGTTGGACAACAGTTCAGAAAGTCCCTTGATATTATCAGATTTGACTGTTGAGTAAAGCATGGAGCTGGACGTTTCACTTCTCCTCCTCTAGCATATGATCTCACTCACTCATGTGGCTCGTGCCAGATTAAACTTCACTTTAACATGATACTCAAGTTGCAAAAAAGTTAACTACCACTTTTTTGTTTTTACATAATTTTTCTGTAATAATAGTAAATTATGCAGAACTACAAACAACTAACCCTAAACCAAATCCCATTCCTAACTCTACCCTATAGTAAGGACAGTGGAACCCGGTTATCTCGACGGCCTCGGGGTTTTGCAAAAAAGCGCCCAGATAACCGAGGATTGAGATAACCAACAGCCAATATGGCGATTTATTTGATGAAGCGATCGGCATGCTATAAAAATGTACAGTGGTACCTCGAGATATGAAATTAATCCGTTCCGAGGCCTCCTTCGTATAATGAGTTTTTCGTATCTTGGAACACATTTTACATGTAAAATGGCTAATCCGTTCCAATCCCTCCAAAAACACCCCATTAAATTTCATAATAAAGCTAAATTGACCTATAAACAATGAAATAACGTAAAATGTCGAAGCTTACCTTTCGAGTGAGGCTATCTCCGAAAGTAAAGTTTGGGGTGCGGAGTGGCTGAGCTAAAGCACGCCAGCACGTACGTATAGAAGAAGCATGATGGGAGGGATGCTTTCCAATTAGAGAGAAGGATCTCATGGCTTGGCTAGCATCAGGAACCAATGGGAGAGCAGGAGGAGGCGAGTCTACTATAACTAAGATGGTGGCGTGCGGCGCGAGTTTCAAAATTGTTATGGGGTGAATCTCGGACTTTCAGAAACCTTTCGTATCTTGAAAACTTTACGTATGTAGAGCAGTAAAATTATTCGTCTTTTGCTTTCGTAACTTGGATTTTTCGTAAGTTGAGCCTTTCGGATCTTGAGGTACTACTGTACATACACTGTATATGTTTGCTAACAAAAGGCATATGTGCAGCAGAGATTTACCAGTATACAATAAAAACACTTTCCATTCTCCATACAAACCTTTAATTATATTTCTCCAATTTTGCTCACAGCGTAAACGGTCACAACACACATAAACGCATTCACTCATAACACAATCATTTCGCTCTGAAAGTACTGCACACGCGGTTACTATGGTTTCTTTACAAAGTCTAAAATGCTTTTTTGTCTTTAACGGTCTGAAAACAAATGCTTCTAAGTTTCTATCACGTTGATGTCAATGTAATCTGGGAATTCCTGGACTGTGAAAGCAAACTCCTGCACCTCTTCCAAGATAGCATTGATTTTTGCGCGAGTTGTTCTGCGGCTGCACGGCACTGCGCCACAAGAGTGAGTGAAGCGTCATTGGGGTGAGCGACTATACAGACCGTGATGCTCTTGCTATTTTCAACACGACTATCATTAGTCACGGGATCCAGATAACCGATGTGAAGTGGCGAATTTGTCCCTCTTTTGTGTTCTAGATATCAGGGTTCGGTGACAAAAAAGAATCTAAATAACCGATAAGAAAATACTAAGACAAATAGGGAGTTTGACGGTTCCACTTCAAAAACGTCAACAGGGTTGGCGAGTTAACCGAGCTCGAGATAAGTGGGTTCCACTGTACATGTTGTTAACTGATATTACTCAGTACCTAAGTGTATAGTTATACTGTAACAAAGACAACGTAAAATACTTTAACGGAACATTTTTTTTCCCCTCAGTTCGGTAGTTTAGTTTAGGTTATTCCGTCTTTGATGGCCCAGAGCTGAGCCATGTTATGAAGATGTGCCTTCAAAAGATTTATGCCATTAGCAAAGGAGAATTGTTTCCCATTTTGATATAAATAACACAGTTTATGACCACACAGAGTCTGAGTCAGGTCAAAATGTCATTCTTTAAGAAAAGTTGATGATTTCCAGCTTTGCGACGTGACCTAAAGGTCAATGCATCATCAGATATTAGGGTTTTAACGCACTGTGTGTGTTCTTCTCAGATCATCCAAGAGTTCACGCAATCTTATCAAGCCCACTGTTTCCGGACGAACCCCTGATATTTATGATATCCGGATGATTTCATCTCCCTCGTCAGCATTCTTAGTAAAGCAGAAGTGAGGAAGCAGGAAAAGGAACTTGAAATCATCATTTCTGAAAGCAAAAACAGGCCATAACTTGGCCAACATGAGACTGTTGTTGCAATACGTTTAACTTTCATAATGTGTGGGGAGGAGGTTCGGTACAGTCGGGGGGGAAACGGAAACGTAAAATTGCGTCTAAAGAAAAAAAAAGTTATTAAATAGTAGTGTACTAATTAATTAATTTACTGCTAATTTTAAGGATAAATAATGACCGGATATGAAAAATGCACAGATAATCTATTCCAGTGTATGTATTGACCGTCTGTGTGATGCGAGAGTGTATTAAATACTTGCAACAATGAATCGTAACACAACTGTGTGTGTCCTTTTTTTGTTTTTCCTTAGATTGCTTCTTCCAGAGGATTTCACCGTGTACTCTTACGCCAAAGATGGCTCGCTGGTCACCGAGAGACCAAACATGACGGTGAGTCAACAATCTGGGTGAATCTTTTCCCACGTTTTCCACAGAAACGTTATGTCACTCCAGCATTTGGTTTCTACTAAACAAGGGAAAGCATGTACAAATATTTTAGCAATTTTTTCACTTCTAAATGGATTATAATCTGTTCTTTTACAGCTATTAGTCCATTTAAAAAAGCAATTTTAAACAGAGATTTGCTTATGAGAATATAACGTATAAATGTTTCCTTTTGTACTGTATGTTTATCCAGCGTCAGTCGGCACCGAGAGAGGATTGGTTTATTTATATGTGGTTTAATGCTCAGACACACAGGATGTGAGGGCAAGAACACTCAAATCAGCCACTTTAAACGCAGATCTGACAGTCAGTAGTGTTGTTGTGTCATGACTTCACATGCTGTACGCTATTGCCACCTTGTTTGCAGCACTTCTGTGCGCAGGTGAGAACAGCTGCTGAGCATCATCATCATCATCATGCGGCTGTTGTAATGTTGATAGGATTTCCTCAGGGCCTTGACCAAACACTCACATAGCATTTGATGCCAAGAGCCGTGGAGTAGTTCTGGGAAGAGCTGCATTACTCGCACTGACTGGAATTCTGTTTTACACAACTGTAAGAGTGACGGAGGCACAAAAAAAAAAAGAAATGAGCAACAGAAAGTGTATGCGTTGAAAGAAAGTGGTGCAGGAATGGTGAACTTCGTAAATGATTACAAAGAAATGGCAATAATTAAATTTAACTTGAAAAGTAGAAAGAACTGCAATGATGTTTTCTTGTAAAAACAACAGTCTTTAAAACAACTTTGAAAAGCATTTTGACTGTGTGGAAAGAGGGAAAAGATGATGTCAGTTCTTTATGGTTGTGTCCATGGTTGGAGATGAGTGAGGGATATCACATGAGTCACTGGCGCTGACCTGAATCAAGTGACAAGATTTGTCATGCTTCCTTGCGCTGACTTTAAAAAAAAAAAGTGTGTGTGGGAAAAATACTACTTGGAAAAAGTTAAATCTATCTTTGGGGTTGCGAGCGCAGGCGAGACTGTTCAAACGTCTCCATAGTCACATCACATCGCGAAACCGCGGACCGGGGGTTGGGGACCACTGAGATAGCAGACCTGCAGTTTATGATTAACTCTGGCTTGCTGTGGTTATCACTATGCCAATATTTTCACCTTCAACTAGTGGATTGACCCCCACTTTTGATATCGCTTCACTTAGCAGTATGAGAAACTGGATGCTTATTTAAAGTGAATGGAGTATATACATAAAGTGAGCAAAGAGTGCTTCCTTTATAATCACTGAAGCTGTCAATCACTTCACTTGATTCACAGTAAAGCCATCTTTCATTGTATGAGTCATCACATGCAAAAGCATCCAGTATGTAGCAGTCCTGTGGGGAAAAATGCCTTGTTGATGCTAGAGGTCAGAGGTCATGGGCCGACTGATTCAAGCTGATAGAAGAGCAACTTTGACTGAAATAACCAAGTTTGCAGCAAAGCATTTGTGAAGCCACAACACGCACAACCTTGAGGCGGATGGGCTACAACAGCAGAAGACCCCACCGGGTAACACTCATCTCCACTACAAATAGGAAAAAGAGGCTACAATTTGCACGTGCTCACCAAAATTGGACCGTTGAAGACTGGAAAAATTTTGCCTGTTCTGATGAGTCTCGATTTCTGTTGAGACATTCAGATGGTAGAGTCAGAATTTGGCATAAACAGAATGAGAACGTGGATCCATCATGCCTTGTTACCACTGTGCAGGCTGGTGGTGGTGGTGGTGGTGTAATGGTGTGGGGGACGTTTTCTTGGCACACTTTAGGCCCCTTAGTACCAATTGGGCATCATTTAAATGCCACGACCTACCTGAGCATTGTTTCTGACCATGTCCATCCCTTCGTGACCACCATGTTCCCATCCTCTGATGTCACAAAGCTGGATTCATTTCAAATTGGTTTCTTGAACATGGCAATGAGTTCACTGAACTAAAATGGCCCCACAGTCACCAGATCTCAACCCAATAGAGCATCTTTGGGATGTGGTGAAACGGGAGGATGTGCATGCCACAAATCTCCATCAAGGAATGCTTTCAGCACCTTGTTGAATCAATGTCACGTAGAATTAAGGCAGTTCTGAAGGCGAAAGGGGGTCAAACACAGTATTAGTGTGTGTTCCTTATTATCTTTTAGGTGAGTGTATATTATGACATGGAATGTTTACATTGGCAGATGGCATGCCATGATGAAATCGGAACCACAGTCTTACCAACAAACCAATTGAGTTTGGAAGCACAGAGTAGACAGGTTATTTTTGTTGATGAAAATGTTTTTTAATTTCATTATTGATAATAATAATAATTCATTACATTTATATAGCGCTTTATCAAAGTCTCTTTACATGGACGGGGGAATCTCCTCAACCGCCACTAGAGTGCAGCATCCACCTGGATGATGCGACGGCAGCTATATTGCGCCAGAACGCTCACCACAAACTAGCTTTATTGGTGGAGAGGAGACAGAGTGATGCAGCCAATCAGAGAAAGGGGATGGTTAGGAAGCCATGATGGACATATTTGACCAGGATGCCGGGGTTACACTCCTACTCTTGCGAAAGACATCCTGGGATTTTTAATGACCACAGAGAGTCAGGATCTCGGTTTATCGTCTCATCCGAATGACAGTGCTCATTTCAGTACAGTGTCCCCGTCACTATACTGGGGCGGTAGGACCCACATAGACCAGAGGGTGAGCACCCCCTGCTGGCCTCCTAACACCACTTCCAGCAGCAATCAGTCTCCCATCCAGGAAACGACCACACACATCCCCGCTTAGCTTTTGTGAGCAACCAGTCGTAGGCTAGAGGGTGACATTGCTGCCGGCAATGTAATGTAATGTAATGTAAAATGCATACTCGTGTTTTTTGACAACACTATATTATATGCATATAGTAATTTAAATGAAAATCTGAATATTAATTGTCAATAATTAACAATTTCTCGCGTACCATGCATCACGGGTTTGTAGTCTAGCTAGGTTTATATACGGTGGCAGAGAGCTCTCAACGCTCCACAACTGAAGAAAACGCATGCAAATAGCAAATCTTCATCAGTGCTACAAATACAGAAAATGCATTGAACAATAAGCACGTCCCAGCCAGGTTCGGCGCTTTATGGGGTGCCTTTAAAACATCTTCGTTGTGTTCGGTGTATTTGCAGCTCATTCCTGTATTTGGTTGTTTTGTGAACTTTTATTGCACGTGTGTTGTCAAACTGAGTAAGATCTTTCTTTAGTTGAAGTGCATTCCTGTATTTGGTTGCACTGTGAGCTTTTGCAGCACGTGTTTTGTCAACTGTTTTCTTAATTTGCTGGTGTTTTTTCTGTTCTCATGTGTTTTCTTCAGTTGCAGCGCGTTGAGCTCTCTCTGCCACAGTACCAATAGGTTTGTAGACTTCACTAACTCTTTATATGCTTTAAAAAACGTTTTATTTGTTGCATACACAAGTATGCCAAACCTGTTTGAAAACTATTATTTTTGTGTTATGCATTTTTGAAATTGCATGCTTCACCTTTAATTCAACATGTCAAGTCACCTTCATTTTAAAGTGCTTTTTACAATAGAGATTGGTTTAAAGCAGCTTTACAGTGATAACAGGAAATGAATGCTTCATTAATTCAAACGAATGTATCGAGTACATCAGATGTTATGGGAATGTTCCCGGTTCCGGCTGACCTAAATTATGCAGCCTAACAATTTTACATGATTTTAATAAAAAAATAAGTATAACTATATTGTGTTATGTGTATGCCAGGTTGAAGAGATGTGTTCTTAGTCTACATTTAAACTGACAGAGTGTGTCTGCTCCCCGAACTGTAATAGGAAGACTGTTCCAGAGTTTAGGAGCTAAATAGGAAAAGGATCGACCGCCAGCAGTTGACTGATATTCTAGGTATTATAAGCTGATCAGTATTTTGGGATCATAATAGACGTGAAGGACTATAATGTGTTAAGAGATCGTTCAAGTACTGTTTAATGTTTTGCAAGTCATTAGCAAGATCTTAAAATGTGTTCCTTATGTATCAGTTTATTAAAATGTTAACTCCGTTATTGGTAATACAGTTTTGTACTATTGCTAGCATCCTTTTTTGTGTAGCCACATTTTCAAAACTCTAAACACAATTAGGACAACATCCATATGTTCATGTAGTAGTTGGATCAGGACAAGGGAGAAAAAGAGGTAGGGGGGAGGAAGAAGAATGTGTACTGGATTGTGCATGGATGGATTGTGTTCTGTTTTGCCCTTACACTATGAAATATTTCTGCCGTGGAATAGAAACTAAAAAAGGTAATTGTGACTTTGTATCTCACAAGTTTGACTTTTTTTTATCTCTCTATTCTTAGTTTAATTCCCACAATTCTGAGAAAAAAAATCTGAATAGCAAAAAATGAATTGTGAGATAAAACGCCAACCGTAACAACCAGTCTTGGCTGAGAGGTTAAGGCTATGGACTAGAGATTCATTGGTGTGTCCCCGCGCAGGTTCGAATCCAGCCGACTACGTTATGCTCAGGCCCCCTCATTTTAAGCTGGGCCCCCTCAAAAATAAATTTCTGGCTATGCCCCTGGTGGGAAGAAAAAGTTTCTATAGTAACCAAAGGCCATTTATATTGGATTTGTGTTTTCATTTCAGTAAAATCTTAATGTAAAGCACTTAATGCCTCCATTCACTTTTAGATAGTATGAAGACACATTCAGCACTCTAACAAACATGTAGAATGGTAAAAAACAAACAAACCATGGATTTCAAATCGTCTGCAGGTAGAACTGAAACATGACAAGTAATACAGTTTTTGTAGTGCTGTCAAGTGTTAGGATTTTGTGAACTAGTGCTAGTGTTTTGACAGAATGACTAAATTGAGTCTGGATTTGCTGTGTTTTGAGAGTTAGTGTGTTTTGATAGAGTAACATTTTTTAGCATTTTAGGCAGAGAATTAACTATTTGTCTAATTGAGTGATGTAAGTGTGTTAAGTGTTGCTAAACACTTGATGGCAATTGTACGAAAAATGGTAATACTAATTATACTAAATGTGAAAGTTTGTAAAAATGGGCACTGAGATACGAGCGTCCCGACATACGAGTATTCCGAAATACGAGCAAGTCGTCGAGCAAGTTTTTGCTTTGAGATAAGAGTAAATATTTGAGATACGAGCAGCTTACAGACGCTGACACTAGAGGTGTTCGAGCACTCGGAGCAGCTCAAGTGCCTCATTTATGGTGTAATTGCATATGATCTCCACTAGAGGCAGCTTGGTTTTACAGCGGGGGTTACCGGGGGCAACAAGTGATTAACTAGTATTAAGCTGTGAGCAGCACGAGTTATGACTGTTCAATAATAATAAATATGAGCTTCTGAGGCATCTGTCCAATACACAACACAGGAAGAAACACTACACTTCTGTATTGTGTTTGCGTCATCTACGTTATCCCTCATCCTCCTCCTCCGCACATGCAGTCATTAGCAAATTATTTGAGATGCGAGCAACTCGAGTTACGAGCTCGATCCTGGAACGGATTATGCTCGTATCTCAAGCATCACTGTATTTTGTCTTCCCAGTTGGATATCATGTTTATTCAACAGTTTGTAATTAAATGTCATATAACTCTTATTTTACCCACTTGGGGTTTGTTCTGAAATGTCTTGCAGTTTGATCTTTAGTGCTGATTATAGTTTTATGAGTTCCTTTTTTCAGAACAGGAAACAGCTGCATAGTGATGATTGCCTTGTCATACACTTTACCGCTTTCCTCCCCATGTGGATATCACATGCATGAAAAAGATGATGTGAGCAGTGATAGGAAAAAAGCATTTTGAGTTTCTACACACCAAACTGACTTTAAGAAACACTATCTGTTCAAGCGGTTTACTCAAACGGTCTGTCATCGGTTGCATTAGCCAATTCTCTTGCCCGTAAACTCAGCCATTATTGCTTCAAATATCAGGCTGATTGTGAAATATTTTTTATTTATTTATTATAAACATATTAAATATAAACAAATGTTACTATAGATATCTCATAAGAGACTGTTATTTCTCTCATAAGAGAATTTATTCATAATTTCCAATGAAACGTGTATCCTTTTAAATAGATTTGTAATTATTAAGTTGTGGATTTAAAATATATTAGTTTAATGCACTAGTTAAAATTATAATCAAGTAGGCATACTTTACTCTGTTAGTCAACACCAAAAAAAAGTTAATTTTAAATTGTATTAAGTGACTTATTTAAAACTTATTAAAAATTGTGAAATATACTTTTAACATTATGACATTTTAAGTGTATGAATGTGTTTTAAGAAATAGTCATAAAAGTGCACATTTTATTTAATTAATATTGTCTGCAAGTATATATATTTTCAAACACGTACTTAAGTTTTTAAGTGCACCGGAGCAGAAGTGGCGCAATCATTTCTGCGCTGACTCTATTATTTTCTTTTCTGTTTTTGCAGCAAAGCTCACTCTGAATTAAAGCCAGAAATAGAATTGTTGTTGGTCAAAATACACAAAGTAACAAATTTCATATTACATATTCCATGTTTCACAGTCACCTTATGACATTCACTGCCATATTATATATGAAATATTCCTCAGTTTTCCTCATTTATCCAGGTCTGTGGGAACCCTTGGTCTTTAAAGAAAAAGATAAGGGATTGTTGAAAGAATGAATTCAATAAGAAATACCTTTTTGTGTGTGTGCTTATTTTAATGCTTGTTTTGTATTATTTTAAATCATATTGATATTGAATCATATTCCCCTCGTGGATCTCTGCCCTACAGTAACGGCGTCAGACCATCTAACTCCGTTCTGGTCCCTGACAAAAAAACACCTTGAGCTTCTGTCAGTTTTATAGTCAAGGCTTTGAAATGACATTTTTGGACTTGGTTGAATTTATCCTTTCTCTCTCTCTCTGTTTTTTTTCATCAGAGTCATTGTCATTACAGTGGTTACATAGAGGATGTGGAGGGCTCTTCTGCCGCTCTCAGCCTGTGCTCTGGGTTAAGGTGAGATCAAAGAAGCTTTACATGGATAGAGGGATATAATGTTACATCAGAAGCGGACTATAAAACTTTTACAGCTGTAAGACGCACTCTTTCTTTTAATGCTTCAAAGATATTTTTAGCCTTAAAAATAGCAGTACTACAACAAGAACCTGTTGAACCACTGTTGCTTGTAGTTGCAAATATGCTGCATTGCAAATATGCTCCATTTTTGTGAACGAATGACCTGTTCGTCAACGCACACGTGCACAATCTGCTGGTGAGGACGACAAACGGCAGATGGAGATCATGCATCGGCAGATTCAACACTCCTGGATGTGCTCTGCGGAAATAATCCGTTGAATTTGAACCGCTGAATTTGTGGAGACGCATTTGTAAAGCTAAATAAAATGAACTGAAAATTGTCTGTCAAATATTATAGGTTGTATTTTTAAACAGGCCGAATAGTTTGGAAGTGAAATCTGAAAGGAGAATATGGATTATAAAGTTTAGAAATGAAAATGTTTTAAATAGTTTGAATTGAAATATTCACAACTTAAATATTCACAACCATGTTGAATTTCAACCCATTAAAATGCAAGGACGGTTAATGCTGTGCATTCTTTTTTTTCTTTGACATAAAAGGCAGATTTGAGATGCTAATGATAAAGATGAATTAATGATATTAAGAAGTGGATCTGTAACCTCTGAAAGGGTTCACAACATTACAATGGGCTTATTTTCTCTCTGATATGATCAATCTTGCAAGTGAAGAAGTTCATGAAATCATTACTGCTGTACTGTTATGTGTTAATTTAGCCAAATACATGTGATTGAATTTATTTACTTATAAGGGTCGAAAAATAAGCAGATCTAGCAGTTTTTAATGCCCTTCTGAATGCAATACTGCTGTCTTTCCATGAAATGGGGAAAACCCCTAGTCTTGTTTATTTAATTTTTTTCAGCTGCGCTCTGTTTTTCTGGCTTCTCTCTTTAGGGCCCAAGTTTGCTCATCGTTTCACAGCTTTGGACTTTAAGTACAAATGAGCAAATGGGTCTAAAGTGCTGGAAAAGAGAGGGTTAATAGTTTCTGTGAGAGACAGAGAGTTGGTTTTGCAGCTTTGGCCAAATAGAGTATACATGAGACTAGATGATCTGAGATTGCGTCGCTCTGCTCTTTCAATGTCCTCAAAATTGATTCCATGTGACATTATTACATTACACGTAAGATTACGATAATGAGTGGGTCCTGACACATATTGTTTAGCTCAATAGAGCTGTGAATGCCAATCCCAATGCAGCATTTCCATTATCTTACATGGATGTTAAAATCACCAACAACTATGACTTTCTCTGCATCAAGTCAGCAAATTCTTTGAAGAGTGTATGGTGTTCTGTGTACAGTAGCAGCACAAATGTCAAGTTTATCAGTTACGCTGTTACATTAAGCACCCTCATCAGCTCCACACACACACACATTGAATGCGTTATGTTCCTGTACAAATCCTTGGTACTCCAACTCCTAGTATCCATCATGAAGTCAAATAAGCCTAAGGAATCACATGACATGGAACCACAAAACATGACCATTTTCAAAATAAAAGGCATGAAAGTGACCGAAACCTAAACAGACGTGACTGTCTCAAAGGACTAGAAATCATGTATACACCTTTAATCAGTCATTACCAAGAGATATCAAATTGTCTAGCAGTTTTTCAAAGCTCTCTGCTTGTCAAAATCTGTTATATGTTATTGAGTGTGTGACATGTATGTTCCTTAGGGGTGTTATCAACACTGAGGGCACCAGTTTCGGCATTGAACCGCTGGAAGGTTCCTCCAGTGATGAGCACTTGGTTTATCGTTTGGAGGATGTTGAGACAGAGCCTGTCACCTGTGGAACGCCTCACTTTCATAACCCCGGGGATGAAGCTTCACCAAGACAAGCCACAGACAGTCATGTCCATAACATCACCTTTGGTCAAAGCAGCCATGTAATCAGGGTGAGTCACTCCAAATCCTAATGATGACGTCAGCAATTGCACAAGCTTTAGACCACAGATCATTAACAGTGAAGGTTGAACTCCTGCATAAAGGCGAAGTGTGTTACAGTAGTGTAGTGACTGATGTTCATTTTCAAGTGTTTAAATGTACACTGTAATAATCGGATTTCCTATAGTGTTTCTGAATATTATAAAATCAAATTGTGTTTTAAAATTAAAGTCTGTTTTAACAGTAAGGAATAAAAACAAAATCTGCATATACCGTAGTTTAGCACTGCCACTCTTCTCTTTAGTGCATCCTGTAGAAAAACATTCACCGTTAACTTAAAGCAAAACAAATATTTTGCCAATTATAATAGGTTTTGGCTGTAGTACAATAACAAATACATGCCAATTATTGGACTTGTCGAGTTAACTTTATTCATCCGATAGTGTTACTGCAGTCAAATCAGAGTTATTTCTCAGTATTAAGTGTCTCCAAATTGAACAAGAACTTGTAAATAAGGAAATGAATCACTCAGGAACAAACTCTTCAACATTAACAGAACAACCGAGCATATCGTGATAACGGACAATGAACAAAACACACTTAAAAAGACAAAATTAATTGGCAACATGAGCCACTGTTGTAAGAACAAAGCACCAAACACGGGTGAACTGAACGTATCCCTGACACATCCGAGCAAGCCAGAGGTTTGGAGGAAGAAAAAAAACCTTGGAAGAAATCAGGCTTCATTTCACCTCTGGCCAAATGAATGATCATGCTGTGATTGTAATTATAGGCGGGATCACTTGTGTCAGCTTGTGGATTGATATTATTCAGAATGTGTCTTCCACCTCATTCCTTAATCTAGTTTTAAACTAACAGAGTGCGTCTAGCAAACAAGGCTAGGAAGATTATTTGGGCACTAAATGGGAAAAGCATCTACTGCCCGCAGTCCATCATTCTAGGTGTTATCAACTGGTGGGAATTTTAAGCAAGTAAATGGACCTGAAGGACGATTGGAGGTTTCTCAAGCACTGAGGAGCTAAACCATTCAGGACTTTAGAAGTAATCAGCAAGATTTAAAAATCTATACGATGTTTATTAGAGACAGACCTGTGCTAATATGGTAATACTTCATCTTGCTAATATAAACTCTAGCTGCTGCATTTTGGACCAGCTGGAGTTTGTTTATTAAGCCAAAATTTCTAATCATCCGATTTATGTCAACTATGCATTCTGTTTAGTTTTGTGAATTGGTGTTTCATCGAACCTCAAAGAAACATAGAGCTGAGCATCATTAGTGTAACAGTGAAATCTAATGTCATGTTTGCTAATAATATCTAGTATGTACACAGTGAAAAGAAACGGTCCTAATACTTAGGCTTGCGCTACTCCATACTGACATTGTGATTGATATTATACCACTTCATTTACTGCTACAAATTACTATTTCATTAGCATTGTTCTGAATGTAACACAATGTTTTTTTGTTTGTTTTTTGGAAATACATCTGGAACAAAAGGGCTTGTCTTATATTTTGGGTCTAAACTTTTGTCAATAATACACCGAATACATGTTAAACGAGTGTTCCCCCTATAGTAATAAGAAACGTAGCTGAGTCATCAAACAACTCTCGTTAAGCAGCCAGGAAATATAGTATCAGTGTGATGTTAGAAGATGGCAGACCCAAAAAGACCCAAGTCTTTAAAATGCTAACAGACTGTGGTCCGTAAAGCGGCCGATTGGAAGAAACCGACAGGGAAGGGATTCAGAACGTAGCTTAAAAAAGAAATGAGGTGCTACCCATAACCAGCGCTGTCATCCAGCTGAAGGCACTGAAAGAGCTGATCTTACCCACCAGCGAGGCCCATCATTTCTTATTTCAGCTGCTTACTGACGCACTTGCCTGTTGATATCCTCCAAGCATCCGGCATACGAATGATTCAGCCTAATGGATTAGCGCTTGCCCTCAGACTTCAGGAAGAAATTGCTCTCTTTTCTGTGCTGAGCGATCGGCCTAAAGGAAATGCATTCATATCCCCCTGGATCAGATGTTTCTAGCCTATCCAAATGAATTTTGTGGTCATTATTATCAAATTCATCACTAAGTAACACTAATAGAAAGATGCAACCGCAGTCTCAGCACTATTATACATTCTGAATCCCTTCAGGAAATCCTTGCAGATTACCGTTTCTTTCCAAGACGGCACAGTTGTGAGGATTCTGTCTCTATCAAACAAGCACCTAGAGGTTGTTTCTTCTAAATGAGTAAAAACATAAGCATATCTGGAATTTTTTAAGACCTTCCTGAAGGTAGAAATACTATTCTTTCACCCAGTGCAAAATACCACTAGTTTTGTTTTCTTCCAGCAAAACATCTTTTTCATAATTTTGTAATTTATTACATTTTACAGACACTTATACACATTATATTTTGTTATCATGTAGTTTATCATGCGAAGTACCTTTTTTGTGTGTGTAACACCGTGCCTGCTTTTATATTTTAGGAACGGTCATAATTTATCAAAAGAAAATGTAAACACTCGGGCGAAGTCAAACTCATTTAATGTTAGTTCAGTTCTGTATCAGTTCTCTTCTGTCTATAATTTAATCCACATAAAAATGGTTGATCATTAGGTCACAACTAGCCTTGTGAACTTTATCAATATTATTATTATTATTGATTTTTTTTATGGTATAATAAGAATAATTTAAGTTATAAAGAAAAATGTATAATAATATTGAAGCACAGCTGAAAATAACACTAAATTCTTTGTCTGTCTTTGCGAGCAGAAAAAGAGGGCAGTGCTGCTCCAGACTCACTATGTGGAGCTCTTTCTGGTGGTGGATAATGAGAGAGTAAGTCATGTTAATCTTCTCTATTCTCATAGTCTGACGGTTCTGTTACAATCAGGGAAATGTCAGCCAGTAGCAAATTAACTTATATTAAATATTTGAATGACCCTGGCAGACGCGTGGGATGAAAACGTGTGTCATTAAAGCATCAATGTGAGAAAAGTGCCCAATTTTCTTTTCTCTACAGTATAACTACAAAAACAAGAATCATACAGCAGTACGTGAGGAGATGGTCCAGATTGCTAATTACATTGATAGTGTAAGTTTTCTTGCATATTTTAAGATGGATGCAAAGAATGCCCATCATCCAATTCATATTGAATCATTTTTTTATATCACACAAAATTGCGATTTATTAAGCGGCCTAGTGATTTCCTCTCTTGACTTATTTTTCTTGCTTCCCCTCAGATGTACATGCCTCTGAATATTCGTATTGTGTTGGTGGGGCTGGAGATCTGGTCTGCGCAGAACTTCATCAACACTGATGGTAGTGCTGGAGAGGTGCTGGGCCGCTTTACTCAGTGGAGAGAGAAAGAGCTAGTTCATCGTCGTCGTCATGACAGCGCACAGCTCATCCTGTACGGGCCTTTCTCTGTTACGATTTATATCTCATGTTTCACAAGAGCTTATATAACGTAATAAGTAAATTTGAAGTACTATCACCCAAAGGGAAAACGGACCTAATACAAAGCCTTGCTGCACACCATCATTTACAGTTACAAGATCAAGTCTGTAATGTCTGTAAACAAAGTGGTAATGTCACGGGGCACAAGGAAAGACATGGAGAACAAAAATAGACTTTAATAAAATAAACAACAAACTCTCAGGAGATGGTTTGAGAACAAACGAACATGACTTGTTAAACCAAGACGATACCGGACAAGAGAAGTAAGGAAATGGAGGGCTTGAATACATGGAGGGAGTAATCAAACTGCAACAGAGACTGGTTAGAAGGACTTTTTAACAATCAAGGAAACTAACTAGGAACTGAACACAGTGAAACCCAACCAAAACTGAACATACACATTACAGGTAACCAAGATGAAGTGTTTAACCAGGTTAGAGCCTGTCTGCAATTACAGACAGGCAAGTATTAAAATATTAAAGCCAGTCCAGAAGAATACGATGGTCTGTAAGTGTCAAAGGCAGCACTTTGTCGAGAAATGCAATACATTTTAACTCCAGTTCCCTGCAACATAATCAGGGGGAACAGTTTGTACTTGTACTCATGACTTTCTCGTAGCTAGAAACATCGTCTTTTCAAGCTAATCGAAAAACCAATTAGATTTGGCGCTAATAGCTCTCTATAAATGATCAGTCACACAGTCATTTTCCTTTCATTGTAAAGTATTTCTTCAAAAGATCAAGAAAAAGACAGTTTTCCATTGTGTTCACTTGAATCAGGATGTGCAGTTATGGCTGCAGAAATTGTCTGTCTGAATCTCTTTGTCTCTCTTTCTAACAGAAAGAAAGGATTTGGTGGAACAGCGGGCATGGCTTTCGTTGGCACGGCGTGTTCCAGAAGTCATGGTGGTGGAATTAATGCGGTATGATCCCCTTCTCATACGCTACAGATCCTCACTCAAACTGTTAGTGTCTGCTGGACAGTGACTTTCACTAGTAACTCAATCTCTGTGTTTGTATGTATATGTGTGCATTTTCCCCTCAGTTCACCAATAATAATGTGATGTCATTTTCCTCCATCGTGGCTCATGAGCTGGGTCACAATCTTGGGATGAACCATGATGATGGCCGAAACTGTAAATGCGATGTCACACACTGCATTATGAACTCGGGGGCAACGTGAGTGCTTTTGTTACAAATATCAGAATGCTTTTACACATGTTTGTTTTGTTTTGACCTGTTTGTTTTCTTTATGTCCTCAGTGGTTCTCGTAACTTTAGCAGTTGTAGTGCTGATGACTTTGAGAAGATGATCTTGAACTCCGGTGGCCGCTGCCTGCTGAACATACCGCGACCGCAGGAGGCGTACAGCGCACCCTTCTGTGGGAACAAGCTGGTGGATGTGGGCGAAGAGTGTGACTGTGGATCAGAAGAAGTGAGTTGTCTGATTTCAGATCAGTTTAGAGAGTTGTTTAGAGAGCTCATGTTTCTAAAGAACCTGGTCATTTAATATGATTTAGGAACCAACTCTGCTGTTGAACCAGTGATGTTAAAGCTTATGAAGGCTAGGCTGCAACAACTAATTCGTAAAAACCGTCCTAATTAATATAATCATAATAATAAACACAGTAAAAACAAAAACGTCCTCGGTTTCAGCTATTGAGATACGAGCGTTCCGACATACGATTATTCCGAGATACGAGCAAGCCTTCAAGCAATTTTTTTGCTCTGAGATGCGAGTAAATATTTGCGATGCGAGCAGCTTATAGACGCCGACGCTAGAAGCACTCGTAGCAGCTCAAGCGCCTCATTTATGGGGTAGTTGCACATGATCTCCACTAGAGGGTGACTTTGGTTTTACAGCGGGGGTTACCGGGGGCGACGAGTGATATTAAGCTGGGAGCAGCAGGAGTTATGAGTGTTCAATAATAATAAATATGAGCTTCTGAGTTTATCCAGTACACAGCACTGGAAGAAACGCTACACTTCCGTTTTGTGTTTGTAAGGGAGTTTTTTTAGAGGGCCGGAATGGATTAATTTTTTTACACATTTCTTACGTGAAATTTTTTTTGAGATGCGAGCAATTCGAGTTACGAGCTCGTCCTTGAACGGATTATGCTCGTATCTTAAGGTATTACTGTATTTGTATGAACCTAAAAAGATTCAACACCCGAGAAAAAAAGGTTTCAAGATATTCGATGAACGGAAATAGAATAATGAGTCCCTTAACAAAGCTGAGGTTCAATATCAAAAGAAGCGGTCAGTATCTGCTTTAAATGTATCTCATCCTGATTAACTGCTCCAGATTTGTCAATTCTTGTTGCAAATGTTACCCCACTTTTCCACCAAGGCATTTGCCTCAAACACATCAGGGAGGGCGTATGGTTTTGCATGGTATAAGAACGATCAGCTGTCACTCCTGTCTCCCTGTAGTTGTCTTAGTTGTCTCACAGCCACATCCGCATTCATCACGCCTTCCTGCAGAGCCAGTAGAAAGTCTCTTTTAATCTCCTGAGTTATTGTAACTGACCTTAATTGTTCACCAGCTGCAAGCTGTTAGTGTCTTAAAGACTGTTCCACAGGCACGACGTTTGTTTATGGTTTATTAAACAGCCATTCAAAACTTTGTTTAAACCAGAGCATGCAAGCTGAACAGTACTTTTCTCTTTCTAAAGATTCTCCTCAGGAACTCAACTTTGCTGGACCAAGAGAAGGGTTGAAGACTAGGCTTTAAAGCCACAAATATCATCTCTGTTATTGCAAACAGAAAGACGAAATGTCATGTTGGAGGGAACTTTGATTTACTGGTTTTAACCTATCCTGTAAAGCTTATTTGAATTGTACAAAATTATACTTAAAATACAGAATCCTAAAAAGGGACATTTTATATTTGGCTGATTTTATTTTGTTGCATCCCTAATGAAGACCTTCAAGGCTCTTTAAGAACTGACGGTTGATTATGTAAATGTTGCAGGAGTGTGTGAAGGACCGGTGCTGTGAGCCGAAGACGTGTAAGCTGAGATCAGGTGCTCAGTGTGCGGACGGCGTCTGCTGTAAGAACTGCAGGGTAATTACACCACCTCTACACCTCGCTCCAAACCCTAGTCACACGCAATGGTATTGTTACAAATGTTTCGCATTGGAAACATGCTAACATTGCTAAGTAAAAATGCATTTAAAGCTAAGCATAAATAGTCAACAAAAACAAGTGTAAATGTCAAATGCACATAACAAATATACTGGAACTTAATCTGAAAAGAAAATATTCAAATAAAAGCTTGTTTCAAATAATGTTGAAAGCTTATAAATGATAGTTAAATAACACTGGTGAGATTTATAAGATGGCTTGTTTCTCAAAATTTGTCTAGTTCAGTAATTTTTTTAATCTTCGCCAGAGCATTAAACGCTTCATGTCTCCAAGAAGCTAAAAGCGCTAATATATTCATGCATAAGCCGTTTGACAATATGCAGTTCTGCTCACATTTTCCCGGATTTCTCTCTCTGTATCTGTCAGTTTTTGCCTGGTGGGATCGAGTGCAGAAGCAGCTCTGATGAATGTGATTTGCCAGAGTATTGTAACGGCACATCTGCCCTCTGTCAGAACGACGTCTTCAAACAGAACGGCCATCCCTGCAAACAGGAGCAGGCTTACTGCTACAACGGGCAGTGCCAGCACTACGACACCCAGTGCCAGGCCATATTTGGCTCGAGTGAGTACGCAATAGGGGTGGGCGATATTAGAGTTAAGAATATTGTTTATCAGATATTAAAATAAAAACATCTTATTTTTGGATATGTCTCCTCCCCCTGCCCTGATTTAAGCATAAGAAACCACGTTTTTAACAGTTACTTAGACATTTTAGACAAAGTTTGTGAGCTGATTTTACAAATGGCATATATTGTATTTAACATTTAACCTAAGTTGAAACCATCAATCAGCATCAGGAGTAGATTGTTTTTTTTTTTACCCTATGTTTGTGTAATTATGTTGTATAACACCAATGTTATTTCTAAGTGTTAGAAAGTGTACATTCCCAGTGACTTTCTGTTAATCCTCTTAAATATTCTGGGCCATTTGAAACATGTGCTTACTGTACGTCACCGCGATCGTCTTTACCCCGATTGCAGTCCTCATCCGTCAGATCTTTATTAGCAAGAAGCTGGTTTGTTTTATCCAGCTGAGAAACGTAGTTTGCATGTCATCAGGGCTCCTCAGGACCAATGACTGTGCTTCATTACACTTATTTTGCCCTAATAAAAACACTATTAAATGCATGTGTCTCTGCTGGTGTGTAGAGGCTAAAGCGGCTCCTGAGCTGTGTTTTAAGGATGTGAACTCTAAAGGCGATCGCTTTGGGAACTGTGGATACCATTCCAGTGGGTTTAAGAAGTGTGAAAGCAGGTACAGCACAGCCACATATTCACATTCAGGAACTCACATTCTGCACTTTTATAAGAACAGACACACACTCTCTCATTGTTTAGGAATGCCATGTGTGGGAAGCTGCAGTGTGAGAACGTTCTGTCGTCAGTCATATTTGGCATCAAGCCTTCGATCATCCAGACCCCCATCGCCGGCACCACCTGCTGGGGCGTGGACTTCCTCCTGGGCTCTGACGTGCCTGATCCTGGCATGGTCAACGAGGGCACCAAGTGTGGAGAAAATAAGGTGACGGAGGAAAGAAACATTCGACATCATCTTCAATTATGCACACAGATTGGTTCAGTAGTTTAACCCAGTGCTTCTCAAATAGTGGGGCTCTACCAGGGCGCGTGTGACCCTGGGGAACATGCTTCTTTTTTTTTGGACCGAACAACAGCACAGACCAGCAGATATGAAGTGCAGAAAACAAACCCTTAACCCTTTGACGTGTACGATCACACCGGTGCGTTAGAAAGTTCAGTGCGTCACGCAAAATTCAAACGTTTTCATGCGATATCTAGCGCTGATTCAGAGACAGACGCGCTCAGAGCTGGTCATACATCACAACTATTCAGTGTTTTCAACCACATAAGGTTTCTTTTCGCTTTCAGACATTTAAACACTCATAAGTACTGGCAAAACAATACATTTATAGTTTGAAAAATACACACTGATGTCTATAAAAGCAGAAATAGTTCAGTTATAAACTGACGAGATGGTTTATTTGTATCAGATTAGCATTGCATTGGTAACTATAAAGTCACTCTGTTCTTCTCCCACTTCACCGGACACCTACTGTCATTTTTCAAGAGAATTGACTGAATTAACGCGTTGTAAATCAGACCGATCGGATCAGATCGCCTGTCGCGCATCAGATCGGCTAACATGATCATTATAAAGGCTTTAATCGCAAAACTCATTCACTTCTACGTATTTGAGAATGGGAATATCAGGTAGTTGATGACAAAGCCAACAAGTTAGTGAATATTTTGAATAAAAAAAGAAATGTGATACATCTATCATACTTTTGGGGCTGCGGTGTGTCACGTGACAAGAATGATGCGTCACCATGGAAACAATAAGGGGTAACGTTCTGAAATAGGAGAGTTGGGGTGCGCGAAATGTTTACTTCTTTGGGGAGGCGTAACAGAAAATAATTATAATGGTTCATTTATGGTTACCATGTTTTTTTGGTTTTATTTGTAATAAAACTATGGTTAATTATCGGTATAATCAGTATTGCTTGTGTGCTCTTATTCCAGTGGATAAAATAGTTGAATGAATGTGCGGTAACTGCTTTAAAGAAATGTAACCGTGTTAAACACTTAATCTTAAACAGTAATATGTTGACAGTGCGACTACTTCGCCTGCTTAAACACAGGGTATGTAAATGATGGCAGAAGTGTCTGTGGGTGTCTATGCAAACACACATGAAAGAATCCACTTGCAGTCTGATCAGTGTTTAATGGTATCACCCGTAAAACTAAGCTGAACTCTTGTTATTTGTGTTGTAGGTGTGTCTGAATTTTGAGTGCAAAAGTGCAGATGTGCTGAATTACGACTGTGACGTTGTGAAGAAATGCCATGGCCATGGGGTACAAATGCACTACATTACCCACAATTCAGTGCCACCCGTTTTACATATACACTTGCTTTCAAATCCTAAGTACCTAGAGTGCTGCATGTTTGTCAAACGTCTGTCGTGCTCGACTACTTTCAGGTGTGTAACAGCAATAAAAACTGCCACTGTGACTATGGCTGGGCTCCTCCGTTCTGTGAGGCCTCTGGCTATGGAGGAAGCGTCGAAAGCGGCCCCACCTGGGACGGTACGACTGCTAGAGCTCACAGAGGATTGCAAACGTGCTCTCTTAGCATTCATTTTGACATTAAATTATCTCTCTCCCGCTCAGATAAAGATACTTCCACAAGGGATGGACTTCTTGTGTTCTTTTTCCTTGTTCTTCCTCTTCTGGCGTTGGGTTTATACGTGTTCTTCAAGAGGAACGAGCTGAAGCGACGCTTTTTCAGAAAGAAACGCTCTCAGGGTTACGAGTGAGTATAAAGATTATGATTGATGTCATCAACTCTGAACAAACCCAGTATGCTGTTTTAGTGATAACTGTTAATGAACGGTTCAATGACTGAAATTAGTACATACACCAAGTTGAATTTGCGTTATTCTTTGTAAGGCTATATGGTTCTTTTAAAATTTCTGATCAGTTGTGAAACGATCGGTCATGCATAATCAATAACTTAGAAGGTGAATAGCTAAATAATTCATTAAAAGTTGAATGAATGTACATTAATAATGGATTTAAAACATTAACATTAACGGTGATAAGCGAGGGATCACTGTACTGGTATTCATCAGCGTTCTGTGTTTGTTTCCTCAGAGCTAACAGCAGACCGCAGGCCACTGTGTCCCAGCGGGGGAACCCCAGCAATATAGTGAAGGATGGGGTGAGTGAGTGGCACCTCACTGCCAGTGTTCAACACACCACATGCAGCACTAACGTGAATCTAACGTCTGATTAACCTGCACCTTGGGTTTTCTTTAGGCTGAGCATAACACAACTGTACAACTGCTCACTAAATGCTGTAGGAAAAATAAGTGTGAAACCTCCTCAGTTAAACTTTACATGTCCAGTTCTTTCTATTTGTAAAGAACAATTGTTGGAAAGTCTTCAAGAGAAATCGTCTGTCCTTCACGTTTAACTGCAGTCATTGAATGTTACGTCTCAATTCTGAACGAGAGTCTGCTGATATCGAGATATTGACCAGGCTCCTCTTTCTTTCTCTTCTATGGTAAAGCACCAGGCTCAGTTATTGCCACCGGCGGAGGTAAATAACTGCACACTGTTCATTAAGGAGATTTTGGTTCTGTGGGGCGTCTCTGCTTGCTTTCGCCGGACCGTTTTGGCTTCTCTTGATCTTTGTTTCTCTGCTTAGACTTTGTCTTTTGTAAGAAAGACACAAGCCGTGTGCTAAGAACTTTCTTGCACATTCATTTACTTCAACCATTTTTAATGAAATGTTAAAGTAAATTAAACCATAATTTTGTGTATTTAAATAGTCATATTACTAATAATAACATCTTTGATTTACATCTACTAACTGACTTGATGTGTACTTTAACAAGATCCTCACTTCAGCTATTCTGCATATTTTGTTTTGCCTTCGGTTTTTCATTGTGGAAATGTCTTCATCACATCATTTCAGCTGTTTGTCTTGCGTCTTCAGGACACAACACAGCCTGCTTGCTCTGAATGACTGGAAAAAGATACAAAATGCTTTAAATGGAACAAACAGACACACACAGACAGAGACACACAAACACCCACACACAGAGACACAGACACGCACACACAGACAGAGACACACACAAACACACACAGACACACAGACAGACAGTGAGACACAGACAGACAGTGAGACGCACACAGAGACACACAGACAGACAGTGAGACGCACACAGAGGCACACAAACACACACAGACAGTGAGACACACACAGAGACGCACACAGACAGTGAGGCACACAAACACACACAGAAAGTGAGACAAACACACACAGACAGTGAGACACAAACACACAGAGACACACAAACACACACAGACAGTGAGACGCACACAGACAGTGAGACGCACACAGACAGTGAGACGCACACAGACAGTGAGACGCACACAGACAGTGAGACGCACACAGACAGTGAGACGCACACAAACGCACACAGACAGTGAGACGCACACAAACGCACACAGACAGTGAGACGCACACAAACGCACACAGACAGTGAGACGCACACAAACGCACACAGACAGTGAGACGCACACAAACGCACACAGACAGTGAGACGCACACACACAGAGACACAGACACGCGCACACACACAGAGACACAGACACGCGCACACACACAGAGACACAGACACGCGCACACACACAGAGACACAGACACGCGCGCACACACAGAGACACAGACACGCGCGCACACACAGAGACACAGACACGCGCGCACACACAGAGACACAGACACGCGCACACACACAGAGACACAGACACGCGCACACACACAGAGACACAGACACGCGCACACACACAGAGACACAGACACGCGCGCACACACAGAGACACAGACACGCGCGCACACACAGAGACACAGACACGCGCGCACACACAGAGACACAGACACGCGCGCGCACACACACACAGAGACACAGACACGCGCGCGCACACACACAGAGACACAGACACGCGCGCGCACACACACAGAGACACAGACACGTGCGCGCACACACAGAGACACAGACACGCGCACACACACAGAGACACAGACACGCGCACACACACAGAGACACAGACACGCGCGCACACACACAGAGACACAGACACGCGCGCACACACACAGAGACACAGACACGCGCGCACACACACAAAGACACAGACACGCGCGCACACACACAGAGACACAGACACGCGCGCACAGAGACACAGACACGCGCGCACACACACAGAGACACAGACACGCGCGCACACACACAGAGACACAGACACGCGCGCACACACACAGAGACACAGACACGCGCGCGCACACACACAGAGACACAGACACGCGCGCACACACACAGAGACACAGACACGCGCGCGCACACACACAGAGACACAGACACGCGCGCGCACACACAGAGACACAGACACGCGCGCACACACACAGAGACACAGACACGCGCGCACACTCACAGAGACACAGACACGCGCGCACACAGACAGAGAGACAGACACGCGCGCACACAGACAGAGAGACAGACACGCGCGCACACAGACAGAGACACAGACACGCGCGCACACAGACAGAGACACAGACACGCGCGCACACAGACAGAGACACAGACACGCGCGCACACAGACAGAGACACAGACACGCACGCACACAGACAGAGACAGACACACACAGAGACACAGACAGACACACACAGAGACACAGACACACACACACAGAGACACAGACACACACACACAGAGACACAGACACAGACACACAGACACACACAGAGAGACAAACACACACAGAAACAAATAAATGCATTTAATTTGTATATGCTCTCTGTCTGTTTTTGTGTCTTTGTCTCTGTGTCTGTATGTGTTTGTGTGTCTGTGTCTCTGTGTGTCTGTGTGTGTACGTACACAGCGTTTAAAATGAACACTTGCCAAATGTGATAAAATTGTTGGCGAGGTCATTTAGTCCCTTTTTTTTTATTAATGTTTTGAAGATATATTAGGAGGTGTGTGTGTGTGTGTGTGTGTGTGTGTGTGTGTGTGTGTGTGTGTGTGTGTGTGTGTATAACATATATTACATATAACACATAAAATATATATATAATTTTAGCTATTATGTGAGTGAACTCGGGCTTAACTCTGACTGATGTTAATTCATTTCAATCTTTTTTTAGTTCCCATCATGCATCTGTTATTGTAGTAAGGGGTTTTTCTGTCTGTTTGCAGGTGGTTCAGACGAATAAATCCGCCGCTGTGCCGTCTTACGCCTCCAGACCGCCGCCGCCACCATTCGCACGGTAATAATACACAACATCTTCAGCGTGTTGGTCAGTCTTTGTGTATTCAGTGTATTTATTCAGTAAGCATGCATTTTAATTAAGAGTAAAGATTTTTAAAAAAAAAATTAAATAAGTGCTATTCTTTTGAACTTTCTATTCATCAAAGATGCCAAAATATTAAGCAGCACAACTATTTTCAACTTTAATAATAAAAATAATTTTGACAATTTGACAGAGCTGATTTCTGACCCTTTGTCCTCTCTCTCCTCAGACCACCTGCTCCTGCCCAACAACTAATGCCTCAAAGACCAGCGCCCGCACCCCCGGTGTAACCGAGCACACAGACGCACGCTGGCACTGCTGTCTGGGACGGGCATGTGCAGAGGGAGGAATCAGGTGGTCGCACCCTCTCCCCCACTTATTCTCCCCGACCTTATGATCCGTATACAGCTGTCAACTGTCAATCAAACCGAGAGACGCTCACTGTTGCGAAAGGAACCTCAACCTCAATCGCAATACATCCAACGGGAGCGACAGAACGTTTCAGCCAATCAAACGCTTCCCACCGGTCACGTGACGAGCGACGCCGATGGCAGCAGTCCGATCTCCTTAAATGTTACGATTCTGTGCTATATAGGACCACTGCGACTTATTGCACTGCAGTAATATTCACTGTTTATGAGAATGTACAGAGACCCATTGATCATAGGCTGGCTTCCCCCCCCCCCCCTTTTATACTCTTTTTGGTGCAAAATGTAATCCGTACACCAGTCAATCACTGTTACAAAATGTTGTTATAATATGCAAAGGAGCGTACGGACGAGAGCAAGTGATTAGCTGTGTGTCTGCAGATCTTTCTCTTTGCACTGTCACTCATCGCGTCAGTCATTTAGCTTTTGCGTCACTGGAGTGCAAGACCAGAAACAAAATGCATTGCGTAATTTTGTTATTTTATCGTTTGAAATTGTTGCAGCCAACACTGTGATTTAAAACTGATATTTGACCATTTATATGTAGTTTTATTCATTTATTTATATGTAACTTTTATAGGAAATCTATTTTTTACTTCATTTGCCAAGTGAAATTCTGTCCCCAATGAGGCAAAGATCAGGTAAACATGAACGCTTGTCACTTTTTCTTTCTTTTTTTGGTGTTTAACGTGGCTTTTCTTTCTTCTTTTAAATACAAATAACGAAAATAAGTGGAAAGTTTTCTCCTCTCATTTTAAGGGCTACATGACTTTATGCATGATATCACATACTGAGTGATAAATACAACATTTCTTCCTTTATGAAACCGATAACAAAGAACGAAACGACTGTTTTGTCTGCATGTTTCATAGGCTTCTTTCTTTGCGATGCCCGTAATCCCAAGTCATGCAAAACCCTTACACACACAGACACACATCTGTACCGTGTGTTGTGAACATCATTATCCTCACGCTTGGACTTTTCCATTATAGCGAATCAATAAGTGCCATACAGTACATGTCAGATCAGTGTTATTTTGCGTGTGTGTGTGATGGACAGCACTGCGGAGAGATGAAGCAGCTGTGATTGCTGAGGTTTGATGGGTTTGTTTTGGACCGCCTGCAGTGATGCTGATGATGGTTTTTGAATATGAAATAAAGCACTGGTATGTTTTTAATGATGTTGTGTGATGCATGGCCTTCTTTTCACTGAAAGTGTCTGTTTACGCAAATTGCTACTGATCATAAACAATTGTTGTTATGAATGCTAATGGTACCATTTAACAGAAAATACTCATTTTCACTGTTAATTTAGGATTTCTGTATAGCATTGTAGTTTTTAGTATTGTTTTGAATTGGCTTTTAACATTTCAGATTAAGTGTTAATCATTTAAGTGTGAATTTGACATTTTTACTTAATACTTTTTAATCAATATTTTTATCAATTCAATCATATATTGTGTGTGTGTGTGTGTGTGTGTATGTGTAAAGGACAGACGTGGTAATATAGTGTGTGTGTATGTGTGTAAAGGACAGACATGTGGTAATATAGTGTGTGTGTGTGTAAAGGACAGACATGTGGTAATATAGTGTGTGTGTGTGTAAAGGACAGACATGTGGTAATATAGTGTGTGTGTGTGTGTGTAAAGGACAGATGTGGTAATATAGTGTGTGTGTATGTGTAAAGGACAGACGTGGTAATATAGTGTGTGTATGTGTGTAAAGGACAGACATGTGGTAATATAGTGTGTGTGTGAGTGTGTGTAAAGGACAGATGTGGTAATATAGTGTGTGTGTGTGTAAAGGACAGATGTGGTAATATAGTGTGTGTGTGTGTGTAAAGGGCAGACGTGGTAATATTGTGTGTGTGTTAAGGACAGACGTGGTAATATAGTGTGTGTGTGTGTGTGTGTGTGTGTTAAGGACAGATGTGGTAATATAGTGTGTGTGTGTGTGTGTTAAGGACAGACGTGGCAATATATTGTGTGTGTATGTGTAAAGGACAGACGTGGTAATATAGTGTGTGTATGTGTGTAAAGGACAGACATGTGGTAATATAGTGTGTGTGTGTGTGTGTGTGTGTGTGTGTAAAGGACAGATGTGGTAATATAGTGTGTGTGTGTGTAAAGGGCAGACGTGGTAATATTGTGTGTGTGTTAAGGACAGACGTGGTAATATAGTGTGTGTGTCTGTGTGTGTGTGTGTGTGTGTGTGTATGTGTGTTAAGGACAGATGTGGTAATATAGTGTGTGTGTGTGTGTTAAGGACAGACATGTGGCAATATATTTTGTGTGTGTGTGTAAAGGACAGACGTGGCAATATATTGTGTGTATATTATTTGACTAAAGCTTTATTTCAGTTTAAACTGTTAATTTTGTTGATCTCTGAAAATGCCAAGGGACTCTAAAGGAAAGACGTGGGGTAAAACTACATTTCCCATAATTCTCTAATGCACGACAATCCTTTGCTCATTCTTCATGTATTAGGACAAAATGTTTCCTGTCCACACGAAATTTGAAATGATCCATTTTCCTCTGACAAAACCAGTTGAACTCACATCACGTCTCCAGCAGGAACTTCCCTAAGCTCTTGAAAACGTTATTACTTCAGTAATTAAAGACCCTTCGACTCAAGAGACGTAAATATTTTGAATATTGCCTAAAATAAATGTAATTTATATTAAGATGTCATGTGATGATGAATCATGTTCTAAAGAATCGTTTTGAATAGGTTCTTTGAAAAGAACCGTTTAAAAGAACCGACTCTTCAAGTCCGTTATGTGTGAGGCGGCTGACGTGCGAGTCGGTGACGTAGGCGCTGTCGTCAGAGGAGCCGTTACCTAGTCCGGTGCTCGACCGCTTCAAAACGGCTGTTGACACACGTAAGTGCTTCTTGTTCTATAGGTATTTATGCGGAAGGGATACTTTACTGTCCATTACAAAACTACGGGCCTGAACCGACCTTAATTAGCTCGTTATTGCTGCTACGGCAAGGTTGTGTGGTCAACACCGGAAATCCGTAGGTTTGTGTCTTTAGTCATTAAACAAATACGTTTAACATTTAAAGAATATCCAAACTAGTACTAAACTTTGGAATTGCAAGATTTAACTCCAAGTATTAGTCTCCGGGTTGACTGTTAGCATGGGCTGCTAATATTTTCATACGGTCCATGTTTAGTGAAAGGACAAAATGATTGACACTTCGTGTGTCCAATAACCTTCTACTAGGCGTGGTTGATGGGCGGAGTTAGGAATCTCCAGCCAATGGCGTTCTGAGGCACTCTGAGACGCTTGAGTAGTGGGCGGGCTGAAGAGGAGTGGCATGTGGACGCAAGGTCAAAACACAGGCGTGTGGAGGGAGACAAGAGTCCATGTTTATTTCAGCCACATGCTCATATTAGTTTCGTTTTAGCGGAACACCTATATCAATTATTAATTTTCTGAAAGCACATTATAGTTCAGTTTAATACAGCAGCAACTGGTCTGATTCTGTTTCATGTGTAGGAGGGACTGAAAAGCCAAAAAGTGACGAAAAAGCTCTTCGCATAGTTGCATATGGCATATTTTGTTGAAATTGGATGTTTAATGATGCCAGAAAAACTAGTTGAGATATAAAATAAGTCTTTTTGTGTGGGGTACGAGGGTTTCACAGTGGAACATTTATTAAATGTTATGTAATGTGTTTTTACGCATGTAGTTTCTTCAGTCAGCATATAGTTTGTGGTGTGTTGAATGGGTGATTAAAATAGACTAACCTTTGACCCCGGGTCTCTGTTTGTTAGTGCATTTCTATTTGCAACTATAGAAGTTTAGTATTACACAAGCATCAAAAGTTTTTGCTACTACTCTACATCGGTATTAAGCGAGTCATGCTCTTGTTAATTGGCAAAGCGGTAGTTTGGTGAAAAATGCAATTCAAACTTCACTTGTCATGTATTTCATCATTCGACAAACATTACGTATAACTAGGATTGCCGTGTAACTTGGCGTAAAACCCTTCTTTACACAATCACTTTGTCTAAAAACACTGTCTTTTAAATATAGTTTATATGGCAATAAAGCCGTGTCTTCAAAAATATGTTTCTTTTATCGGGGGATTGACTTGCTCTTTGACCTTTGTCTGGGTTCTGGAGGTGACCATTGTGCCCTGTAAAGTACTAAACGTCATTACTGATATGACAGATTATGCTCTGAGCTGTATGAAGATGTTTTGTCTTGATAATGGTGGCAGCTTACTGTTGTACTTGTCTTACGTCTCATTACAACGTCCGAACAGCTTACTGCTATCCAACTAATCTATTAGTCTTTAAATTGCAAGGATAAACTGCACATTTTAACGCACCTCTGATTGACTTTTCTGTTTCTCTTCCAGAGTGTGAAACGCAGATTGGAGTAAAAGGTCAAGGGCTTTTGGAACGTGTCCATTCTTCCCAAGGGATTGAAACGTGTTTTCCGTCTTGGGCTAAAACAGGAGGCGACACTTCTCTTCTCTGCGGCGGCACTGGGGACATCCAGGATCTTGTGATTTCGGGTGGAGTTCGTTTAATAGACTGCGATGCACCGCTTAAGGACTTGTGCGGCACGGCTCCGGCCAATGACGGCCTCTCAGACTGCTAAACATCTCCCCCAGCAGAGGCCAGCGGCCCCCAGGACGTTTCAGCCATTCAGGTGCTACACCGCACCGGTGGCCGCAGAGCCGTTCCTCAATGGAACGAGCTCGAACTATGTGGAGGAGATGTACTATGCTTGGTTGGAGAATCCCAAGAGTGTGCACAAGGTAAGAGGCAGAGCATGATGGGAAGAAAGAGTGAAGAGACCTTCTCCATTCTCACACTTCAGTTTTGGGTCTTGGGTGTTTTCATAAAAATGCCAAAAATGTCCCAATCCAAGAAATTTTTTAATTTCCATCTGTCTACAGTTGCTGGGTAGCAACTTGTGTGTGTATGTGTGTGAGATCACATTACTAGGATCCCTGGCTGTATTTTTAGATCAGTCATGGGAGTGTGCCAGTTCCAGGACACACTGACTCATGGCTGATGAGCGTTTAGTTGTTTTCACACTCTGTACTTCTAATGGGCTTTAATGTAATGAACCTCCGTTATAATAATCAGCTTTAGTTCAAAGTGAATACAAGGTCCAGATCATCTTATCTAATGCTTTGCTCATCATTCTGTGTATGAATATATCCAGCTATCACTCAGGATCGTGTACGGTCAGGTGTTCTCAGGGTGTGACGGCACATATAAAAGGTGGTGTGATGTTTTGATTTCACATCGGTGGCAACATTGCTGTGGGTTCTTGATCTGAGTTCCCCCACTTTACTTTTTACAGTGTTATGGTTGCTAACCTTAAACTGCCTTTTATGCATAAATTTTAAATTTCTTCTTTATCAGAAGAAAGATGTACTAAAGACAATGTGGATTATAGACTTAGTGATTTGTATTCAGTGTCCCCACATTCATGGAAGAACTGGAATTCAAAAACAGTGAATGTCATGAAAAAATAAAATTTATTTATTTATACACAGTGGAACCCGGTTATGTCGACGGCCTCGGGGGTTGCAAAAAAACCGTAGAGATAACCGAGGATCAAGAAAACCAAAAGCCAATATGGTGATTTATTTGATGAAGCGATCGGCATGCTATAAAAATGTACATACACTGTATATGTTTGCTAACAACAAAAGGCATATGTGCACCAACTAACAGCAGAGATTTACCAGTATACAATAAAAACACCTTTGATTCTCAATACAAACCTTTAATTATATTGCAACATTGCAAACACAATTTCGCTCACAGCGTAAACAGTCACAACACCCATAAACACATTCGCTCATAACAGGCATTTCGGTTACTATGGTTTCTTAGTCTAAAATGCTTTGTTGCTTTTTGCCTTTAACGATCTGCTTGAAAACAAATGCTTCTATCAGTGATGGTGAACTCCTGCGCCTCTTCCAAGATAGCATCTGTAAAGCTCTGTTTATTTTTATTTATTTATTTTTTCCATTTTTTTTTAGTCTTTCGATTTTTGATCATTAGTCACGGGGATCCAGATAACTGATGTTAAGTGGCGACTTTGTCCCTCTTTTGTGCTCGAGATATCAGGGTTCGGTGACATAAAATAATCAACATTACCGATAAGAAAATGCTAAGAAAAATAGGGAGTTTGGCGGTTCCACTTCAAAATGACCACTTCGAAAACATCGACATAATTGGGTTGGTGAGATAACCGAGCTCGAGATAAGTGGGTTCCACTGTATACACACACACACACACACACACACACACTGATTGGCTTCATGCTGCACTTTGGTGTTGGTTGAGAAATTCCTCCCTTCCATGTAAAGCACCATATAAATGTGAAAAATTATTATTATTATAATAATAGATATGTGGCGGTACATTCATATACATTTTTTTTTTCCTTGAGGAAAACAATTTTCTAATCTTAAACTTCACGGATCGCTGTCAGTTGGTAAATTAACAATGGAGTCCTACCTGCCTGTCAACATATGTATTTCCACACATCACACATCATCAGTGCTGTAGACCAGTGGTCCCCAACCCCCGGCCCGTAGATGAAATGGTACCGGGCCGCGGAGCGCATTCGCAGACCGGTCCGTGAGCTGCTGCAAACGGCTGCAAGCGGCTGTGGCGCTGTGCCAAACACCCACCCCCCCACCCCGTCAACAATTTTGAGCGGGCACCGGTCCGCGGCAAAATTATCACACGTTTACCGGTCCGCGGCACAAAAAAGGTTGGGGACCACTGCTGTAGACCGTCACCGGACGCCTAAACAAAAAAAGGGTTTGTCAGCCGCCTCCTGAAACAAAACAAGGAGCTTATGCTGCGTTCAAGCAGTGTCGTAACCCGCAACATTCAACCCAAAGCTGTTCACATCCTCAGACTCTGATTTCTGCGTTTCACCATCAACAGCACAATCAGTCTGCAGCAGCAACCTCAGAACCACCTTAAACGGTGGCTGTCATTACTTGTTTTCATATTTCATTTATTGTATCTTTGAATAGATTTGTCATAGTGCTGCATGAACCGGTTTACCTCTTTCAAGTTTCTGTGTAGTATATGTATTTTTGAAATACCGTCACCATGTTTCTTTAGAGGTGACCTCTGTTATTGGTATCGTCGTATGTCGTGTGCATGAATTCAGCTGCGTCTACCACACATATAGGCTAGTGTTTCGGTGTTTTCAGCGACTGCCGTCTCCCTATGAGGGCGTGAACACACAAACTTCATCTGCAGATTATTTGTAATAATAATATAGTTTGCTAAAACCTAAAGAAACACAAATGTGTTTATTACAACCAGCTAAAATAACAGTTAGGTCTCATTTGAATAGCTTAAATGTTGAGAATGTTTCATGGCAAAAAAGTAAAAGCTTATTGAAATGATTCAAATTGTGGCACAAGTAATCTAGTAGGTTTTTTTTCACGCATATTAAAACTGAACATAGACTGAAAGCTTGATCTTGGCAATGAACATCGGTTCATCAAAGTGAAGGCAAATCAAACTAGACTGGAGGAGTCATGGAAAACTTCACCAAATCCCTGTGTATGACATTTTCCCATCTGGGGCTTTGGTCTCTCGTAACTTTGCACCTGAATTGCAAATCACAACATCAACCCACACATGTTCATAGTAATTATTTTTCACCCAGCCGAGGACACTACATGCAGAAGTGTCTGAGAAGTGTTCAAGCGACATCTACAAAATGTCTAAAGTGATACTTAAAGTTTATATAAATGTGAATGAATTGTAAAGTTCCAGCTCAGTTACGATGATCTTCAGGACCTCAATATCTTATGCATCACATTTAAAGGGATCAAGACATGGATTTAAAAAAAAAAATTTAATCTGTACCTTGAGGTTCATTTATTGTTGAAGGTTTTTGCACAAGAAACCAAATATATATGCGAAAATATGATTTTCAACCCTCATCCTGACCCTAAACGTCCCGTTATGATTGGCTAACGCTAGGACTGCACAGTGTATTGTTTGTTTGGACATTACGATGAGAATGTGTTGACCAGTGATCCGGACAGACCAGACGCAATGGTACTGAACGCAAGTCATTCAGCTTCCACCTCTTGGGGGGGAAAAACTCCTTTGCTAAATCATATGCACTATATTTTCTTGACCTGTTAATGATGTCTTTGTTATTGTCTGTAATGAAAATGACTGCCACTGTGTAAATGATTTTATTTGGTTTTATAAATGGTTCCATTTAAGGATTATGGAGGCCACTGTGCTCTTAGGAACCTTAAGTGCAGCAGAAATGTTTTGTAACCTTGGCCAGATCTGTGCCTTGCCACAGTTCTGTCTCTGAGCTTTTCAGGCAGTTCCTTTGACCTCATGATTCTCATTTGCTCTGACATGCACTGTGAGCTGTAAGGTCTTATATAGACAGGTGTGTGTCTTTCCTACTCAAGTCCAGTCAGTGTAATCAAACACAGCTGGACTCAAATGAAGGTGTAGAACCATCTCAAGGATGATCAGAAGAAATGGACAGCACCTGAGTTAAATATATGAGTGTCACAGCAAAGGGTCTGAATACTTACAACCATGAGATTTCAGTTTTCTTTTTTAATAAATCTGCAAAAATGTCAAAAATTCTGTGTTTTTCTGTCAATATGGGGTGCTGTGTGTAGATTAATGAGGAAAAAAATAACTTAAATGATTTTAGCAAATGCTAAATATAAAAAAGAGTGAAAAATTTAAGGGGGTCTGAATACTTTCCTTACACACTGTATATCACAGAAAACCTAATGGTCCGCCTAAAGAGTCTAACTCCTGATTCTTTTTCTGTTCTTCTTTAGTCTTGGGACATTTTCTTCAGGAATGCTAATGCCGGTGCTCCTCCAGGCACAGCCTACCAGAGTCCTCCTCCGCTGGGAGTGAATCTGGCCGGGCTCGCTCAGGCCCAGTCTCTGGTGGGGGCTCAGCCCAATGTGGAGAAACTGGTGGAAGACCATTTGGCAGTCCAATCCCTCATCAGGGCCTATCAGGTACACAGAGACTTTAAAAGCCCTGCTCATTTATTTCTTTAAACAAATTGGTTTGAAGCTGATGTCTCAGTGCTGCCTTAAATGAGTTTGCAGCTTGAACGTTTAAAAAGGTAAGAGATCTATGCGTTATGCAATGTTTATTTTGAATAAAGATATTGAAATCAAAATGGATGCTTTTGACGCTATTTGAGGTCACAGGAGAACATTCACTAAGCAGATCGACCGGTTTTTGAGTTAGATAATAACAAGGACTGGAAAATCTGGCAAATAACTGATTAATCAGTTGATAGTTTCTGAAATCCGTGATGCAAATGAAAACATTTATTACAAAATGAACAATAATGACTTGAATTTTGAAAATTAAACAAAAAATAGCTTTGCTTCACACTAGCGAGTTTGTTTTATTTTGTTTCATAAAAAATGTAATATGTGCACGTAAAAGAGATGAGAAACAAACTTTGGAAATGCCATCTATGGCTTATGTTATGTATTATATGGTAGAAAACACTAGTTGTGGTATGTGAAAAGAGAAGATAAATTTTGAAATGAAATTTCCCATATAACAAGATTTTGGTAATATCTCCCACCCCGAATTGGACAAACAAAAGCAAAAACTCGGCATCGGTTTAACATGAACATGGTTAACTTAACAACAAGATTGGCTTACATTGCCTTTTTCACAAAGGCAAATAAATGACGTCCTTGACTGATTTATTGCACCATATAGCGTGTAGTGTATGCGTACTTTGTCTTTTTATTTTTATTTCTTTGCCTATGTTTTGTTTGTGCTTCAGTTATCACCAAATCAAAAGTTGTCACAATAAACTCCATGCAGATTGTCATTGGTTTCATTTAACCTATAGGGGGCAGTATAGTAAAAACGCCATGGAGGAACACTAATTAATTAAACACAGAAGGGGAACAATCGGACTCTGCTACTGTCATCATTGATTTACCTGATAACAATAGTTCCATAAAGCAACTATCGATGTCAATTAAACTGGAAAACGAATATATCGGTCGACCTCTAGCGGATAGTCCCATTTGGTTTATAATATCAAATTTTGGTTGCATATGGAAGCCCGTTTCAGCCACAGTTGAGAATTTTTTATTTATTTTTTTATGTCGAAATAATGACTTAGTATCTCGAAATAACAAGAAACTTTCTCAAAGTAATGACTTAGTATCTCGAAATATCGAGAAACTTTCTTGAAAAAATGACTTCTCGTGCTTCTCTGCATGGGCAAAGCGTGTACAGGGTGTCCGCGGGGTTGTAAAAGGTAGTAAAAGGTAGTAAATGAAATCAGCTAAAATTAAGGCCATTAAAAAGTAGTAAAAAGTAGTAAACGTCTTTTGACGAGGTATTAAATTTTCGAGCCCAAATCTTTTAGATATATTTTCAATTTGTGTTAAGTGCAGGCCTTCCTTTTAAAATTCGCAAGGATTTATTTAGATGTTGAAACTAGGACCTGAGCAATATCACGCGAGGTTGTGTTTGTTCGCGCGCACGTCCAGTGCATTGCGAGCTGAGGTGAGTGAACAGCAGAGTGAACAGACTACACTGCAGCTGAGGCGTTGTGGTGTTTATGTGCGGCGGTAAAGTCACTCTATTCTTCTCCCACTTCAGCGGGCACTTACTGTCATGTATTTCGGTAGAAGTGACTTAATTTACGTGTTGTAAATCCGACAGATCAGATTCTCCGATCTGCGACACAAACTATCAGCGAACAAGTTGAATATTTTGAATAAATAAGAGAAACTAAATGCATACGATACTTTTTTGTGGTTACTGTCACTTGACAAGCAGACGCGTCGCCATGGAAACACATACACATAAAACAGCAGTTTTGAGACGTCACAAGGAAAGCATGTCGAATAGCGGCGCGGGGCACAAAGTAACACTTTTTGGTTTTGGCCAAATAATGAACAAAGTAATAGGGTTAGACCAGGGGTGGGCAAACTACGGCCCGCGGGCCATATCCGGCCCGTTGGGCTTTTTAATCCGGCCCGCCGAATTTGCCGAACCTTTATTAAACCTCTTTCATTTTACATTTCCCTGTAATGTCACTCTGTCGCGGCTGCAAGCGGCAGTGGCGCTGAAAGTGTGGTGGAGAGTATGCGTGTGTCGCAAACCCCTCTAGACCCCCACCCCCTTCCGCGAGTAGAAAACAGAGCTACAGAGTAAATACGGGTACCCGCAAGATCATTTTAATCACTCGCGCGCGCGCGCGAACATTCGCCCGCTCTCAACTGCTGTTTTTGCTCGCGCGAGCATTTTTATTTTTGTCAGTCGTGGAGCAGGGCTTGCTCTTGTAATAGTAACATCAAACGTCATTGGTTAGTTCCCTTTTTTCCAGAGGTCAGTTGTGATTGGAATCCTGTGATTGTCAATCTAGAGCTGAGGCAAATATACGATTCAATCAGTCACATTGCATATTATGTTTTTTTTTGTCGATTAAATTGTATTAATATTGTTTTGTTGTAATTTCACGTGTCCCAGTCGAGTGATTTAAGACCAAACTATACTTTATACAGGTTTTCTAGGATTTATTATAAGTAAATGCAGAGGTGCGACCTTCTCAAAAGAAGTTGTATGCTGTCAACGTTATGTTGTTATTTGCTGCATTCAAGAACATGACCTGCAAATACAAGAGGAAAAATAGGGAAATATAGGTAGAGGAAATATAATGTACATTAGAATAAAATGTACATGACACTTAGAGCTCATACACCAGTTTTGAAGTCATTACATATTTTAAATTGAGGAAAATATATACTGCCTTTGCTCTGGTCATGTTCCTATAAATATTTCCCTCAGTTATTTTCATGCTTCTGTTGTCATATTTTATCTTTCATTCAATAAAACAGTATGTATTTAGTGTTCCTTCATCAGGGCTCAGAAGAACAAAACACAGTAGTGTTTTTTCAGGTAGAACCAGCACTTGCTCTCAGCTAATTTGATTACGATAATCAAATGTAAAATTGCATTGAATCATATTCACTATATATTAAAAATATCTGAATTTATTAAAGTTACAAAAGTCAAGAGCAGTGAGTTATTTTTATTGTTTTTTTATTTTATTTTTGAGCTTGCGTACCCGTGTAGCTCTGTTTTCCACTTGCGGATGTAATTTATGCGCACACAAATATCAGTTTTGCGCCCCCCCCCCCCTGTCAACAATCCCGGCCCCTCTGTCAATTTTAAGAAACCAATGTGGCCCGCGAGACAAATAGTTTGCCCACCCCTGGGTTAGACTAACCATATTTTTATACAAACAACATGCAAGTCTCTCCTACACATGAGCACTGTTTTCATGTTCGTCGGACCTACAGTTTCTGTGCAGTATCGCCAAAAGCGCCAGGAGTAAAATGTTACTTCTTACCCCGTGAGCGGGGCTCGTAACAGACAGAGGGTTATTTGTAACGCATGTTATTCAATGGATGTTCATACATGTATTTTTATTTCTTACAAAAAGTTGAGTCTTGATGATAATAAGCATAACTTATGAATGAAATATTATATTTTTATTTTGTTTACATTTTGTTTATGCTTTGAACATTAAAACTTTTTAATAGGTTAATACAATGCAAAATATCTGATTATTGATGTAGGCTATGCAATGTGCGGCTTAGTTGTAACATCATGTTACAACTAACCCTGCGGTGTCGTGTTTACCTCAGGACCGGCTAGCAGTCACTGTGTTATTCACATCTTTCAAAATGGTACCATCTTTTAGCCAAGAAGATGGTAATTATTGGACTAACATACTTTCACACACTTTGAAAATCGAAAAACAACTACTACAACTAAAAATATTTATATGCTGCCAAAAGAGTTTTTCCTGTGGTTCTCATCCAAACTTCGCTGAACTTTCTCGAAAGATGGCCAGAAGACGTGTGCAAACAGTGTGGTGATAAGCCCGTTAGTACGTCATATTTAATCCTGTGCAACTATCTAAAAAGTCTGCGGTACCATTTACCCCGCGTTACTTTGTGCCCCGCGCTCCCCTAATACTGACCTTATTTCAGCAAAATTCATTATTGTTTTACTTGATTTATAGATTCAGTATTTTAAATGTATTATTGATGCATTTAAATGTATTTTTGACTGTCGTCTTACTTTTAGTCTAGTCGTCTAATCAGTTACAAAACTTTAGTTTAAATGACTCACAAATCAGTGGCGTTTCGACTAGTCCGTAGTGTTTAGATCTAGCAACAAAACGCCACTCTTTCAATTCCAACGATGGCTTTGGAGAGCTGTTTAGAAATGTTTCCGGACTCCGACATAGCGAAATCCTTCGCTTTAGGCAAGAATAAGTCTGCTTACATGATCAAATTTGGTATTGCACCATATTTTAAGAAGAAAAACTGGTGGAGACTGTAGACCAAGCAGGGCTGTTCGTCCTAATGTTTGACAAGAGGCTCAACCAATCCTAAAAAAAAAAATCCCTCCTTTTTTGGAGGATGGTTATGTCGGTCAAGATAATCGCAGTGACGCTGGTATTAAAAAATATTTTGAAGGTAGTAAAAAGGTAGTAAAAAGGTAGTAAATTCAACTTAAGAAGTTCCGTATAAACCCTGGTGTAAATGTGAGATCACAGCAAACATGACGAGAAATAACAAGAAACTTTCTTGAAATAATGACTTAGAATCTCAAAATAACGATAAACTATTAACTGTGCCGGAAACAGGCATCACGTAGTTTCGCGTCTTACACTCGTGACTCTGGTCAATTTCGTGACTCAGTCCTGGGATCTGCTTGGTGAACTCCTCATGTCTTGTGACTGCTGTTGCCTTGTTTTCAGGTAATGGGGCATCACAATGCAAACCTTGACCCACTTGGCATCAGTTGTGTAAATTTTGACGAGACCCCAGTTGCTACTGGGTTCCAGCATGTTGGTGAGAAATGTTTTCTGTCTTCCACAGCTCAACAGACCAATATTAATACGCCTGTTTTGTGTGATTGTCGCTTTCTCCTTCCCTTTTATCTGTCCCTCTTTCTCCCATTTCACACTTTCCCCTGTTTTTCAACTCTTATACCCCATCCCACTCTACACCCGACACTTCATTTCATCCTCGACACTTCCTACATCATGTCAATCTCCTTTCTGCACTTCCTCTTCTGTCCCTTCTTTCTCCCCTCTTTTTCTTGTGGGTGGATTTGCGTTGGGCTCCCATTTTTGGGGGACCTCTTGTCTCATGTAGATACGTGGTCACCATGTGGCTCAGCTGGACCCTCTTGGGATTATGGATGCTGATCTGGACTCATGCGTTCCCACCGACATTATTACTTCATCGGATAAACTCGGTGAGGAATTATGAATGTCCGTCAAACCTTACATGATTAGGACTCAGATTGCTTTCCATGAAAAACTGCTTTCCATGAAAGTTGGTGATTTTGAATTTCAACTTCAGCTTCATCATTTATGCAAAACGGTGGGCCTTGTGTTAGACTTTTCTGGGATGCAGTTTGGATTTGCTGTGATGAAGCGCGTAAGCATTGTATTTGGCTTTCACAGAAGGATGAAGCCTTTCCATCAATCTTAAACTGGCTCTCTGTACAGTATCACGCTTGAGTTGGCTGGAAGTCTTGAAAGACGTGCTTTGCTCCATTCAACTTACTTAACCGGTCTTTGTAGACACTTGGCTTGCTCATAGTATTGACATTGCTGTAACATACGCACTACTATCCATTTCCTGCGCACAGTTTGGCAACCGTAGAGAACCATGTCAGAGTTACACGTTAGTCTAATATTCATGTTTTACGGCTTTATTTAAATGAATGAAAAGCAATTTTAATAGTTGTAGTTAAGAATAACAACACCGACCTGAATGTTGAGCAGTTGGATTTAGAAATCATTTGAAGAACAACTTTCCTTGTTAGTCCGGAAAAACCCCCCAGCTGTTATTAAAACCAAGCTGCCAAAACAACTTTTGTCTCAGTATGATGTTTTAGTTTGTTGAACGACCCAGCACCTACTTTTGCCTACCGATTTGTGCATGTAGTAGGAGGGCAAGTCACTTTTAGGCATTTTCTGCAATACAGATGGTTTCAAAGCAGCTTTACAGTGATAAACAGGAAAAAACGGATTCAGTGACGCAAACAGAGTTCAGAACACAATAGTAAACAGTCACTATTCAGTTGAAATCGGTTCAATGTTGATTAATTTAATTTAAATGGCTGTCTAAAGTACATTTACAACAAAATCTCAACTTTCACATTTTGAAAAGAAATGTAATCTATAAATACCGTTTTGCGGCTCTTTAATGTGTCGTGAAAGATCGCTGTAGCACCTCCGTTAAAGCTGCGTGTGAACCGATCATCTCTTCCTTCTAGCTAATTAATAGCGGTAATCTACTAACTTAATAATATAGCTTTGTCAGACAAAATGATGGATTCTGCGTTATGATTGGTGAAATCGACTGTCAATCAAACTCCGGGAGAAGGGCGTTGTCAGTAAATCACACGCATAATTGCGCTAATTTGCCCTGTTTAATCTGCCTCTTGGATTATAATTCCTTAGATATTTCTGATTCACATGCATAGAACAGTACATTTTTAAAATGAATTGTGTGTAATGATGAATGTCGATGTAGGTGGGAGTGTGTATGAGCATGTAGGCTAGAGCTGCACGGTTCTGGATCAATTGAGAATCACGATTTTTTGGTTTCAAATAGAGAATGTGATTTTCCCATGGCTCTGAACAGACGGCGAAATAAAATAAGTCATTTGCTAGAGTAATTTCTGCGGTCTATTTAAAAATGTTTAGTTCGTAGTATGATGCATCAACGAATGATTCGTTGACTAATTATTTTTTGTTGCCACCTACTGGTATCGAGATGTAATGACACAGTCGTTATTTGAATCGCCAACAAGTGTTGACCTCTATTTGTTGGCTAGCATAAGCATTTGTGTTTCATCCCAATGTCTGTAACAGAAATAACCAAACGGGGATTTTGAGAAGACCTGTATACGAGAACTGCTCTCAAACACAGATCTGAATTTTGTCAAGGTTTTCTAGAAACAAGTGAATTGTGTGGGAGATCTTTTAGCAGGGAATGGTGCAGCTCTAGCGTAGGCTGTGATGAAGAGCTGAAGCCGTGATTGTGTTGCTACAGCGTTTATGGGCTGCTTGGTTTGACGCCTGGTGTGATTTAGTGAAGGAAAGTTGTGTTTTAGCTAGAATCCATCATAAGAAGTGTGGTTTACCTACGTCTTCATTAGTGCAGTACTGTACTGTGATGTTTGTTAGTCTCTCAATGGAATTGGCCATGTGACGTTTTGGGAATCACTAACTCCCAGTGGATTTTTTCCCCTTACTCCTGCCTCTCCAGACCTTACACATGTCAAGAAGCGTCTAAGTGCTCTAACCATTGGAGGTAGGCTTTCATGACGAGCAGTTGTTTTAGTTGTTTAGTAGTTTTAGCTGCTTTTGTGCATTTCTTTTGGCAGTGCTTTAGCCGTTTTGGTTTATGCATTATATTTTCCCTAGATTTGAAGAATTTGAAAAGATCTGTGATGATCTCTGGTATCTGTGACTGGCAAATGTAACATGTTTAAAAAATGGATATATAATATATCATAAAACTTTTTATAATTTGATTAAAGAGACCTAAAAGAATTCTAGTGGAGCTTTACTAATCCTTGAGCACTTTGTTGAACGGTGTGTCTTCGCTCAGTGGTATAGGTATGAATGTAAAATTTTGAGTTGATGATTTATGATTAATGATTTAATTTTAAGATTTAGTTTTTTAAAGGAAGTCTCTTATACTCAAGGCTCCATTTATTTGATCAAATATACAGTGAAATGGTAATATTGTTAAATAGTATTGAATTTCAAAATGAATTCCAATAGAAAAAGCTATATTGAAATGCGTTCATAGCAGCCGTTACTCCAGTTTTCAGTCGTCACATGAATCTTGCTGAAATATTCAAACGATTTCTGAAGGATCACGTGCCCAAGAAACGTTTCTTATTATTGATATATTTCATTGTGTATTTTTTGTGGAAACAGTGATTTTTATTTTTATTTATTTTTTTTACAACTTTGCTGTAAAGTTCAAAAGAGCAGCATTTAACTTAAAAATGGAATCAATATTTTGCATAGCAATATAAAAGTCTTTACTGTCACTTTTGATCAATTTAATGCAATTTAATGCTTGTTGAAAATAACTATTACTTTGTAAACTGAGAACCACTGCAGTGTAAATGTTTTAAACTTATTATTGTATGGCATGTTAGAATGCTTTTAATGTGTTAATGTAATGGTAACGGAAACTGCTTTTGATATTATATTAGTTTAAATGTGCAAATGCTTAGTTTTGCTTGGTTAGCTTTGGAGAAGTTAACTGCGCTACATAAATGTATATCTCTATTTTTTTACCTTGCTTTACAGAGTCTGAATTTCACTTTGCTGAAATTTCTCAAACCTGTAATTGGGAAAAGGGTAATTGATGTGCTCTAAAGCGCTGTCAAACAAATAGTAAGAGTGCTGTATTAATGCCTGTTTTGCGTAGCATTGTGTTAGCAGCGTCAAAATGATCCGAAGTGTTGATTTCCATGGCCCGTGACATGAGTGTGTGCCAGCACATCTGTGTTCTGCTGGTGCTGTGGTGAATGGCTCAGCAATGCTGTCATATGTCTGTAATGTCCAGAATCCCAGAAAGCATTTCCCCTTAGTTTTATGTTTCATTGTTTTTGATGGAAATTTGGAATGGGTGTGTGAGTCATTTGTGCCGTGTTGAATACCGAAAACCGTCTCTTCAACTCATCCCTCAGTTTGTAAAACGCAGAAATGTTTACAGTAGTATACGGTACCTACCAGACGGATGGGCTGACCGTTTCAAATCTGAAACTGATGTTTGTGTAACAATATTCAGTAACAAAAAGCGTTTGAAGACATCTAAATCTGGTGGGGATACTTTGAGGGAGAACATTTAGTCATTTGTTTGTGGAGCTCAACTGATTGTAAACAGCGCTGTACAAATTACGTGTCCTTTCCACATACTGCTGCTTATCAGTAATTACAGTAATACCTCGGTTTACGAGTGACTTTGTATACGAGCAAATCGGTGTACGAGCATTGTATCAGAGTGCGAGAAAATGTTTCCCTCACCCACATGCATTTTTTGGTGGAAAAGTCCTAACGCTCAACATCTTCACACGCATTTTTACTGGAAATATCCTAACGACAGCCTCTCACAAAGCCCATCACCCCTTCACTCGTTCATTCTCTCAGCGTCGCTCGGTTTGGTTGCATCATTAAATCAAGTGATTTACAGCGGTTTTACCTTGTGTTGTTAACATTAATTGTGATCGCTATTGTTCACGTAGTGCAGTGCTTCTCAATTATTTTCTGTCACGCCCCCCCTAGGAAGAAGTAAACATATCTTAAACTCAGATATGTGGAAGTGAATGTTTGTCGCTTAAAAACCTTTATAATGATCAAGTTCTCTGAGCGCGTCTTTTTTGGATCAGTGCCAGTGTGATCGTACACATCAACGGGTGAAGGGTTTGTTATCTGAACTTCATATCTGCTGCTCTTGTTCAGTGCAAGAAAACCTACTCCCTGACAAAAAAAAGCATGTTCCCCACGGTCACGCGCGCCCCCCCTGGCATCGCTCCGCGCCCCCCACTATTTGAGAACCACTGACGTAGTGAAATATACACGTACAGTACAGCATATAGACAATGAGCTCAAGATGAGTAAGAAAGAAGGGATGAAATTCTCCCTGTAAGCAGTAAAACCCTTCTCTCGTCTCCTTCACGCCAGCAGCGACGCTACTCAAAGATAAAGTGCGTTACAGTAAATTATCAAGTATTTTTAGAGTTTAATTGTCAATTATTAATTAGTATTTATATGAGATCTTAATGGTTATAATTTAACAGTAATTAATAGGGTAAAACCAAAGAAATATTTAAAATGGGTATTTATGGTCGTGTGGAACGAATCAAGTGATTTTTAGTGCATTCTTATGGGGAAAATTGTTTTGGTGTACGAGAATTTGGCGTTACGAGCTCCTGGAACAAATTAAACTCATAAACCGAGGTATTACTGTACACAGTTTACTTTAAGTTGAGCTCATCAAGCCTCAAGCGAGATATGATTGATAAATGATTATATCACACCAGTAACTACTATAACTATTCTCAGTAAAACAATTAATATTTATATATATCTTCTGTATACTATGACAGTGTAAAATCTAAAATAACACATACAAATGTAAAATTGTCTTTATATTTTAGGAGGGGGGGGGGGGGGTTCAAATCTCATAACAAAAGCTCTGTCCTGAAAGACTTCTGTGTTATTTAGTATTAGTTTTAGTGACTTTCTATGTGCTGTTGAACTAAATGTAGTTCCTAAACTTAAACTAAAATAATTTACATCTATTTTTATTTTTTAATTTGTTAGCTAAAACGATTTGAATAGTTTGTTTGTTTACAACATTTCTCTACAAGTCTTTATGGACCCATCCGTAAGTGTATTATTGTAAACCTGTTTCATAAAAAGTCATAAAGCAAGATGTAATCGGCAGCCTGACAGATGTGAACCATCAATTTAAAATAACCCAGAATATTCCTTTAATGTTTTCAGGCTTAAAGGATCGAAGGCATAAATATGTTATGATTCATGCACATGTCTAATGTCTTTGGATGGGATGTTTGTATGGACGTGTGTTTGAAGTTAGTAATGCTTTGCTCGAGGTCTGGCGTTTTTTGAGAGGTTATTTTGCATTTTGGTGGCTTTGCTGTCCTTCAGATTTAGATGTGGTGAAGGGAAGCTTTTATGTGGCGCTTGATGAAGTCGACACGTATAATTTGGGTGCTCTTGTAAAATCCCACAACACAACAACAGACATGCACCTACACTTTTCTATTCGCACACGCACACCTATAAATGCTGAAATGAACGTTCTTGGCTGAAACTACAAATAAATGAAAATGACTTTTTAAGTAATTTCATGAAATGTACATGAACTATATTTCACTATATCTTTCAACACACTTCTGTTGCTCGAACCAAATTGGTCAAACTGGAAAGTCGAGACTTTTTTAATGAAAAGTAGCACAGCTTGTTGCGATTTCATGAAATAGACGCTTACAGTCAAAATTAAAGCACTAATTAAACGTCACTTTTTCGGTCTGTGATTCAATTTTGCTCTTAAACCAAAGCTTGTTGTTTCAGCCGAAAATGTTGGTGCATCTCTATTAGAAACGAGTTCCTACTCCCTCTCTTCTTCCATCTCTCCATCTCTTGCTCTTATTAACACACTGATCTACAGTCTTTAACAACCTGCTCAAATGCCTGGAGGTGCATGGCTGTCTCTTTCTGCACATCCAAAATGATCATCACAGACAGGCCAATGTTTGACTTTTTGTTGGTAATTTGCATATACTGCCATATTGTACCATCAGCCCATTTCTTGTCATGATTTCTCCGCCACTAAGGATGTGTTAAATTTGACATTAGACCTTGATATTGGCGTTTTCTTCACGGTAAGATGAGTATATCATAGATTAGATTAGTATATCATTTTTAAGGGGATCTGTATGTTGTCACTTCAAGAAAATCAATGTGCGGAAAAACGTGAGAGAACAAAACTATTTGCAGATGACTGTGTGCAAAGCTGAAAATAATGCAGCATGAGCCATTTATGTTAAATATGGTCTGAAAATCTACAGAGAGGTTTGGAAATGTGGGTCTGGAAAAGTATGCAATTTTGAAATGGAAAATGAATGGAACCCTGAATATACAGTAAAACAATATCATTATGCTACTTATAAAGATCTTTACTGTTCAATATATTAATTTCGGTTCCCAATCCAAAGATGCACAGCTGCTTGTTTGCATATTAAATTCTGGATACATTTAATGCCATTAACATCAATATTATATTTACATTGACAATAATGTTAACCAATTTTTTTCTTTTTTTTTTGAAACCCCAAATCTCCATCTCTCACTTTTTAAACCACCTTTCTTTTGTCTCTCTATTCATTTTCTCTTTCTCTTCTTCTTTCTCCTGTTCCATCCACAAACTAACCTCTTCATACTTCATTGTCTTTATGTATGTGCTTTGCTGTTATTATTATCACACGTATCATGCTATCGGCTGGTGCCTTTTGTTGTGCTTGCGTAACACTGCGATCCACCATGTTTCTGGTTATGCATGGCATCACTGTCATCCTCATGTTTACTCCATCCCGCACTAACTCACTGGTTTTTTTTCTCTCCCCGTGTGTCTTGTTGTATCTTCACGCTCATTGGCATCCATGCTGGCCTTCACTTTTGTTTCTTCCCTTTTCTGTTGACACTGTCCCCCTCCCTCTCCACCTTGCCCTTCTCTCGGGGTTGGGTTGGACGTGCTCTGTGTTTGGCTGTCAGGTTTCTACGGGCTGGAAGAGTCTGATCTAGATAAAGTTTTCCGTTTACCCACCACCACCTTTATTGGGGGCAATGAGAGCGCTCTGCCCCTCAGGGAGATCATCCGCCGCTTGGAGGTGAGTGAGGACCACAAGGAAATGAATACCACTAGAAACATCATTCTTATTTTAATCTCCCCTACAAAAGCTTATATTTGGAGAACCAGTTCTCCAACCGTCTTTTTTCATGAAAGTGTGAAGTCCTAACTGGAAGAGTCACGGGGCCTTTGAATGTTGCTGTTGTTTTATTGATTGTTGTGTTGCATTGATCCCAAATCATATAGCTTTATATTAAATAGTTTTGCTAGACAAATAAGACACTCCTGTTATTCTTAAATGTATAATGACTGGTTTGATGATTGGTTGTTTGAATGCCACACCATTGCATAGTAAAATATCAAACCAAGTTTAATCAGATGCTACTTTTTAGTCGGTTCCCCTGAAGTTCAAACAGGTGTCCTATCAGAAAACACCATTACTTGTTGATGAAATGTTGTGTTTCTCAGATGGCATATTGCCAGCACATAGGGGTTGAGTTCATGTTCATCAATGACCTGGACCAGTGTCAGTGGATCCGACAGAAGTTTGAGAGGCCTGGGGTCATGCAGTTCAGCCTGGAGGAGAAGCGGACGCTGCTGGCTCGCATGGTTCGCTCCACCAGGTACGTCCTCGCACTTCTGAAGGCCAAATTTAAGGTTAGCGCCCTTATTTTAGCACCCTAACCCTAGCATTATAGCTAGGCTACTAAGTTGTCATGTTACTCTAATATCCACTTGCTTGACCAACACATAAGTGTTGTTTTAAAGCTTAGGAGACATTTACTCAACGCTCTTTTCGTTGAATGTTTTTTGAGAATAGTTTTCAACGTGCAGTTTTTTTCTCTCCATGTAAACTACAGAAACATGAATTTGTGAAAACAGTGGCAGTGGTATTTCGTGTTCAATTGCATCATTTTTTATTCCAGCGTGGCTTCGCCAGCTACTGGCCTGGCATCCATAATACAGTGCTTTTATTCATGTTCATGGATCCGTGTGAACGGGGATTGTATGTGAAGAGGAAAACGTTTCATTTTAGTGCAACTTGAATATAGAGAATATGACCATCACTTAACAAGTGCTTTTCACAAACTTTCACGCACTCTACCTCAAACAGTACAGCAGTGGTGCTTGCAACATCAAGGTCATGGGTTTGATTCCCCGGGAAAGCAAGACCTGATTAGAGTGTCGATGTGTTTCTTCAATGCAAGTTGCTTTGCGTCTGACAAATGCGTAAATGTAAATGCTTTTAAATTTGCTGACATATTAGAAGTAGGGGTGTGACTACACACTTCCCTCACGAGACCATATACCATATTGGCTTCACAAGAGACCATATTTTTTAAGAAACAGTACATATAGAAGTCTATTTATATTAAGTTTCTATGTTTTTTGGCTTTTATTATGAATGCGTTAGTCTTGCTGTTGTCTATAAGCTTATGTGCTCCAAAACAACAAAATTTGCATTTAGGAAATATAGTGGAGTTCGGTTATGTCGATGGCCTCGACGGTTGCAAAAAGGCGTTGAGATAACCTATACCCAATATATCTATGTATTTGATGAAGCGATCGGCATGCTATAAAAATGTACATATGTTTGCTAACAACAAAAGGGATATTTGCACCAACTAACAGCAGAGATTTACCAGTATACCATAAAAACATCTTCAATTCTCCATACAAACCTTTAATTATATTCTCCAACATTTCAAACAGAATTTCGCTCATAGCGTAAACAGTCATAACATATTCGTGAGGTCATCACACTGTACTAGATTGCATACTTTCCTGAGTTTTCTAATGTGCTTTCTCAACAAATTCAGCTTCGTCCCGTCTTTTAATAACCGTGTTCCTGCAGCGGTGCTGAGCAGAGCGCACTTCAGAACAGAAGCAGGATGTGTGTGTGTAAGCCTCATAATCATTGGTCGTTAACGCTCGTTACTGACCATTGTCAAAATATTTGAGAAGACCAATCAAATCAGAGAAGGCGGGCTTTATGTGCACACAGAAGCGGATGAGGCTTTGGGATGGGGGGGGGACCCACGACAGCTTTGGTAAGAATGTGAATGTGCTTTAACTTCAGAGAGTCCTGCGCTGTGAGTAAAGCGTCAATGTCTGAGCGACCAGGACCGCGATCCACGTGCAACGCAAACTCAGCGCATGCGCAGTGAACTAGGTGCGCTCATGACTCACAAGATAAACATGTGAAGTCACGACTTTGTCCGAGATATTTGTTCGAGATATTAGTTCTAGTTTCACTAGTTAGTATGTTCGGCGACATTAAGGAATCGACATTAAAGAATCGAAAATAATAAGACAAATGGGGAGTTTAGTAGTTCCACTTCAAAAACGTCGACATAATAGTATTGGCGAGTTAACCGTGACTCGAGGTAAGTGAACTCCACTGTATAAGCATTCAAAACTTTCTTTCATTTCCGCCAATATGGATCAATGATTTTGATGACATCACTCTACACTTCTTCTTTTTTTTCCATTTTCTGTCCAATCAAATGCTCTGGAATATAAAACATCCCACCCCCTACATTATAAATAGACACTGAAGCTGTGACTGAAATGGGTTACTTGTTTTCTACATGGTGAATGGCACTATATGGGGGACAGGGAGCAATGCAGACAGTGTAAATCTGCTTTCCACTGGAGCGAATGAAGTCTGGTTTCAGGTTAGCGTCACACAAACCCTGTGTTCTTATTGAAATTTTTCAAATTGTCTTATTTAAATATGACTTTCTCTGTGTCGGATTCTGCAGTTGCTGACGGCACAGCTTAGTAACTCTTGAATTAAACGACTGAGATGTTTTGTTCTCTTTTAAAATGTTTGCTTTTAAAACTCCGTAATCATGTTTTTGTGTTTAAACATTCCCAAACTCTCTGCCATCTCTCTGTTGGTTATGCGATTGTCATAATTCTACAAAATATATAAAAAAAATGTCTGTATTAAAGTATAAATGATTGATAAACGTGTCTTTTGAACGAAAATAAATACTTAGTTCTTTGATTGTCTTGTTCATAATATTAATTTTCATATAAAAGTAACGGAACTTAAATAACATGTAATCCTGCGATATCTGCGTTTGATCCGGTAGGTGTCTGATCCACTACGAGTGATGGGAACGCGCCATCTTGGCTGCAATTTTTTTCCGCTCGTATTTATTATAATATTAAGTCAAGCAACCCAGAGCCAAACATTACCTCTATAGAGGTTAACAGACTGCGATTCGCTTTAAGGTACAACCAGTTTTTTTTATTTTTCTTGCACTGCAAACAAGCAGAGACACTCGTGCAGGATTTCATTCACGATTGAGTTACTGTTTGAGTTTTGAAGATCCTCTCGAGGTATAAGGTTTAGTCACAAGCTCTAATTTTTGCCAATTATAGGACAAAAAAATATTTTACTAAACAGTATTTTTCCTAATAAAACCTCTTTCAGAACAATAATGGTACAGAAGGAATGCATGAACAGAAACATTAAAATACTGATTCTACTCTGATTAAACCGATTTAAAAAAACAAACATTGGGTTGAACCCCATATTTGATGCTTATTGCAAGCCTGTAATGTTTTACACGTGCTGATGTTTTCAGGTTTGAGGAGTTCCTGCAGAGGAAATGGTCGTCTGAGAAGCGCTTTGGGCTGGAGGGCTGTGAGAGTCTGATCCCTGCGCTCAAAACCATCATTGATAAATCCAGCAAGAACGGAGTAGACGCCGTCATCATGGGCATGCCTCACAGGTACAGGAAGAGATATATGGAGAGGGAAGAGGGAAACATGCTGTTATGGTGAACTCTCTGTCTGTGTGTGTCTGTAGAGGCCGTCTGAATGTGCTTGCCAATGTGATCCGTAAGGAACTGGAACAGATTTTCTGTCAGTTTGACTCTAAATTGGAAGCTGCTGATGAGGTATGTGGCATTGTGTCTCTACATACAAAAAGTCTGTGTAAAAAAACTTGAAAATAAACTCCTAATGTTAGTGACAGACGTGATAGATACTGGAGATGCCGTGGGGAACGTTATGCTGTGTGCAACATCATCCAATGAAGATTTTCAAATGGGAGTTCAATATGTGATATAAGTGTTCCCTTAATTTTAATATTTTGCATGTGTGTTGTGATGATTGACAGGGTTCAGGAGATGTCAAGTACCACTTGGGCATGTACCACAGGAGGATAAACCGAGTGACTGACAGGAATATCACCTTGTCGTTGGTGGCCAACCCTTCCCATCTGGAGGCGGTGAACCCGGTGGTGCAGGGCAAGACTAAGGCTGATCAGTTCTACTGCGGAGACACAGATGGCAACCGGGTGAGATGTGATGAGTATCAGACTAGTGCTGTGCCCATGCTGACATACACAGTATCTTTCAAAACATTTCTGGAAAGAGATTATTCTCTTATGCTCCCCAAGGCTGCGTTTCTTAATCAAAACTGTAGTAAAGCAGTGATATTGTATTTTAAAAGAAATTAAAGAAGAAATTTATGAATTAAAATAACTTGTTTTGTTTTTAAATTTCAAATGTGTGTGTGTAGGGTGTTAATATATAACGTGTACAAAAAGTTGGAAATATTAGCAATAATTTATTTTTATGTCAAACAGAAACGCGTTAAACACACACTACTAAATACAGATGTTTTCATTATAAAGTAAAACAACAAAAGAACAAAAATTATAATCAATCAAAAAACAATTGCGATTTACATAATTTATTTAGAATTTTCCTTTGACAGGTCCTTGTGTAGAAACTTTTTTTTACAGTTTTGTCTGTTTGTATTTTGTCCAAATAAGAATATCCATGTTATCATCTAACTCGGAGTAAATGTTTTTACATTTTATAAATCATTTATAAACATTGCAACCTTTAGCTAACCTCTAAAAGAGTATGCATTTTTCATACTGTACATTATAATGCCTCAATTCACTCATAAAAGCGATTTTATTTCAGCATTTCATTTTTAGTTTATTAAAAACATAGTACTATAGACTAATCTCCATTTATTGATCATAACATAACCAATCATTTGACATCCTTACTCCCTTTAAATGTATCAGTTATGATGAGCTTTGTCTTGGTCTGAGTCAAACCAATGGCTGTGTTTTTGTTTCAGGTGATGTCCATTCACATCCATGGAGACGCCGCCTTCGCAGGTCAGGGAATTGTGTACGAAACCTTTCACCTGAGCGATCTGCCCTCCTACACCACTCATGGCACTGTGCATGTGGTCGTCAACAACCAGGTATTTGTGCTCCAACAAACCCATGCAAGACTCTGCACTGCCGCCCAGATGTGCTCTCAATCCCACTCTGCGCCTCTTTCTCAGATCGGTTTCACCACAGATCCTCGTATGGCGCGCTCCTCTCCATATCCCACCGATGTTGCCCGCGTGGTCAACGCCCCCATATTCCACGTCAACGCGGATGATCCTGAAGCTGTGATGTACGTGTGCAACGTGGCTGCAGAATGGAGAGCCACCTTCCACAAAGATGTGGTGGTGGACCTGGTGAGAGATTATATACACTTATCACTTATTGTGATGTTTGTGACATCCGTAAGACTAATGGCTTTTTCCGTTAGGTGTGTTACCGCCGTAATGGCCACAATGAGATGGACGAGCCCATGTTCACCCAGCCACTGATGTACAAACAGATCAAGAAGCAGAAAGGAGTTCTTCAGAAGTATGCGGAGAAGCTCATTGCCGAAGGTGCCGTCACACGACAAGAGTATGAGGTCAGTCCTGCCCAGATCCAGTTAGCCGCTCCTATCTTCAGTGGTCTTAAAAAGTGTTTCCCAACTCTGTCCGCAGGAAGAGATTTCCAAGTATGACAAAATTTGTGAGGAAGCTCATGCTCGCTCCAAGGATGAGAAGATCCTGCACATCAAGCACTGGCTGGACTCGCCCTGGCCAGGTGTGTGTCAACATGTGTATTATTGAGTAAAAGATCATTGAATCCTTGAAATATGAGATCAAGTTAAACAAAATAAACAAGTAAATAAAACATGCACGGATGAATAACAATAAGAGGTGCTCAATAATAACATGCACACAAAATGAGTAAGTAGAAGTGATTTATTAAACCTAAGAAAGAGAAATAAAATCTTCACACATTTGTCTTTGGTTGCATCTGGAAGTGAGTTGCAGTATGTCCCATACTTTGTTGATAGCCCCCCCACACACACAAAAACCTTGTGTGATTTTCCAGCATATTCAATGTGTTTGTTGTGTAGGTTTTTTTACGCTGGATGGCCAACCCAAGAGCATGAGCTGCCCGTCCACTGGTCTGCCCGAGGAGGACCTGGCCCACATTGGGCAAGTGGCGTCATCAGTACCCGTTGAGGATTTCACGATTCATGGAGGTCAGACATGTGATAATGCCAAACATCTCTGTAATGAAAAGGGGGTTCCTTATGTTTTCTTTTTTCCTGGTTTGTTCTTGCGCTTTTTACATGTTTGAGAAGAGTGTGCTGGTACGAAACCCATCTATAAACCTCATGTGACTAGTTTAATCGCCTTGAGTTTTCGTCAACCACTCTGACAGCCGTTACAAGATTCACCAGAATACGATAAAAAACGCCTTCGATTCTCGATACAAACCTTTAATTATGTTCTCCAACATTGCAAACACAATTTCGCTCACAGCATAAACAGTCATAACACACATAAACACATTTCACTCTGACACAGTTCTGAAAGTATTGCACACACGGTTACTATGGTTTCTTTACAAAGTCTAAAATGCTTTGTTGCTTTTTGCCTTTAACGATCTGCTTGAAAACAAATGCTTCTAAGCTTCTATCAGTAACGACGTCTTTATCGATGTCAATGTAATCTGGGAATTCCTGGAAGTGATGGTGAACTCCTGCGCCTCTTCCAAGACAGCATCTGTAAGATAGCATCACTGCGCCGCAAGAGTGAGTGAAGCATCATTGGAGTGAGCGACCGTACAGACCGTGATGCTCGTGCGACACAAACTCAGTGAACTCGATACTATCATTAATCACGGGGATCCAGATAACCAATGTGAAGTGGCGACTTTGTCTTTTGTGTTCGAGATATCAGGGTTCTATGACATAAAAGAATCGACATAAAAAATACTTTTCCATCAGCCGGATAAATGTACAATACTGCTCGTATGCTTCGTCAAAGAGGCACAGTGTCTCTGATGTAAACGAGCCCAACATGCAAGCGCATCATGGCGTAGCAAGTTGAGGCGATCCCGCTAACCCTTCGATCAGTGCACTCCTGCCGCTTTCCATTTCAGCCATTCAGATGTTATTTAATATTGTGATAATACGTGATAAAAGCTTCCGCAATTATTGCAATATGGATGATACCGTCAAAAGATACAATGCCTAATGGAGGGACGCAAGACATGCAAAATAGTACGTTAATCTGCACTCGTTTCTCGTTCTGTTACAATAGTGTTTTTCTTCCCTGTGTATCAAGGTCTGAGTCGTATTCTGAAGGGCCGTGGTGAAATGATCAAGAACAGGATGGTGGACTGGGCTCTGGGAGAGTACATGGCCTTCGGCTCTCTGCTCAAGGAGGGCATCCATGTGCGTCTCAGCGGCCAAGATGTGGAGAGAGGAACCTTCAGGTACAAACAACAACAACAACATTTACAGTCTTTCACAACTCAATATTCAAAGTCATTCAATCAAAATGTATTATGAAGTGAATTTTAGCCACAAGTTTTTTTTTATTTGCAGTCACCGCCATCACGTTCTCCACGATCAAAATGTGGACAAGAGGACTTGCATACCCATGAACCACATGTCCTCTAACCAAGCCCCGTACACCGTCTGCAACAGCTCTCTGTCTGAGTACGGAGTGCTAGGTATCAATGCACGTCACATCCACATCTCTGCAGTTACACGGAGGGTTGAGGAAGCTCATAGAAACTTTCTAATGCGTGGCTTTTCCTCAGGCTTTGAGTTGGGCTTTGCCATGGCCAGTCCCAATGCTCTGGTTCTGTGGGAGGCCCAGTTTGGAGATTTCCATAACACAGCTCAGTGCATAATCGATCAGTTCATCTGCCCTGGCCAAGCTAAATGGGTCCGGCAGAACGGCATCGTCTTGCTGCTGCCACATGGCATGGAGGGGATGGTATGGGTGCAACGCTCCTCTTCTCTCTCTCTCTCCACACTCAGCTGTGTGAGCTGAAGGTTTTCTGTCATTTGTTCCTTCACAGGGTCCAGAGCACTCATCTGCCCGTCCAGAGCGCTTTCTACAGATGTGCAACGATGACCCTGACTCGAACCCTGTAAGGCTGCCACTAACACGTCTCCGAATGTTACAAACAAAGATTTCATTTAATATATCGATATGTACCTTTGATTTTTTTTGTTTGCAGAAAATCACTGAGGACTTTGAGGTGCGTCAGCTGTACGACTGCAACTGGATTGTCGTTAACTGTTCAAATCCTGCCAACTACTTCCATGTGATGAGGAGGCAGATCCTTCTTCCCTTCAGGAAGCCTGTGAGTTAATCTGTGTGAGAGCACATGGACGTTCAGTGGTTCATCACACGCATTATTGCTGTGTAAATGATTACGGTTTGAATTTCTAACTGATTAATTTTCTTTTTTTAGCTCATTATCTTCACCCCCAAATCTCTGCTGCGTCATCCAGAGGCCAAGTCTAGCTTTGACCAGATGCTACCAGGTCAGAAACTCCTTCTTTCTCACGAGAGAACAGCTGTGCCCCTTAGGCAGAAATAAACCGCAAATGAGATGGAGAGTTTCCATTAGTGGTCAGCCAATATGGATTTCTTTTGTTGGTTGATACCGATACTTTGGAGGGCAGGGTGGCCAATAGAGAGCATATACAGCAATACCTCGGTTTACGAGTTTAATTCGTCCCAAGAGCTCGTAACTCAAAATTCTCGTACACCAAAACAATTTTCCTCATAAGAATGCACTAAAAATCACTCGATTCGTTCCACACGACTATAAATGCCAATGTTAATTGTTTTTTTTGTTTTAACCTATTAATTGCAGTTAAAATTATAACCATTAAGATCTCATATAAATACTAATTAATAATTGACAATTAAACTCAAAAAGTACTTGATAATTTACTGTAACACACTTCAGCTTTGAGTCGCGTCGCTGCTGGCGTGAAGGAGACGAGAGGAGGGTTTTACTGCTTACAGGGAGAATCTCATCCCTTCTTCCTCATCTTGAGGTCATTGTCTATATGCTGTACTGTACGTATATATTTCACTACATGAACCATAGCGATCACAATTAATGTTAACAACACGAGGTAAAGCTGCTGTAAATCACGTATAAAAGTATCACTGTGGTGAATTATGCAACCAAACCGAGCGACGCTGAGAGAATGAACGAGTGAAGGGGTGATAGGCTTTGTGAGAGGCTGTCGTTAGGATATTTCCAGTAAAAATGTGTGTGAAGATGCTGAGCGTTAGGACTTTTCCACAAAAAAATGCGTGTGGGCGAGGGAATATATTTCTTGCACTCCGATACAATGCTCGTACACTGATTTGCTCGTTTACAAAATAACTCAAAAACCGAGGTATTACTGTATGTGATATCACAGTAATTCAATACAATTTCTATATATTTTACATTTACTTAATTACAGGTAAATCATTTGAAAATAATTGTTTTTGTTGATAGCTGTAACTATAGCATGATAGCATTGATTCATTTAGTTAGTCATTAGTTATGGAAGAAAATAACTCATTACAATTATTAAACCTCCCACCGTTACATTGGTCATCTTACATTTCATACAATTAATTGATGACAAACATGAAGCAGGGCAACAAATCACTGCATGGAGGCAATGGGATGCACTTAGATTGCCCCTAAAATTCAAGATATTGGGGTAAAAATGCTCCTGTATGACTTATTGTCTCATATTTATATATCACCCTCATTCTATGTTGAGTCAAATAAAACATTTTTTTCTAAAGATTCTTTTTGAAAAGGCCTATTTGATGCTTTCTCATTTAACACAATTTTGACTTTAAATGACCTTTCGTGGGTAATTACTTAATTAAAATTAAGTGAAAATTAATTAGACACATGATTATTTCAAGAACGTTTCTCGTTATTTCGAGATACTAAGTCATTATTTCGACTTAATCTTGTTTTTTCTTAACTGTGGCGGAAACGGGCTTCCATAGAAAAAAGCTTGCCAAAATACAGTTTTCAGTTTGTTTGAAAAGTCCTCCAATCTGATGCTTTATATACACGTGTGTGTGTGTGTGTGTGTGTATTATGTATGTATATAACAAAACAAATACTTAAAACAACTCGCATGGTTGATATTTTGGAGATTCATTCATTAGGATCTTGACCTGTTTCAGCAGTAGCTCTGGAGCATTTGGTAATGTGGGCCTGGAGTGCGATGGAGAGACACTTGATTGATCAGAAGAGCTTGTTGGAGTGTCTGTAACGGATGGTTTCTCCATTTCTTCCATTTCTCTTCAGGCACTCATTTCCAGCGCGTGATCCCAGACGATGGACTCGCCGCTCAAAACCCCTCCGAGGTGAAGCGCATCGTCTTCTGCACAGGAAAGATCTATTACGAGCTCACACGTGACCGCAAAACACGCAACATGGAGAACTCTGTGGCCATCACTCGCATTGAGCAGGTAGCACATCTTCAGCAGAACAACGCTTGCGTTCTTGCAGTAAACGGAGGTCTGGTTCACACTTTCTTTTGCTCCTCCACAGCTCTCTCCCTTCCCGTTTGACCTGGTGAAGGCTGAGACTGAGAAATATCCCAATGCAGACCTGGTCTGGTGTCAAGAGGAGCACAAGAACCAGGGATACTATGACTACGTCAAGCCCCGCATGCGCACCACCATCCACCGTGCCAAGCCTGTCTGGTAAACACTCGTCTTCTCGTACAGGCTCCGGGTGTCTCTCTTCTCTCAGATCCTCACTCTGTGTTTCTGTGCTCAGGTACGCTGGCCGTGAGCCCGCCGCCGCGCCAGCCACTGGCAACAAGAACACACATCTTCTGGAGCTGAAGCGTTTCCTTGACACTGCCTTCAACCTGGACGCCTTCAAAGACCACATCTAAACCTGCCCGCCGATCAGCAAAGACAACAAGAACTCACAAACACCCCATTCATCCCGCCAGCCAAATGCACTACACCAAACCATTATTCATTCAGCCCGCAGATAACAGTAATTCAGTTCACGTATGTTCCTGTTGTTCAGCAACACCAAAACGTAATAAACCACAGAGTAAATAAATTCTCTGGCTTGAGTAAATAAATAAACCGCACAATTTTTAAAGGACCTAATGTATTTTCAACCAAAGCACAGTTGCAATCCTGTTAAGAGCTTCCCCCGTTCCAGTAATCGGCATCTTTTGTCTCCTAACTCGACGTTTTCCCAAGCTTTCATGTGGGGTTGTCATGAATTCTGCATGCTACTTGCATCCCAACTCCTATATGGCTTTAATTTGTGTTTGTGTTTTCTTTTGTTCGAGTGAGGGAGAATTTTGGCACATACATTTGCCGTGTTTCATTAGTGGTCGAGACTGTAAAGTAAGTGGTAGAAATGACACTTTATCTGTACCTTTGCACTGTTTTCTGGTAAGAAGAAGAAACAGTTGGTTCTCTCAAGTGGATGTTGCAGATGTATGATTGTATTTATGTACAAATGACTTTGTATTCAGGGGAGGAAAGGCTTGATGTTAAAATCAGGACGGCGTGGAAATTCCTTGCGGCACCTTTACGTGTACAGTATGTGCCTCTGTTCTCATCCAGTGTCATCTGCAGATTGCGTTTTATACTCGGCTCATCATTAATGCAGATCACAATCCCTCATATCCATCCCATACGTCTGATAACTCGTGCCATACAGCCCAACCCAGCAGCAGGAACATTAAAATGACAACAGAATTACCCCCGTTTGTGGTCACGGTTCTAGATGGAAACCAGTCATCCTTTCGGCTTTTTAAAGAGAAAGCAATTATTTTATTTATTTTGTTTTTTGAGGAATCCGATTGTTCTTGTAACGGTTTAGCTTCATACAATAAACTCATAATCTTCTCAAATATCTGATGTTATTTATTTATTACTAGCTTTTAGGAAATGGATTGTCAAACATAATGACTTCTTGTTTTTTGAGTATTCAAGAACCCACTTACGGGCTTTAAAAAAGCTGAATGCAGCTGCTCTAAATCAATGGTTTCACGAACAAGATAAATTTCAGTTTATATATAAATAATGACAGTACATACACATTCTCTCTCTCTCTGTGTTAAAAATACATTATTGGGCCACGGTCCTGCAGAGTTGATCTTCAACCTTAACTAAACGCATCTTGATCCCGCTAATAAAGTCATTGGGGTTCATTAAAACTCTACAGGAGCGCGTGTTGGAGCTGGGTTGAAACCAAACACCTGCAGGGTTGAGTTTTGCACCCCTGTTTTACAGTACCGCCACGCCAAAATTAGTCGCATTTCATGTGAACAGCAGGCAGGAACTCGCACGACTTCATGCCCAAACGCGCATGTCGACTCTCTCGACGCAGGCATCTCATTGGTTCACATCAGTGTGCGTCATAGCCTCGGCGCGCTCTGATTGGCCAGAGAGGCTCGCGCGTCCCTCCGCTGTGATTATAAAGCTGAGCTCGGCTTCCTGTGGCCTTTCCTCCATCCCGAAGCATCCGGTGATCTCCACGCACAGTCATCCCGAGCCATGGCGAATCCAAAGGTTTTCTTCGACATCACCGCCAACGGCGCCTCAGTCGGACGAGTGGTTATAGAGGTACAGCTTCACGCGCTGCGATCGGTCTCGCGCTAGCGTTGACGCGATGAGCGCGTGCGTGTTTTCCGCTGCAGAACCGCGTTATCCCGTGTTTCGCTCGTGCTTGTGCGGCTAAACCAGAGTTGCTGTCAAACTCCACCTGTCGAGATATAAGAGCTGGATTCGCACGCATCGTACTCGCGAGAAACTGCTGTCATTTATAGAACGGGAATGCGCGCGCCGCGCTAGGTCGCGTCACGCGCGCTCGTGCTCCATTCGATATAACGATAATCTCGGTCGTGAAGAGTAAACCCGACAGACCCGTCCCAGGGCTGGTTTTCGGGGAAACCGCAGCGCCTCTGCTTTTGTTTAAGCTGATTTACAAGTTATGTTGCTTTAAACTTCCGGTTCACGCGCGTGGAGACCCGCCGCATCCCAGCGCAGTGCGCGCGCGCGGTTAAAGCCAGCGAATCCCTGCATCCTGCGGGAGATGTTCTGGAGAGTTCTCCGGGATGGGCGGGATCGTCCTGAGGTTTTCCCGTCGCGTGCAGTTGTCGTTTGACTTACGTTAATTTAGTGTGTGAGGGGCGTTTCTCGCTTGCGCCATTATAAGGGTGTTTGTTGTAGTTTAGTAAGACTAAAGGGTAAACCTGCAATATAGCGTTGGTAAGTAATAACATTTAAATAGACCCAAAACTGCTTTAATAACACAAAAAGAAACCAAACAAAGCTGCCGTTGACAAGGTTTCAAGTTTATTTAAAGCACCAATCACGGATAATTATCCACAAGCTTACTCCGGAAGTTCGGAAACATGTTTTGCCAAAACTGGTTAGGCTAGGCAAATTCTTGCAGATGTGACGGAAACAATGTTCCGTTAGCAGGTACAATAGTCGTTACCGCTCGTGATCTCCCTGCCATTGTGGATTTAAATGATTTCAATGTCAGTTATGGTAGTGGGTGCCGTCTAATTACCGACGCTATAGCGGAGGTTTACCGACTAAATAATGACTGCAGTTGCTTTAACACCTTTAATTGCAGCTGCATTGAGTCTAATTGTCAATAATGTGTTTTCTTTCGACAGCTGAGGGCTGACGTCGTCCCCAGAACTGCAGGTATCTCCCCAATTCATATCACGACTCTCTCCCCGTGTTTAGTGTGATTTGCGTTTCATAGCCGGTCTGTGGTGTTTCAGAGAACTTCAGGCAGCTGTGCATCGGTCAGCCGGGCTTCGGCTACAAGGGGTCCACCTTCCACCGGGTCATCCCCAAATTCATGTGCCAGGTATGAGAGGTTTGTTCCTGAAAGCCGCGTGTGATTCTCTGGGTCCTGATGCTGATTTTTTTCGGATGCAGGGAGGCGATTTCACAAACCACAATGGAACCGGTGGCAAATCGATCTACGGGAACAAGTTCCAGGACGAGAACTTCACCCTGAAGCACACGGGCCCCGGGATCCTGTCCATGGCCAACGCCGGCCCCAACACCAACGGCTCCCAGTTCTTCATCTGCACGGAGAAGACTTCATGGTGAGCCGGAGCTGTGTGTTCAACGCTCCCGGTGGGTGCCGCTCATGTCCTGACTCTCTCTCTCTCTCTCTCTCCCCCCCCCCCCCCCAGGCTGGACGGCAAGCACGTGGTGTTCGGGCAGGTGGTGGAGGGCATGGAAGTCATCAGGAAGGTGGAGTCGTACGGGTCCAGCAGCGGGAAGACCAGTGCCAAGGTCGTCGTTGCTGACTGTGGGCAGCTGTAACCCCCCCCCCCCCATGCTCCCTCCTTAAGTCCCGCCGCTCGCCTCTACATTCCCCCCCCCCCCCAAACCCAGTCTTTGTCTGAGTTGCCTTTACTGTTTTGTTTTCATTTTGCAGATGAAGTCCTGTAGGCCTTTAATTTGTATCACAGTCTGAAAATAAAGGGGAACAACGTCTCTAAACTCAATCCCTCTGGTTTCAGTGTCTCATTCTTACTCGAGGATTATTTGTTTAGTTGTTTCAGATTAATATTGCAAACCACCTTTAGTGAGCTCTGGTTTTGATCTGGCTTCATGAGTCGAGTGTAAGTGAAGGGATTTAGGAGACCGAACCCGGTAACGGCAATCGTGACGCTTTTGTGATGGAAATTAAGTTTCTCCATCGTTTAATAAACCGTGGGACACCTCTGTCTTACGAGGGGGAGTGTTACATCTGAAACATGAACAAGGAACAAAATATAAGGTGTCTCCATCAGGAATGAAGTGGATCAAGTTATAATTAGCTAATTGCACTGTGTGTGTTGATGTAGGAAGCTTTTTAAGGTTGTAACCTGAGCCTTTATTTCTTATTAAATGCAGTGTCACTCACCCAAGATTGGCACATGTGTAACATCATCTGTGTGAACATTCAATCCCAAATTAAAGACACTGCTGGACCCCATGTTTCTAATGAGTGGCGTTACTCAAGGTTTAAGAACTGAATTTCTTTGGTAAGGTTTTATTGAGTAACTCAATCAAGGGATTTGTGAACATGGTTAAAGCGCATAAATAGCGATAGTTTGAGCAGCAGTGCGTGTGAAGCGTGAGCGCCCCGCCGGCAGGGGGCGCTGTGCGCGGCACCGGCTCGCTGCAGATTTAAAGGTACAGAACAACAAAGCCGTCGTGTTTACGTTTTCCTCCTGTTTCTCTCTGTTGTTCCCCCTCTCAGCTCCTCCGGTCGGGATGACACACTCCGTGTCCCCGCGGGCTCTCGGGCTGCGCGCGGCAGGACAGGCTCTTCTCGCAGTCGCAACGGTCCAGCCTCCGCCGGAACTTTGCGCGTCCCCGCAGCAGACAGACCTCGCCCAGCGCGGGCACGCGCTGACACCTCCGGCCGGTCAAGTAGAGCGCGCAGCACAGACCCTCGTCACAGTCTCGCGAGCGCACGCACGGGGACATCTCGGGCACTGCAGGGGGAGGAGAGGGGGGCGTTGGAGTCAAAAACGGCTTTATCTGTGCTTTTCAACAATACAAGTCATTTTAGAGCCAGGGGAATGAAACAAAAACACATTCAAAACAGTTTTTATAGCGTCCTTAAATCCTTTAGATCTCTTAGAAAAGGGGTTTCCGAGCGTAAAAAGCAAAAGATCAGTTAACATAATTACTCGGATTCATCAAACACTTTTATCCTAAGCGACTTGCACTGCATTCAACACACATTAATATTCTGATCAGTTCTTGCTTTCCCTGGGAATCGAACCCAGGACCTTGGTGTTGCAAGCGCCACTCTACTGTTAGAGACAGAGGAAAGCTATAATTCTTAAACTGACAAAGAACATTTTTAATTGGGCAAAATGTGTGTATTATATTGAAAGAGATGTGTATTTGTAACAACACATGGGTGACACACAAACAGGCGTAGAGAATCACACTTTAATCCTTTAAAATTTAAATTAACTTTAACACTAATTTGACTTTATTTGAAGAAATGTTATTCAGATTCATCAGTTGCTTTCAATGCTCACCAACGGCTACAGATCACATATTTTAATATCAATGTTCAAATCATTAGAAATAAGTCTAGTAATAAAATAGAATATATATTTCTATTGTAGAAATACAATAAAATGTAATTTATGCGATTGTTGTGCATGTTAAGCCCCGCCCCCTTTGCTTTTACAGCAATATTATGTCTGTCTTGAACTTGCAAAGAACAGGGAAATTACTAACAGTGACTTTAAGTCGTCAAACTCATGCAAGTTTAAATAAATCTCTCTCCTCACCTTTTTGGCTTCCCCTCCCGTCCAACTGAACCTTCGTCTTGGCGGCAGTATGTTGTTTTTTCTTGGAGACTTTGCATTCAGTTGCCTTGTGAAAGACAGTCATTTTTAATCAGCCTTTCATTTCTGACAGAATCTCCAGTTAATCATCTTGAACATGATCAATGAAAGTTGTGATTGTGAGGGATGTCGTACTTGCGCAGGTGTGCAGTCTTGCCCCGGAGATGAAGCTTCTCTGGTTTCCTGGAGACCTGAGGCTCTTCTGACTGAATTATGGGAGTTTTCAACTGTGTCGCTCCGCAAATGCAATGCCGACTGGAACAGGTCAAACATACGCCATTACAAGTGTTGAGAATGCATGACAATAGATCAGAAATCTGACACTGGTTGCTCTGCGTGTGCTGTAGTCCTGTGACATTGCTCTAGCACAAACATGTAAAGGCACAAAAACAGGTTTAAGAAAGTCAGTTCTCACCTCTTGAGAGCTGGTCATTTCTCTGGAGGAGCGGATGATGTTGGAGTCCAGGCTCTGCACTGCAGGAATAACCCACAGACAAAACATTGCAATAATTGTCTGCATTGTTGTATGAAAAGGGTCCTGACTGCAGCGAGTCCGTGTGCAAGAGCGAGACGCCGAGCTCTAGTGTGGAAGAGCAACTTGTCCCGTGTTTTAATGGACCTGCGGCAATTAAGGAGGGAAAAAAAGAAGAAAAGAAAGAAATGGTCTTTCATTAGTGGTTAGTTTCTGAGTGTCTCCGTGTTTACAGTCTCAGCTCGTGTAGGAAGTGTGGAGTGCATTGCAGGGGCAATTAAGGCAAATTATGGGCCATATGCACAACAAACATGAAAGCTTGGATGTGCCTTTCATGGCACGTGAATCCACATACACCCTTTACACATGTAACACCTGTGAAACTTGTTATGAGGAAAAATACGACATCCTTTAAATGCCAGCCATCCTTTAACCGCATCAGTAGAGTCGGATGTAAGTTGCTTCCTGGAACGGAACAGGTGATTATCTACACCTTAAATATTGGGGGATGGGGGGGGGGGGGGGGGGGGGGGGGGGGGGGGGAATCCATGTTTCTCACTGGACTATCAATCACAATATATTTAGTGACTATATAAAAATGTCTTGTTCACATAAAAAACTCTTAACATTTGTCAACTGCAGATTTATTGTTCCACAAATGATCAATTATTAAAAAGCTGCTTTAATTAGTCATAACCTCACATACATTACATACATGACTCATCTATGCATCAAAAATATTACGATCAGATTGATTAAATACACTAAATGGAAATAACCATTGTTCAAAATTTATTCACACTCATTTAGGAATGTAAATGTATTTTTGATATTTTAGTTATGCTTTAAAATAGAATTGGATAGAAATGTGTTTGTTTTTACTTTTACAGAAATGTCACCTATTTCTACACTATTGCTAATATTTATATGAAGCCTTCCATTTTAAACCAATGATACACTGGCCTTTCAAATATTATATATATATATTATGATTCATGTCAGAACTGGTTGATTCTGCATGTGTGTGTTGTGTGTTAATTACTACAACATGTAATGTCCCCAGAAGGATAGTAATATCAGTTGTGTTTGACCTTGTTGTGAGGAAAAGTGTTTATAAATCATACAAAATTATGTTTTTTTTAATGTAAAAATGCAGACAGTTTTCTGGGAGGGTTGTTTAGGGGATGGAATTCACAGTTTGTACAGTGTAAAACCCATTGTGTTAATTGAAAGTCAATGTGTGTGTGTGGCCTGGTTACATTATGGGGATATTGTTTGGCCCCCGTGAGGAAAAGAGCTGACTGATGAAACCAATTGATGTTTTTCGAACATGTAAAAATGCTGAAGGTTTTCTGTGATATACACAGTGGGTACGAAAAATATTCAGACCCCCTTAAATTTTTCACTCTTTTTTTATATTTAGCCTTTGCTAAAATCATTGATATACACACAGCACCCCATATTGACAGAAAAACACAGAATTGTTGACATTTTTGCATTTTTATTAAACAAAAACTGAAATATCTCATGGTTGTAAGTATTCAGAGCCTTTGCTGTGACACTCATATATTTAACTCAGGTGCTGTTCATTTCTTCTGATCATCCTTGAGATGGTTCTACTCCTTCATTTGAGTCTAGCTGTGTTTGATTACACTGAATGGACTTGAGTAGGAAAGACACACACCTGTCTATATAAGACCTTCCAGCTCACAGTGCATGTCAGAGCAAATGAGAATCATGAGGTCAAAGGAACTGCCTGAAAAGCTCAGAGACAGAATTGTGGCAAGGCACAGATTTGGACATGTTTACAAAAACATTTCTGCAGCGCTTAAGGTTCCTAAGAGCACAGTGGCCTCCATAATCCTTAAATGGAAGATGTTTGGTACGACCAGAACCCTTCCTAGAGCTCGCCGTCCGACCAAACTGAGCTATCGGGGGAGAAGAGTCTTGTTGAGAGATGGACAGAAGAACCCAAAGATCACTGCGACTGAGCTCCAGAGATGCAGACGGGAGAAAGTTGTAGAGAGTCAACCATCACTGCAGCTCCAGCAGTCGGGGCTTTATGGCAGAGTGTCCCGACGGAAGCATCTCCTCAGTGTAAGACACGTGAAAACCTGCATGGAGTTTGCTAAAAAAAAAAAAAAAAACACCTGAAGGACTCTAAGATGGTGAGAAATAAGATGCTCTGGTCTGAAGTGACCAAGATATAACTTTTTGGCCTTAATTCTAAGCGATATGTGTGGAGAAAAGCAGGCTCTGCTCATCACCTGTCCCATACCGTCCCAACAGTGAAGCAGGTGCTGCAGCGTCAGCTGTGGGTGTTTTTCAGCTGCAGGGACTGGATGACTGGTTGCAATTGAGGGAAAGATGAACAGGGATATCCTGGATGAAAACCTTCTCAACAGCGCTCAGGACCTCAGACTGGGCCGTAGGTTTACCTTCCAACAAGACAATGACCCGAAGCACACAGCTAAAATAACGAAGGAGTGTCTTCACAACAACTCTGTGACTGTTCTTGAACGGCCCAGCCAGAGCCCTGACTTAAACCCAATTGAACATCTCTGGGAAAAACTAAAAATGGCTGTACAGCAATGTTTATCATCCAACCTGACAGACCAGGAGAGGATCTGCAAGGAGAAATGTCAGAGGATCCCCAAATCCAGGTGTGAAAAACTTGCTTCCCCAAAAGACTCATGGCTGTATTAGAGCAAAAGCTGCTTCTATTACATACCGAGCAAAGAGTCTGAATACTAAGACCATTGTCACCATTGCCATTGGAATGGGAAGCGGAGGACTCAAGAACAGGAGAAAATAAGGATTTATTAATAATAATGAAACAAACATAACACTACCAAAATAAATACCCATGAGGGGGAAACCATTAACTAACAATATAACAGACACTCAACGAGAACACAAACAAACCGGAGGGCAGGGAACCGCCGCTCAAGAAAGACATCCAACAAATGACAACGACACCACCCAGGACAGCAAACACACCTGGATTAAATAAGGACACATGAGGAAGGGTAACGAGCTGAGAACAGCTGACAACACTCGAGGGAAACAAGGTAACAAGAGGGCAGGGTTTCACAATCACAAGACACAAAGGGGCAGCGGCAGGGCTCTGTCAACACACACTTGAAGAGACCATAGAATGACAGAGCCGTGACAACCATGACATATTTCAGCTTTTCTTTTTTAATAAATCTTAAAAAATGTCAACAATTCTGTTTTTCTGTCAATATGGGGTGCTGTGTGTACATTAATGAGGAAATAAATCTACTTAAATGATTTTAGCAAATGGTAAATGTAAGAGGGGGAAAGGGTATGCAGGTTTAGGGTTAGGGACTAGAATGTACTGTTTGTATAGTATAAAAGTGATTGTGTTTATACATGAAAACGTGTGTCTATGTGTAGGTGAATGTGTGTGTGTTAGTGTGTGTCAGTTAGTAAGTGTGTGTGTGTGTGTGTGTGTGTGTGTGTGTGTGTGTGTGTGCGCGCGAGTGTGTGTCAGTTAGTGAGTGTGTGACTGTGAGTGTGTGGGAGTGAATCTGTGTGTGTTAGTGAATGTGTGTGAGAGTGTGTGTCAAGTCAAGTCACCTTTACTTATATAGCGCTTTTTACAATACAGATTGTTTCAAAGCAGCTTTACATTGGTCACAGGAAAACAATAAAAATAAGTTTGTTTTGGCTGAACAGCAACTCTAAAAGAGCAGGCGAATTAATAAAATTGAAGAATATTAAGTGTGTGTATGTGTGTGTGACTGAGTTTGTGTGTGTATGTGTGTGTGTGTATGTGTGTGTGTGTGTGTGCACGCAAGTGTGTGTGTGTGTGCAAGTGTGTGTGTGTGTGCGCAAGTGTGTGTGTGTGTGTGCAAGTGTGTGTGTTTGTGCAAGTGTGTGTGTTGAACATCGAGCAGGTGATGGAAGATCATCACCAGATCAAGCCTCAGGCTGATTGTAAAAGCCAGTCGTGTTCAGATAGAGAGCAGCAGATCTGCAGCACAACACACTCTTCTAACTCATATTCATGTCGGCCTTATTTTAGTATCATTAATATACTGTTATAGCTGTTAATATTTTAAATTATTTATTTGTATATGTTGTAAGTTTTAGTCTTAAACTTGTATTCCTTTTGTTGTGTGTTTTTGTCATATTAGTTTTTCTTATTCTTTTCTTTAAAGAAATATGTCTAGTTTTTACTGTTTACTTAAACCAAAGAAAGTGAGAAATGTTCTCGTCAAATGATTGAAAAAAGGTTATATTTTATTTCATTTCAGTTAATGTTCTAAAAGTCATGACATTATTTACCTTGATCTTGTTTAAATGTCCCCACAAAGATAGAAATTTTGAATATTTATGTGTTGCGTATGTTTGTGGGTAGAATTATGGGATAGAATATACAGTTTGTACAGTATGCAAATCATTATGTCTATGCAAGGTCTTCATAATGATGTAAAAACAAATGCTCATGAGTGTGTGTGTGTGTGTGTGTGTGTGTAGAGATATTATGACCAGAGATGGCACCGGGCAAAGGTTAAATCCGTTGAGTCATTTAACATTTTCCATAGATGTTCAGTGACTGAAGAGATTAACATTACAAAGGAAATGAAACAGACACAGGTCATATGGATCTGTGACAGGAAATGCGTTGTTACACGATTACAGAGCGATCACCATTGTTTCATATCCAGCTGATGTTGCGGTGGTGAACGTGAGTGTGAGAGCATCACACGTGAAGAGCAGCAGCTGCAGGTTGTGTGTGTTGAGGCTGGAGGAGAGATCTCAGATAAAGGCTCATTGTGATGAAAAGAAGCCTGCAGGTCATTCACCTTCCCAATAAAGAGAAGCAGACGCACACAATTACTCCCGTTATGACGCAGTGTTTGTGTGTGTGTGCGTGTGCATGTCTGTATATTTCCCTCAACTAATCACATGCGGCAGTGGACACAGCCTCCTCCCTTTCCTCAGTGACTCCTGCACATCCAGTGCGGCTCACCTGCGCTCCACACACTCCTGCGCTCCACACACTCCTGCGCTACAGAAGAAGACATGCATCCAAAGGTAAAACTAACTTTAAAAGTAATGATTAAGATTTGACATATAAGACAATGATCAGAGACTGATTATGGATTACATGTTGTTTTATAATGTAAGAAAATTGTGCTTTATGATGGCTCTTCTTGTCTCTCATGGTTTACATTTTGTTTTATAATATAATACAGTTTTGCATGTTTCATTTTACCATGCATTTTCTTGCCTCATATCAAAAAACATATTAAATAAAAAGAAAATGTATTTCTGTGATGGCAAAGCTGCATTTTCAGCATCGTTACTCAAATAATGTTTCATAAAAAATCATTTTAAGATGCTGATTTGCTGCTCAAGAAACATTAATTATTATTATTATTCTTAGAAATACTGAAAAATGTTGCACTGCCTGATGTTTTCAGGGAAACTGTGATATATTTTACACAGAATTCTTTGATGAATATGAAATTCAAAAGAACAGTTATTTGAAATTTCTTAAATGTCTTAGAAGTCACTTTTGATCAGTTTATTATATCCTTGCTGAAAAAAAGTGTTGCATCACTTCAATTAAAATGACATTTCTAAATGTGTTTAATGATGTAATCCAGAAAATGGCCTGTTTTTCCCAGCATAAACTTGACAAGACATCGCCAATCAAAGGTAAACGGAGCATTTTGAAGCTGTTCCTCACAGCAGCCATAATCACGCTGATGAAACTCAATCACAGCCCTGCTGAAAGAGTAAACCTGTCCTCACGAAGTCTGTTGAGAGACCCGAGTTACAGTCACTCTATTTTGAATCCCTGTTGGATTGAATTAGATCAGTAGCTCAAACTTTTTAGGCTTGTTCTGATCAGCAATCTCTCAGATGTACAGTTACGGAGATGCATGAATCATTTAAATCTAGCCTACAAGTATTCCTTGTTGTCTCTTAATTATTATGAGGTCATCATCACAAGTGTAGTGATAATTAACAAAGGTGGAAATACAGTGAACTTGATTTCATCAAGTGCAACATGTTCCTGGACAACCAATGAGATTTAGAGTTTAGCTTTACAACCAGGATTAGGAGCTTCAACATCAGTGTTATTCACTCATCACTTCCCTCTGATTTTAGGGAAGGTGTCAGGGTTCTTCCACAAATTGGCAGGAGTCATCAAAAAATGTCAGTTTAATGTTGACAAATGGACTTAATCTCATAAAAAGTAGAAAGAACAAAAGAAAATAACATACAAAAGAAAACAAAACATATTACAGAAGACAAACTTAACTCATAACTGAGGTCTAGCCTGCTCACTTCCCATTGAGTTCTGGGTTTTAGATGTTACTCCCAGGGATCCCTCTCCAGAACTAACCCAGCCCCAGCCAATTGAGTCCTTTTAACAGGACGGACCAAACATTATTTAAATTACAGGGGTCTCAAAAAGAGCAACATATGTATCAGTTCAAATTATCCAACCCAAACAAAGAAAATAAATACACAAATAAACATACATAAATACCTTCACACATCAAATCATTCACCACAAACAATAAATGAAAATAAACTAAATACACAGGGAAAGAAACATTTTTCCAACACAAAACCGCAAACTACATTTCCCATAATTCCTGGCAGATGATATAAAAACCATTGGGAAATTGCCGCACCCTTTTAACAACAGGCCCTTTCCTGCAGCCATGGAACCTGGTAGAGATATGGGTAGTGGTGGGCAGAGCGAGGCTTCATGAAACACTGAAACAGTTGAAGCAAATCTGCTGTATTGTGTCGAGGCTTCGAAACTCTATACCGACACCCGTCTCCACAGTGATATCTAGTGGTCAATTGCAGGTTATCTGAAACAACTTTGACAACATCCATTTAAAAATATATAAATGTTGTGTTTTTGTTAATGCGGCTAGTTTTTAACACCCTCACTATATAACTATAACATATTCTCATAATAACTAGGTTCTTTTGGTCATGAAAAGTGAAAAATAATAAAACAAATCAATCCACTATGGTCTCATTTTTGTTTTGTTTTTTACAGATTTTTATTCAAAAATATTAATTGCTCTGCTGTGTAAGGGATCTATATATGAAGCTATATATATATATATGAATTTATATATTTATATATATCTATGAATTTGTCTATCTATCTATCTATCTATCTATCTATCTATCTATCTATCTATCTAACTCTTATGAAATTCTATTTTCCGCCACAGTTGAGAAAAAAATATATTATATAAGTCGAAATAATGACTTAACTTTGACCGCACATTCTATAAAACAGCTGAATTTAAGTCGGTGTAATTTATAAAATACAATCCATAGTAACTTCGATTATAAATTATCAGTATATTTTCCACACTTTTCCATGGGAAGGAAGGTATGGAAGTGGAACAGAAGGAGGGCGGTTACCATGATATCGAAGAGCCGGTGAAAAATGTTGCAGGAAAAATGCAAAACTTGCACGATTTACAAAACTATTGGATAAACGCTGTATTTATTTGTTACGTTTAAGTGTAATGTCTTCATAAAATGCATGAGTACATGTGTTAATATTAACGCAAATTGAGGATGCTCTTTGATGTGCAGGTTCATCATAAAGAGTCACTATAATAAAATACAACACTATACAACACTATAATACAGCAGTCTATAGTTCCTCTGTTTAAAACCCATGGATCACTGTGCTGCTGCTTGTTCATACACAAAAATACAAATGAATAAAATACTATATACTATGGAATCCCCTCTTATATACTGATGATTTATCATTCATGTTCTTTAATCATATCATTGATTAACACACTGACTTTAACAGCTGTTTTACAGAAGGTGTCATGTTTGCTGTGATCTCGCATTTACACGCTTTGACCATGCGGAGAAGAACAAAGTCTTTATTTCGAGAACGTTTCTCATTATTTCGAGTTACTAAGTCATTATTTCGACTTAAATACTTAAATACTTTTCAACTGTGGCGGAAACGGGCTTCCATGAGGTGAAGTTGCATCTCCTGCAACTCCTTTTTTTAAACTTTGTGGGAGTTGAGACAGATGTGCGATGGTGTGGTTCGTTCCCACCCCTGTCAATCAAACGCAGACTGGGCAAGCTCCACCTGTCCAGACACTTGTGAAACGAGCAGAAGCTTCGTTTAGCCAGAGTCACGTGACATGGGTGTTTTGAGTCACAGTTTCGGTTCAGTGTTTCGAAACATCTACGCTTCCGGATCTCGACACTGTGTCGAAGCGCAAGTTTCGCGTCAGCCATCCCTACCCCTACCTTGTGTAACTGTTGTGTTATTCCCTCACTAGCGTGCACTTTAGTCAGGGATTATTGATGCTGTAGGGGAGCGCGGGCCACAACGTAACACTTTTTGGTTTTAGCCAAATAATGAACAAAGTAACAGGGTTAGACAAACCATATTTTCATACAAACAACATACAAGTCTCTCCTACAAATGTTCGTCGGACCTGCCGTTTCTGTGCAGTATCGCCAAAAGCGCCAGGAGTAAAATGTTACTTCTTACCCCCTGAGCGGGGCTTGTTGTAACAGACGGAGGGTTAGTTGTAACACCATGTTATCAAATGCATGTTCATTCACGTATTTTTATTTGTCTAAAAAAGTTGCGTCTTGATGATTATAGCATAACTTATGAAATAAATATATATTTTTGAACAATGTAATTTATATGAAAAACGTTTTAATAGGTTAATACAATGCAAAATATCTGATTATTGATGCAGCCTGTTCAATGCGACTTAGTTGTAACACCGTGTTACAACCGTGTCTTGTTTACTTCAGGGGCATATTCTTCATACGTCGCTTACAACATCCAAGATCAGTTGACACATCCGGGATGAGATAATCGCGCTAACTATGAGCTGGATTATTCGGTTCTTCAAACGCACCTGTTGTTGACGATTAGTATAGCTGGATTGAGTTATCTGAGATCATTGCGCGTTCATGTGCTGGTTTAAAAGGGGATATGTATCGATAGTAGAAACACTGATCAGCAATATTTTGATTGGTCAATGAGCATGCTGAAAGAGCGCGCACAGTATTTCTCTGCGCGCACGTCGCTGAATTTCAGTGTTTAATTAAAACACAAGGCAACACTTTAAAGCTGCAAAAGCCAGGAGAGAGGACTGGCAAAAAGTTGCCGACAAATTAAATTTGTGAGAAGCCTAGTGATCGCGTGTGTAATTATATTGACTCATATTAATTGTACTGTATTTCATAATCATCTTTTATATTAGAGCCACCACATGACCCACTAGAACTTGGGAACAAGTAAAAGTAAAATGCAAAATAATTCTGCAAAATAATATCTTTACTACTTGCGCTGTGCTGCAAAAAAAAGAGTCAATTAATGAAATAGAATTGCAAAAACTAATAAAGCAAAAAGTCAGACTTGAGATTGAATTGCTTCAAGAGGAACTTCAAAGTTAATAAAATACACGAATAAACACACTGTAGCCTACTATTGAGGACCTTACATGATTTATTTATTTCATTCCACAGGCAAGAGATGATCAGCTGGAATTTTTTAAATAAATAAAATAAACTGTAAACTAACTGTGTGCAAAGTTCCCTTTTTTCAAAAATGACTGCTTGAGTGCTGGTAACTTTGCGAATGGCACGACAGACAGCACTTTCACAATGTTCTCCGTATACCAACAGTGTAAATGAATGTGCCTCTCGCAAAGTAGCGCAAGGCAATACACACAGTTTGAGCTGTAGTTAACACCCGACTATAATTGTATCTAAATTAACTAGATACATTATATATATATATATATATATATATATATATATATATATATGTGTGTGTGTGTGTGTGTGTGTGTGTGTGTGTTTTTATATATATATTAATTATAATTATTATAATTATATTAAATATATTGTATTGCACGTTCAGCAACAGGTTTCTCTCTTAAAATCGGACAGGACATGTTGCGACAAACTTCCCATTTCACCTCCGCTTGCGTGAACTGATCCTGCTAACTTGAAGTAAGCCTGCTCCGAGCAGGTTCACTTCAGCGGACCTGTTACTATGACAACAAGTCCCGGATGAGCGTTGAAGAACCGAACAATCCAAGATCATGCGAAATCGTCAACAATCTAATCCAGCTAAGTGAGTTAGCGAGGTACGAACAATATGCCCCAGGACAGGTGTTATGAGATTTTCTCGGTTTCACTGGGCGGAACTAACATGAATATTCATTAGAGTCCTGCGGATGCGCGTGCCGCGTGAAACTGAAAATGCCAGTTAACGCTTACTGAAATTTCCACGTTCATTAAAGATATTAATGATTACAGACATTCACATTAAGATAAACGTACTAAACTGACACGAGTCCAGGTTCCAGTCTTTTGATTTGTCCAGTGTGCTAAAACAACCTGATTTAATAAACTATTATCTGAGACACTCTTGTATTTGATTCCACTCATTACACATCAAGTTATGAGCTACATTAATTGAGTAAATTCTTTATTATGGCAATATTTTGAGTAATATTTATACAAACATACAAAAAGATAAGAATATGTGCAACAGGTTCTATTCCACGTTCATGTGTAGCTATAGCCTATTGCAGCCGAATAATCACACCAGTGTAGGTTATAAACAGTTTATTAGGATACAGATACCTTTGTTGCAGTGTTCTAGATTCACAAAATAAGAACGAGTTTAACTTCTACAAATAAGATACAAATGAGAATAACTGAAAATAATGTAGACTCGTGTCAGTTTAGTACGTTTATCTTACTTATTGTGGATGTATGTAGCCTAATCATTAATATCTTTAACGAACGTGGAGATTTCAGTAAGCGATAACTGGCATTTTCAGTTTCACGCGGCACGCGCATGCGTAGGACTCTCATGAATATTCATGTTAGCTCCGCCCAGTGAAACCGAAAATCTCGTAACACCGGCTAGCAGTCACTATGTTTTTAACATCTTTCAAAATGGTACCATCTTTTGGACAAGAAGATGGTAATCATAACAATATAAGATTAGACTAACAATCTTTCACACATTCTTTGAAAATCGAAAAACAACTACTATAACAAAAAATATTTACATGCTGCCAAAAGAGTTTTTCCTGTGGTTCTCATCCAAACTTCGCTGAAATTTCTCGAAAGATGGTCAGAAGACAAGTGCAAACAGTGTGGTGAAAAGCCCTTTAGCACGTCACATTTAAGCCCGTACAACTATCTAAAAAGTCTGTGTTAGGCTACTATTTACCCCGCGTTATTTTGTGCCCCGCGCTCCCCTACTCTAGATAGAATAGATGCGCATCAAGAGACACCACCACTTCAACACACATTTACATAAATAACAGGAATGTCGTTCCAGGATCACCAAAACCTGTCAATCCAGAAACATGTCTTACTTGGCAAAATCACGGTGACCGTGAAAATACGCTCATTTGCCCCATAACTGTGTGTCCAGTGACAGAGGTGTTATGGCGATGCTGAACCCCATGGACTGGCTCAGCAAGAGCAGGGGCTCTCCTCGTCTGGTGCTTGTGGTTGTGTGTGTGGCCCTGCTCCTGGATAACATGCTACTGACCGTTGTTGGTAAGTAAACAGCCGTGTTAAACAAAGGATAGATGTTGGACCATAGATGAAGGGATTTGCACCCGTTTGTGTAGCTGATGTTTCTGATTACAAGAAGGTGTAGGGGAATTACAGTTAAGAAGACCAGATATTTTGAATGAAGACCAGGGGCATATTCTTCGTACGTCGCTTACTACATCCAAGATCAGCTGACACATCCGGGATGAGATAATCGCGCTTACTATGATCTGGATCTGATTCGGTTCTTTGAACGCAACTGTTGTTGATGATGTCAGTGTTTAATTAAAACACAAGGCAACACTTTAAAGGCTGCAAAAGCCAGGAGAGAGGACTGGCAAAAGGTTGCCGACAAATTATATTTGTGAGTAATGATCGTGTGTGTAATTATATTGTCTTATAATAATTGTATTTCATAATCCTCTTTTATATTAGATCCATCGCAGGACCCACTAGGATTTGGGAACAAGTAAAATGCAAAATTATTCTACAAAATAGTATCTTTACTACTTGCGCTGTTCTGCAAAAAAAAGTTAATTAATGAAATAGAAGTGCAAGAACTAATAAAGCAAAAAGTCCGACTTGAGATTGAACTTCAAAGTTAGTAAAATACACTAATAAACACACTGTACGATTGATGACCTTGCGTGATTTATTTATTTCATTCCACAGGCAAGAGATGATCAGCTGGATTTAAAAAAATAAACTAAACTGTGTGCAAAGTTCCCTCTTTTCAAAAATGATGCTGGATAATTCTGTCCCGCGCAGCTCCAACACTAGACTGGTCAAGTGCACTGGCTGGAGATCATCATCATCAACAGTATTTCCACCTCAGGATCCTTTCTGATGGTGGCAATGTGTGTGCAGTCTATGGCACCAGTCACATTAGGGAAGCCTGGGGACAATCGCGTCATATATACTGGCATGGTCATGATTTCATAATCAATAATGTACCTGTGACAGCGAAAAAGGTCTCTTCAACAACTTGGGGTCTTAAGTGGTTTGTAAAAACCACAAAAAACCCCGTAAAGATTGCTTGAGTGCCAGGTAAACTTTGCGAATGGCACGACAGACAGCACTTTCACAATGTTCTTCGCATCCCAACAGTGTAAATGAACGTGCCTCTCGCAAAGTAGCGCAAGGCAATACACACAGTTTGAGCTGTTTAACGGCCGACTACGACTAATTGTATCTAAATTAACTAGATACATTATACCCTCACGTGAAAAAATATAGTTTATATATATATATATATATATATATATTTATTTTAATTATATTAAATATATTGTATTGCACCTTCAGCAACAGTTTGCTCTCGTAAAAACGGACAGGACATGCTGCGACAAACTTCCCATATCACTTCCGCTTATAAAGCCGTGATCTAATCCTGCTAACATGAAGTAAGCTGCTCCGAGCTGGTTCAATTCAACGGACCTGTCACTATGACAACCAGTCCCGGATGAGCGTCGAAGAACCGAACAATCCAAGATCATGTGAAATCGTCAACAATCTAATCCAGCTAAGCGAGTTAGCGAGGTATGAAGAATATGCCCCAGGAGTCAGAAGTGCAGTCAATAGAAGAATTTTTAGTGAAGTCAATTTTGGTTTAATGCAGTTTCATCAGCAGAAGCTTCAGGTCTAACAAGGATTTCTTAGGCCGTCCCACTTACAATAACATTGTTACAGCAATTATACTCTAACAGAGGGTACTAACTACATCAATGATGACGTTTACACTCGGCTCAGGCTCCAACTATCAACAGAAAGACTCTCAAAACATTCTGATAACATGTTCTATCTGTTGAGACGTGCAGACAATATTAATACCTACTCTATGGAAATCTACAGAAAAGCAAAGAAAGGCTTTAATTAATAAGTGGTTACATAGGTGATAGACCGAAGTGTACAAATAAGGAAAAGAAAAGAATATATATATATATATATATATATATACAAAATAAGAAATATATACAATATATATATAGGCGGCAATGGATTTTCGAATCGTCTCTATCAAAGGTGTCCACTTGTGCTTCATACAATCCTCATGCACATCATTGGCTTCCCTTTGAGTCCGTTTTCTATAAGCTAAAAGTCAAAATGTAAAGCAGGATGAGTGTATGCTGAACAAGCGACGACGCCCGTGACATTTCCCTGCTTGACCTCTGCCAGGCCATTCAAAACCATGCACTCTTCCTCCCGTCTCCTCTTATTCTCCCCAGTTCCCATCATCCCAACCTTCCTGTATGCCATAGAGCACCAGACACAAGAGCGCTCGTCTGCCAACCTCTCCGAGGCTCAGCCCACCTACACCTCCATCCTCTCTCTGTACGACAACACCACCTTCACCGTCACCATCAGCGCTGCCAACCTCACCGGCTCCTCCGGGAGCACTAATGGAAGCTCGGGGGGCAACAGAAGCGCTGGCTGTAAAGAGGACAGTGAGTTTCTGGAAGAGGAGAATGTGAGGGTTGGGCTGCTGTTTGCTTCTAAAGCCCTGGTCCAGCTCATGGTCAACCCGTTCGTTGGCCCACTCACTAACAGGTACATCATGACATGCTTGACAGTTGTTTATTTGACAGTTGTTTATTTGAAGTTAGTACAGTACATAATGATATTAGAGGACTGAATGAATGAACTAAACTGAGCTTTTTTTAGGATTGGATATCACATACCAATGTTTGCTGGATTCATCATCATGTTTCTTTCCACGATAAGTAAGTCATGTGATCAAGTGATGGGGGTGCAATGGTCCTCAGTGCTTTGTATTAGGGATGAGCGAGTACAGCATTTTCTGTATCTGTATCTGTTAACCATATGAATTATCTGTATCTTTACTTGGACTGGGCGGGGCCTAACCCGGAAGTGGGCGGCATTTAACCCGGATTTGGGCGGGTTGTCTTGAAATGGGCAGGGCTTTAACCTTTGCGGTATGTTATTTTTTATCATGCATTGATTTGGGTTGATCAGAAATTGTTATAGATATTAGTGATTAGAAAACTATTTACAGCATCAGCATTGAGCTTCAGATCAATGGTTTTGATCACAATAACAAACGAACTATATTCAGAACAAGTTTTGCAACAATGAATACAACACATGCGGTTGCAATTATGAAGAAAAATGTAATGAACAATAGTTTACATCTAAACAACTTTTTATTTGTTTATGATCAATGTGATGTTCTTTTTTATTTTTTTATTGACACACTAGGTATGTGTGTGTGTGTGTGTGTAGCTAATTAATTTGTGATATAGTTTTTATAACACTACTTTATTTTTTGCGTGAAGTCAAAGAACTGGTTAGAGCCAGCAGACGGTTAAAAAAAGAAAAAAAAATCTCTGACAGGCAGAGACGCAACGCTAGTCACATTCTAGCAAGCACCACGTCTGAACAAACCCCACGTTTACCAGAACTCTACTGGTTAATAAGTACTAAAAACAAAACAAAACAAAAAACAAACCTGAAGCTGAAGAAACCCTAAACGTTAACGGAAAAGACCTGCGAACCTGAGAGACAGAGGGAGAGAAAGAGAGCTGTTCTTTTCTCAGTGTTCTGTGTGTGAGTGAGCAGAGCAGGACGCAGCACATCTGTATGTGTAGGGGAGGGGCGCTGTGACTAGCCTATCACAGAATGCAGACACAGTCATCTACCCAATGAGGATTTGTATTCAATCAGAGCACAAATATTGACTCGTATTACTCGTATAATACTCGTACTCGGCAAAAGTGCTTTATCCGTACAGGATACTCGTTTCAGCCGAGTATCCGGCTCAACTCTACCTATCATGCACACACTGCAGGACGTACCTTTTAAATAATTTTCCCCTTTATTTCTACTAGTCATAGCTAAATTGTTTAATAAACTAAACAGATTTAGGTTCTGTCAGTTTGTTATGTTGAGTAAGAGTCAACATAACAAACTGGCAAAACTTTAATCAGCCAACTGAAAGTAGAAAAACCTACATTCTTAACAAGGTCCAAAATCATACTAGTATGAGCCACTGAGTGAGATCGTACATATGTTGTTTGTTGACATGCCTTCACTTTATATAGCTAGTGCAAAGCACAAATTAACTTTGAATGCTTTCTCCGCAGTGTTTGCCTTCTCAGGGACGTATGCATTGCTGTTTTTTGCCCGCTCATTGCAGGGAATCGGATCATCGTTTTCCTCTGTTGCAGGTATCATGGTTTATGTATGATATAATGTACCAAATATCCGAGTTTTTCAAGTTAGTATCTTATATTCTCGCAAAGGCTGCATTTATTTGATAAAAATACAGTAAAAACAGTAATATTGTAAAATTTTGAATAACTGCTTTCTATTGTAATATATTTTAAAATGTAATTTATTCCTTTGATGGCAAAGCTGAATTTTTCAGGATTAGTATAGAAAGTTCAAAACAAATTAAAATCTTTTATAATATTATAAATGTCTGTACTGTCACTTTTGATCATTTTAATGCATTTATGGAATAAAAGTGTATCTTCTTTAAAATGATCAACTCAAAATGATTAAACAGTACTGTAGAGTGGATATAAAAAGTCTAGCTTGGATAAGAGCAGGGAAAGCAGTGATAACCAACAGAACCAATGTAAATGTGTTGCAGATATCATTAATGTTCAATATTTTAATAAACAACATAATTGGAGAAATTAGTCTGATTCAAAGGGGAATCAGAAGGTCAAATCCTGACTGGACGACAGGTGGAGCTGGGGATGTGGGAGGGTAGTTAACACTGATAATGCTGATGGACCATGTATATATGGATGTTGTGATAGGCGTTGTATTCCTATAGGTAGACGTGAATCAGCTTGACTGACGTGACCTGCCAGAACTGACGCTCTGCTTGATATGTGTCACTTTGGGTATCAGGACTGTAATTTTTACAGTAAAGCAGCCAATGTGATTAATCTTTGTTTCATTTGTAACAACAAATAAGCCAGCTGTTTTAAAACTAGGGTGTAGACTTTTTATGTCCACTGTATTTATGATCAAAATGACCGTGTACTTCTGTAGGTCTGGGAATGTTAGCAAGTGTTTACACAGATGACAATGAGAGAGGAATTGCCATGGGAGTTGCACTGGGAGGACTTGCCATGGGAGTGCTTAGTAAGTTCATGTAGCACTGCATTTATTTCTCTATACAATATAACGATGTAAAGTGATGTCATGTAACGCACCACATTATGATGCACCTAATGAAGGTTTTTGACCATGCAAAATGTACTTGTTTCAGTTGGAGCGCCGTTTGGCAGTGTTATGTATGAGTTTGTTGGTAAAAGTTCTCCCTTCCTTGTCCTTGCCGTACTGGCTGTGTTTGATGGAGGTAAGACATTTGTAAAATGAAGTTGGCTTGAGAAAGCCTAAACTGACAGTTTAAATTAGTAATACATGAATTAACATGTCGCTAGCAAGATTTAATATGAATTAACATGTCGCTAGCAAGATTTAGTATGAATTAGCATGTAGCTAGCAAGATTTAGTATGAATTAACATGTAGCTAGCAAGATTTAGTATGAATTAGCATGTCGCTAGCAAGATTTAATATGAATTAGCATGTCGCTAGCAAGATTTAATATGAATTAACATGTAGCTAGCAAGATTTAATATGAATTAACATGTAGCTAGCAAGATTTAGTATGAATTAGCATGTCGCTAGCAAGATTTAATATGAATTAACATGTAGCTAGCAAGATTTAATATGAATTAACATGTAGCTAGCAAGATTTAGTATGAATTAGCATGTCGCTAGTAAGATTTAATATGAATTAACATGTCGCTAGCAAGATTTAATATGAATTAACATGTAGCTAGCAAGATTTAGTATGAATTAGCATGTAGCTAGCAAGATTTAGTATGAATTAGCATGTAGCTAACAAGATTTAATATGAATTAGTATGTCGGTAGCAAGATTTAGCTTGAATTAACAAGTTTGCTAACATAGCTTAACATTAACTAACATGTCGCTAGCAAGATTTAGTATGAATTAACATGTCACTAGCAAGATTTAGTATGAATTAGCATGTAGCTAACAAGATTTAGTATGAATTAACATGTCGCTAGCAAGATTTAGTATGAATTAGCATGTCGCTAGCAAGATTTAATATGAATTAGCATGTCGCTAGCAAGATTTAATATGAATTAACATGTAGCTAGCAAGATTTAATATGAATTAACATGTAGCTAGCAAGATTTAGTATGAATTAGCATGTCGCTAGCAAGATTTAATATGAATTAACATGTAGCTAGCAAGATTTAATATGAATTAACATGTAGCTAGCAAGATTTAGTATGAATTAGCATGTAGCTAGCAATATTTAGTATGAATTAACATGTCGCTAGCAAGATTTAGTATAAATTAGCATGTCGCTAGCAAGATTTAATATGAATTAACATGTCGCTAACAAGATTTAATATGAATTAACATGTAGCTAGCAAGATTTAGTATGAATTAGCATGTAGCTAGCAAGATTTAGTATGAATTAACATGTCGCTAGCAAGATTTAGTATGAATTAGCATGTCGCTAGCAAGATTTAATATGAATTAACATGTAGCTAGCAAGATTTAATATGAATTAACATGTAGCTAGCAAGATTTAGTATGAATTAGCATGTAGCTAGCAATATTTAGTATGAATTAACATGTCGCTAGCAAGATTTAGTATAAATTAGCATGTCGCTAGCAAGATTTAATATGAATTAACATGTCGCTAACAAGATTTAATATGAATTAACATGTAGCTAGCAAGATTTAGTATGAATTAACATGTCGCTAGCAAGATTTAGTATGAATTAGCATGTCGCTAGCAAGATTTAATATGAATTAGCATGTCGCTAGCAAGATTTAATATGAATTAACATGTAGCTAGCAAGATTTAATATGAATTAACATGTAGCTAGCAAGATTTAGTATGAATTAGCATGTCGCTAGCAAGATTTAATATGAATTAACATGTAGCTAGCAAGATTTAATATGAATTAACATGTAGCTAGCAAGATTTAGTATGAATTAGCATGTAGCTAGCAATATTTAGTATGAATTAACATGTCGCTAGCAAGATTTAGTATAAATTAGCATGTCGCTAGCAAGATTTAATATGAATTAACATGTCGCTAACAAGATTTAATATGAATTAACATGTAGCTAGCAAGATTTAGTATGAATTAGCATGTAGCTAGCAAGATTTAGTATGAATTAACATGTCGCTAGCAAGATTTAGTATGAATTAGCATGTCGCTAGCAAGATTTAATATGAATTAACATGTAGCTAGCAAGATTTAATATGAATTAACATGTAGCTAGCAAGATTTAGTATGAATTAACATGTCGCTAGCAAGATTTAGTATAAATTAGCATGTCGCTAGCAAGATTTAATATGAATTAACATGTCGCTAACAAGATTTAATATGAATTAACATGTAGCTAGCAAGATTTAGTATGAATTAGCATGTAGCTAGCAAGATTTAGTATGAATTAACATGTCGCTAGCAAGATTTAGTATGAATTAGCATGTCGCTAGCAAGATTTAATATGAATTAACATGTAGCTAGCAAGATTTAATATGAATTAACATGTAGCTAGCAAGATTTAGTATGAATTAGCATGTAGCTAGCAATATTTAGTATGAATTAACATGTCGCTAGCAAGATTTAGTATAAATTAGCATGTCGCTAGCAAGATTTAATATGAATTAACATGTCGCTAACAAGATTTAATATGAATTAACATGTAGCTAGCAAGATTTAGTATGAATTAGCATGTAGCTAGCAAGATTTAGTATGAATTAGCATGTAGCTAGCAAGATTTAGTATGAATTAGCATGTAGCTAGCAAGATTTAGCTTGAATTAACAAGTTTGCTAACATAGTTTAACATTAACTAACATGTCGCTAGCATGATTTAGCTTGAATTAGCAAGTTTGCTAGCATGTCCTAGGTTAGTTGCTAGACTTTGTCAGTATAGATACATAGTGTGATGAAGCTTAAATACTCAATTAGAGTCAATGTGACAAAAGTGTTCACCCCTTGAATGGAAGTCTATGGAAATTTAATGATTTTAATATTCAGTTTTTGAGGAAACCATAAGTCGGATCAGTCTAAAAAAAGATATAGCAACACGAGTCAGAACAAGCCTGAAGTATTTAGCTTTAAAACTCTTGGAGGAGATACAGTCTAAAATTTGGAAGAGAAGAAGAATAATAAGTTTAAACAGTAGATCAGTAAGTTGGCTTTCTCAAGCGAACTTAATAATGAATATCCTTGTTGGCCTGTGACATTGCATTAAGATTTATCAAATTGTTTTTAATACCCAAAACACCAGCCCTCCAGCTCTGCATCCTTCAGCCCTCAAAAATATCTCCAGGGGTGAGTAGCATTCAGTTATTAAAATGAGCGTTATGAAAGTTGATTGCGTTAGTGTTCTTATGAGTTTTCTGTTCAGAGTGTGGAAGGAACGGCACTGCTTACCCTGCTGAAGGATCCCTACATACTCATCAGTGCAGGTGTGTGTGTGTGTGTGTGTGTGTGTAAATCCAATCAAATACATCCTCAAATTCTGCCCACGGTCCGAGCACTTTAAGAAGTTGTTGTGGAGGTGTAGTAGCCGTTTCTGTAATTACACGTATGCCTCCATAAAATCATGGCTGTATGTTTTGATGTGAGCAGCTAAAACGATTTGTAAATGAAGCGGATGAAGAGCACCGTTGAGTGAATGATGACTAAGATTACGGTTCCTGTATATAATTACAGGATCTCTGTGCTTTGCAAACATGGGGGTGGCCATCTTAGAGCCCACTCTTCCCATCTGGATGATGCAAACAATGTGCTCGCCAAAATGGCAGCTTGGTAAGAAACTCTTATTCCAAGTCATTCAAACATGATTGAGAGAACTTCGTTTCCTGCTCATTTAGCTGATTTGATTTCATTCCTGTTTGTTTCCTCTCTCGCACGTGTCATGTTAAAGGGAAAGAATTCACAACCGTTTTCTAGTGAGAAATAAGAGAAACGTGTGTCTTCTTGAGGAGATCTGTGGATTTTCTGTGTAGTTCAATCAAATGATGAGAAAGACGTTTCTGATGACCCTGTTAAATACAGTGGAGTTCACTTATCTCGACTCACGGTTAACTCGTCAATCCTATTATGTCGGCGTTTTTGAAGTGGAACCGCCAAACTCCCTATTTGTCTTAGCATTTTCTTTCTGGTTATGTCGATTCCTTAATGTCGCCGAACACTAGTATCTCGAGCACAAAAGAGGGACAAATTCGCCACTTCACATGGTTATCTCGTGATTAATGAGCGCACCTAGTTCACTGCGCATGCGCTGAGTTTGCGTTGCACGTCGCTCTGTCAGTGACGTTTCTGTTTATCTAAGCCTCATACTTTGTTGCAACGTGCGCTCTGCTCAGCGCCGCTGCGGATTGAAGAACACGCTTGTTAAAAGACGGGGCGAAGCCAAATTTGTTGAGAAAGCACATTAGACAGGCAGAACACAAGAAAGTATGCAATCTAGTACAGCGTGATGACCTCACGAATATGTTATGATTGTTTACGCTGTGAGTGAAATTGTGTTTGCAATGTTGGAGAATATAACGGTTTAAAGGTTTGTATTGAGAATCAAATGTGTTTTTTTATTGTATGCTGGTAAATCTCTGCTGTTAGTTGGTGCACATATGCCTTTTGTTGTTAGCAAAACATATACAGTGTGTGTTCATTTTTATAGCATGCCGATCGCTCCATCAAACAAACTGGGTGTTGGTTATCTCGATCCTCGGTCATCTCGACTCTTTTTTGCAACCCCCGAGACCGTCGACAGAACCGAACTTCACTATATTCTTTCTGTGTCATTGTATTATGTTGACTGATGTAATCACAGCCACTAATATTGCAGGTATGGCTTTCCTACCAGCCAGTGTGTTTTACCTCATTGGAACCAATCTGTTTGGTGTACTGGCCAATAAAATGGGAAGGTAATATTGCACCGTTTTTGCATGTCCCAGAGGCGAGATCTGCATCATTTAGAAATGTGTCTCTGATTTAGGTGGTTGTGCTCCATGATTGGCATGCTTATAGTTGGCATCAGTCTGCTCTGTGTAAGTATCACAAACCATGTCGCATTACACTTCACAACATCATGGCCCATGCATTCTTGAACTATGTAAAACAACTATACTAGTCAGAGCATTTTTTTAAAAGGAAATTAATACAGTATTCCCTCGCCACTTCGCGGTTCAAGTTTCGTGGCCTCAGTGCATCGCGGATTTTTCAAAAATATGAATCGAAAAAAAAAAATTCAAAAATACCGCCATATCGGCAGCCGTATTGAGGAAAGCAGCGTTGCTTCATCGTGATGCGAGAGAAACGGTTTACCAGAATGCAACACAAAGAGAGAAACTCTCTCAGAGGCTTTGTACACGCCCACGGCACTCAGACAAGACACGTGATTGGTTCCCAGCGCGAGATCGACCAATGAGACCACGAGTGGATGTATCCCGTGAGCTGATTGGCTGATCCTACTTTGCTGATTTTCACCTATCGCGGGGGGTTCTGGTCCACATTAACCGCCATAAACGAGGGATCGTTATTCAAAAGATTATTCAAAAGATTTCTAGTTTCTGTTCATTTGAATGTACTGTTCATCAAAGAACCAGACAAAAATGTGATAATATTATGATCATAAGAAATGCACCAAATTTTTGAAGGATCGTGTGACTGAAGACTGGAGTAATGATCACAGGAATAATTATATTTTAAAACATATTCACAATATTTAATGTATTTTTGATCATAGAAATTGAGCCTTGGTGTGAATAAGAGACTTCTTTCAGTAACATGTGAAATTGTTGCAGGTTCCCTTCGCCACAAACATCTATGGTCTTATTGGTCCCAATGGAGGGTTGGGATTTGCTATTGGTGAATATAATTGAATTATTTCTCATTCGGCATGAAAATGTCATTCATCATTTACACAAAAGTAGGGTTTTAATAAATGTCTCTGAGTTGTTGTATTTTGGATCCCTACTGGCTTTCATTGTATGAGCAAAACCTTCTTTAAAATATAATCTGTTGTGTTCCCCAGAAGAAAGAAAGCAGTAACAATGGCAGAATTGTAATTTTGCTGTGAACTACGCCTTCATTTGTAACTCTATGACATTGCATGGAACTAAACGTGAATTATTTGTGCTTGTAGGAATGGTTGATTCTTCTATGATGGCAATAATGGGTTACCTGGTGGACATCCGCCATGCGTCTGTGTATGGAAGCGTCTATGCCATTGCTGATGTGGCTCTCTGCATGGGATTTGCTGTTGGTAATTGCACCTCAATGCAGATGTACATGAGCATATGTTCTACTAATTATTCCTAATCTAGGGAGGCACTTGAGTCAAGACTAAAAACTGAAAACTTGTGGAAAACTTATGGCCGTTTATCCCATACCATTTAGATCTGTTTCCTTCTCAAAACTACTTCCTACTTTGCTCACCCTACAAGAACGACTCTTCCTTCTTGTGTGTTCTTGCTGCAGGTCCGTCTACCGGCGGGGCCCTGGTAAAAGCTATCGGCTTCCCCAATCTCATGGTGATCATCGGCATCATCAACATCCTGTATGCGCCCCTTTGCTTCTTCCTCAAAAATCCTGCTGTCCGGGAAGAGAAGATGGTGAGACTCTCACATTGAACCGTCAATGTCTTTTTCTCAATGCTGAGCAATGATTCCTGATGCTTGTTTCTCAAGGTGATTATAAATCAGGAGTGTCCAATGGATGTGAAGAGCTACAATACACAGCCCGGGCACAGAGAATTCCCCTTGAGCGATGACAGTGAGGAAGACATTGAAGAGTGATGGAGTACAACGAATCATCAAGCTTTACAGGTTTAAAATGACTATCCCTGTCAATTTTCATGCAACATATGTATTGCTTTCTTACACGTTCGCTTGTGTAATCATTGTTCATCATGTCTTTTGTCAGTGGGTTTGAATGAAATAAATGGCCCTTCTTTGTCAACTAGATCTGATTGTTTTCGTTGTGATGTGTTTTAGTAGAGTATAGAAAATTAGGAGCTTTTTCGTAACCAGTGAACATTTACATGGCATTTCAATTATGCCTGGACTAATTTTTGTCTTCCTTGAAATTGCAATGCCACAATAAGAAACATGATGATGAAAAATGTGACTGGTGCAGCTGTCATGTTCTACGGCTGGGTGAAGCAAAGGAATCACAGTCAAAAATCGATAAATACAGCTACAGAATGGATTTCTTCTAGAACGTCCTGATCAAATCTGCCAGATCCAACCAAGCTCTAGATACACTGAATCCGGTAAAAGACATTTAATCGCATCGTCTAATAAAAGAAAATAAATGTATGTACCAAAGCTATTTTGGTACAAAATGTGATTTTCCCTACTAGCCTCATACTCAGTTTATCATGTTTAGCAGGCTGAATCTGGTTTGTAGAGTACTGTAAATTATTGAATCACTCGAACCAGGGCAATGTGAGTAACAATTAACAAAGACTGGCGATTTAAAACATGTAATCATTAGCAACACATTAGCAAATAGGCTTTGCAACTACCGTATTTTCCCTACATATAACCTGCAGACGCAGATAATCCGCACCCTCATAAAGCCTGTGGGTTTTGTGTGTAAAATCTAGTGATGTTACGCTCTGTATCGAGGCTTCGGAGCGTGTGTCGAGAAATCCTGTAAGCTTTTAGTGAAGCGCGTATCGAGAGATGACTTTTGAAGCCTCGCTTCCGCCTGAGTGGTTCAGTAAACGGTTCGTATCTTGCCGCGAAATTTTGATTTATCTTTTTTCATTGAAATTATCTTGCCGAAACAAATATTGGGCGATTGGAGGATCCACTTCAGTACTGAGAGAGACATAGTTATTTTTCCACATCTGTACAGGCTTGCTGTCAAGTATGTATGTATTATTATTATTTATATATATTATTATTATTTATGTATTTATCAAGTATCGGCTTCATCTGTGCCTTGTGAAAGGCTGTTTTCAAAGGCAGAAGTTGTGTCAATAAAAGAAAGAAATCGCCTTAGCCCTAAAACAGTTTGATAATATTATTTAATAATAATATAATATGATATAATTAATAATATTCTTGAATAAAAACTCCTAAAGTATATCCTCTTCATTATTTGTCTTGTTTCCAAAAATCACAGTCCAAGATACACAAGCACATTCACTGCCCTCTGCCCAGTTAAACCCAGACACTTTACACAATTATAATTTTGCCCTGTCTGCCTATGAACAAACAATTGATTTACATACATTTGATAGTCCCATACATTTCAAGACAATACATTTATTAATAAGTTATGTTAGTACAATCATTATATATCACAAGAAAATACACATATATACAGTGCATCACACACCACATCAGGCACATATGTACTGTACAGTAGTACCTCGGTTTACGAGCGACTTGGTATACGAGCAAATCGGTGTACGAGCATGGAGGGTCGAATCGGTGTACGAGCTTTGTATCGGTGTACGAGAAAACATTTCCCTCACCCATGCGCAGTTTTGCGTCGAAAAGATCCCTTTATCACCCCTTAACTCGTTCATTCTCTCAGTGTCTCTCAGTATGGGTGCATCATTCACCACAGTGCATTATTTTATAAGTTGTTGTGAATATGATTACATGTGAATATGATGAAACTTTATTAATGGCGCATGTTTTACCAACACCACACATTGCATACTAATGAGACTCACGTGTGTTCACAGTCCAACGCACCCAATGACGTTCTTAAAGGGCCATACACTTTTAGAGAACAGCATACTATAACAGTTATAACTCTGTACAGATCATTACATAAGGGATTTACAGCGGTTTTACCTCGTGTTGTTGCATTAATTGTGATCGCTATTCTTCACGTTGTAATATCGTTACAAATGTTGAAGGAACTAGTTAATCTGATGTTAGCAGTCTTGTCACTTTAAGAGGGCGGGGTTTCAGTCGGCGCTAGAGAGAGAGATGAGTGTGAGGGATTAGAGAGAAGCAGAGAGATAGTTTTGATTCTTCTGTTATGTATGGCGTGGTTTGCGGCCAGAACAGCAATAATCCGATCATTCTCAATAAAATCTCTGAATGAGAAGGAAACTGTCTGGTTATTATAAGAAGCAACGCTACAATGTAGTGAAATATTTAAGCAGTAACCCCGCTCCCCCCCCCCCTCCCCTCTCGTCTCGATCATGCCAGCAGTGAAGAGGTAAAGTGCGTGTTACAGTAAATAGTTAATAATGACAGTTAAACTCTAAAAATACTTAATTAGTATTTATATGAGATTTTAATGGTTATAAATTTAAATGTAATAGGTTAAAACCAAAAAAAATATTTAAAATGGGCATTTATGGTCGTGTGGAACGAATTAATTGATTTTTAGTGCGTTCTTATGGCGGAAATTGTTTTGGTGTACGAGCATTTTGATTTACGAGCTCGCTCTTGGAACGAATTAAACTCGTAAACCGAGGTATTACTATCTGATTGTTTTATACTCTTTGGCCACTAGATGGTTTCGTGAGAAAATGAGGCTTCATGAAATGAACCCTTTTGTGAACCATTTGGCTGAAAAGGTTCAATGCTTCACGAGGCTTCATCTCGCCATCACTAGTAAAATTGTTGGCATAACCCGCACCCTTGATTGATTAACTTTTATGTGTAAGTTCACATTTTGAATGTTGCTCACATGATGTCAATTATCATAACTGTTCAGCTCGGTACACAGTGCTTGTGCGCAAAATTCACACAATAAGAAAACAAACACAAGTGAGAATCAGAAGAAAAAGCAAAAGCAGTGTCTCCCGCTGTGCAGCAGCTCGTCCCTTAAGAAGCGATTCTACAGGTGTTGATCATTGGATGAGATGAGAAGAGCCCGCCCTCATACAGCACAGCCAATCATGTCTTCTTGCGTGATTGACAGGTCAGACAGCCTATCAGCGCCAGCTGTCAGAGTGATAGTAGGTCAAGTCAAGTCACCTTTACTTATATAGCGCTTTTTACAATACAGATTGTTTCAAAGCAGTTTTACATTGGTCACAGGAAAACAATATAAACAAGTTCGTTTGGCTGAACAGCAGCTCTTAAAAGAGCAGGCAAAATAATAAAATTAAGGAATATTAAGTGTTAAGTTTCCCCAACTGAGCAAGCCATAGGCGACAGCGGCAAGGAACCAAAACTCCAGCAGGTGACGAAACGAATGAAGAATAGAATGGAGAAAAAAAACTTGGGAGAAACCAGGCTCAGTCGGGGGACCAGTTCTCCTCTGGCCAACAGCCAAACTGTGCATAATTATTAGGGATGACCGAGCACAGCATTATCTGTATCTGTTAACCATATGAATGATCTGTATCTGTACTCGGACATGGCGGGGCCTAACCCGGAAGTGGGCGGAATTTAACCCGGAAGCGGGAGGGGGCTTTAACCAGTATGATATTTTTAATCATGCAACTGATATGGGTCGATCAGAAATTGTTATATTTATTGCTGATTAGAAAACTATTTACATGACAGCATCAGCATTGAGCTTCAGATCAATGGTTTTGATCACAATAACAAACAAACTATATACAGAACAAGTTTTGCAACAATGAATACAACACATGCGGTTGCAATTATGAAGAAAAATGTAATGAACAAGAGTTTTCATTTAAACATAACTTTTTTTTAACTTATAATTTTTTATGATCAGTGTGATTTTTTAAATTTTCACACCAGGTATCCATGTGTGTGAGTGAGTGAGAGAGAGCTCTAATGATTATTATATTGACAACAATTCAAGTCCAATATTAAGTCCAATTTGGTCCGATTGGAGATGGGTTTATGATTGTAATGAAGCGTCACTCAGGCTGGGATCCATATGCGTACTTTATTAAAGAGGAAGGGTGGTCGTACAGGCTGGGTCAGTCGGGAGCAAAAAGAAACACAAGGGCAGACTGAATCAGAGACGGTGTCACAGGCAAACAGGTCAGGGCAGGCAGATAACGATCACAGGTAGAGAATCCAGGCAGAGGTCAATAGGCAGGCAGACAGGTTCAGAAACGGGTAAACAGCAGTGATGGCAACAGGTAAACAGTCAGATGAAATAACGCTCAGAAATGCTAACCGGGGTACAACAAGACTTCGCTCTGAGCTGTGGGGTGACCGGGTTTAAATAGTCTCTGAGAATGGGTAACAGGTGGAGAAGCAAGCAGTCCTGATGGAATTCAGCTGTGTATGTGTGTGATTAGTCCGGTGTGATGGTTGCTGGGAAATGTAGTGTGTGAGGTGTGTCAGTACTCAGGCGATGGCTCCCTCCGGTGGCCCGAGGAGGGAATCACGGAGTCCGTCTCTGTGACAGAGCCCCCCCCCCTGCGACCGCCTCCTGGCGCGAGGATGCAGGCGACGCCGCGGTCTTCCTCGTGGTCGAGGGGCTGCCTTCTCCGGGTTGTTCGTGTGGAACTCTTCCACCAAGTTTGGGTCCAGGATATCATCTGAATTGACCCAGGAGCGTTCTTCCGGGCCATACCCCTCCCAGTCGACCAGATATTGGAGGATACGACCACGGCGTCTGGAGTCCAGTAACTCACGGACCTGATAGATTTCCTCGCCCTCAACCAGAATGGGCGGGGGGCCCTGATCACCAGGTCTCTCCTCCCCCTCCTCGCATGGACCATCGGCGGGTTTGAGCAGTGAAACATGGAAAGTGGGAGAGATGCGATAGTGGTTAGGCAGTTCTAGGCGAAATGAAACTGGTGTGATCTGTCGTGAGATTTGAAATGGTCCAACGTACCTTGGGCTTAGTTTCTTGCAAGGGAGGCGGAGGTCTCTGGTTGACAGCCATACCCATTGACCAGGTTGATATGTGGGGCTGGGGCGACGATGGCGATCTGCCTGTAACCTTTGACGGCGGATAGCACGTTGAAGGTGTGTATGAGCACTGTCCCAGGTAGCCTCACTCCGATTCAACCAATCATTGATGGCCGGCACTGTAGTGGGTTCACCAGACCAGGGGAACAGGGGTGGTTGAAATCCCAGGATGCATTGGAACGGGGTTAATCCGGTTGCAGGTTTGCGTAATGAGTTCTGTGCGTACTCTGCCCATAGGAGGTATTGGGACCAGTCGTCCTGATTGCGGTTGCAGTAAGATCGGAGGAAGCGGGTGAGTTCTTGGTTAAGCCGTTCAGTTTGTCCATTGGACTGTGGGTGGTAGCCAGATGTGAGACTGACGTTGATGTCTAAGGCTTGACAGAAGGCAGCCCAAAGGTGTGAGGTGAACTGGGAGCCGCGGTCAGAGACAATGTCCTCTGGTAACCCGTATAGGCGAAACACCCACTGGCAAAGGTGTTTGGCAGTCTGCATGGCGGTGGGTAGTTTGGGTAATGGGATCAGTCGACAGGCTTTGGAGAAACGATCCACTACGGTGAGTATGGTAGTGTTGCCATTCGATCTAGGAAGATCAGTGATGAAGTCGACAGCGATGTGAGACCAGGGACGTTGAGGTATGGGAAGGGGATGCAGCAAGCCTGAGGGAAGTTGGTGGGATGGTTTGTTTCTATTGCAGACCAGACAGGTCTTGACAAACTGTGTTGTGTCCTTGGCTAGAGATGGCCACCAGAAGCGATTCTGCACTAGATGAAGAGTTGCGGCGATACCCGGGTGACCAGCTGCAGGTGAGTTGTGGGCCATCTCCATAACCCGTTTGCGTAGAGCCAGCGGTACGAAAGTCCTCTCTGGGGGGCAGTCGGACGGGATCTCGGTCTCAGCATTGGCCTGTTCTAGATCTGTCATGATATCCCACTGTACAGGAGCAACCACAAGAGACGCAGGTATTATGGTTTCGGGGTTCTTGCTATCCTGCTCACCTTCAAACAGGCGAGATAGAGCATCTGCCTTGACGTTCTTGGATCCAGGTCGGTAAGTCACAGTAAAGTTAAATCGAGAGAAGAACAGGGACCAGCGGGCCTGACGGGGGTTTAATCTCTTTGCTGCTCGAAGGTACTCCAAATTCTTATGGTCTGTGTAGACCACAAATGGGTGCATAGCCCCCTCCAGCCAGTGACGCCACTCCTCAAATGCTGCCTTGATGGCCAGCAGCTCCCGATCGCCGACGTCGTAGTTGCGTTCTGCGGATGTGAGTTTCCTGGAACAGTAAGCACAGGGGTACAGTTTAGGTGGATTACCTTGTCGCTGTGAGAGGATGGCTCCCAAGCCTGTGTTGGATGCATCTACTTCCACCACAAACGGGAGTGACGGGTCAGGGTGGTGCAGGATGGGTGCAGAGGTGAAGCGTTCCTTGAGCTGCTGGAAAGCGTGGATGGCAGAGGGTGTCCATTTCAGTTTGTTTTGCCCCTTCTTGACCATGCTGGTAAGTGGGCAAGCAATGGTGCTGAAGTTTCGAATGAACCGTCTATAGAAGTTAGAGAATCCCAAGAACCGTTGCATTTCCTTTAGGGTGTTGGGTCATGGCCAGTTAAGGATGGTGTTGACCTTCTTTTCATCCATGGCAACGCTCTCGTGACTGATGACGTATCCCAAGAACGAGATGGAGGTTTGATGAAATTCACACTTCTCGGCCTTGGCATATAGTTGGTAATGAATTAGCCTCTTGAGGACCTGTCTGACCTGTTGGATGTGTTCCTCCATGGTGTCAGAGTATATCAGGATATCGTCTATATAAACAACGACAAAACGGTTAAGCATGTCCCTGAATACATCATTGATAAAAGCCTGGAAAACAGACGGGCTATTGACCAGCCCAAAGGGCATAACTAGGTATTCGTAGTGACCAGTGGCCGTAGAAAAGGCAGTTTTCCACTCGTCTCCATCCCTGATGCGGATCAGGTTATACGCACTGCGCAAATCGAGTTTGGTGAAGACTTTGGCTGTGCGAAGTTGTTCTAGTGCTGCAGGAACCAGAGGCAGAGGATAGCGGAACTTGACAGTTATTTCATTGAGACCACGGTAATCGATACAGGGACGGAGACCTCCGTCTTTCTTACTCACAAAGAAGAAACCTGCCGACGCGGGAGATGTTGAAGGGCGTATGAAGCCTTTTCCCAGTTCCTCCTTTCTTCATGGATTCAGACTCTGGTTGAGAGAGTGGGAAGATACGACCTCTGGGTGGCGTCGCTCCTGGGATGAGATCAATTGCACAATCATATGAGCGATGGGGTGGTAATTGAGAGGCACGTACCTTACTGAATGCCAGAGACAAGTCCTGATACTCCTCGGGGAGTTGAAGGTCAAGAGAAGAGTCAGAGGTGTGTGAGGATTTGCTGGTCTGAATGGATCCCAGAGAGAGGGGTGTGACTGTGGATAGACATTTAGCTTGACAATTCTGGCTCCAACGAGTAATCTGGCCCTCTCTCCAACAGATACTAGGATTGTGAGTTCGTAACCAGGGCAGGCCTAGTATGATCGATGAAGTCGAGGTGGGTAAAACGTGGAACTGTATGTGCTCGGTGTGAAATAAGCCGGTTTGCATGGTGAGTGGTTGAGTAATGGTGTTCACTCGCCCTGAGCCCAGGGGTCATCCATCTATAGCTTCCACTGTGAGAGGTGAGGAGCATCGGATTAGAGGGATTTTGTGTTGCTGTGCAAACGTCTGGGAGATGAAGTTCCCTGCAGCCCCAGAGTCTAATAGTGCCATGGTCTCAAATGATATATCTTGACTCTTCAGAGTTACGGGTACAGAAACGGACATATCTGAATAGTAATGATTAGACTCACTCACCGGATGGGGTCTTTCTGGTCGGTTGCGTACTGGGCAGGTGTTGCGTACATGACCGGGACTGCCACAGTATAAACAGACGGTGGATCAACCGACGGTTTCTCTCTTCTTCAGATAAGTGATAGGCATTGATCTGCATGGGTTCTGGGGTACCTGGGACGGAGGATTGTATGGGGCGAGCATTGCGCCTCTGGCCAGTCTTGCGTGCTCGGATGAGATTATCCACCTGAATGGCGAGTTCGATAAACTGGTCCAGGCTCCTCCCTTCATCGCGACATGCCAGTTCCGTCCGTAACTCATGAGATAACCCCCTCCTGAAGCATACTTTCAACGTGTCGTTAACCCAGCTGGTTTGTGCAGCAAGTATGCGGAAGGCGAGTGCATATTCAGCCGCTGTACTACTTCCCTGTGTTAACTCCATGAGACAGTCACCTGCACCTCTCCCGTCACTGGGGTGATCGAAAACCTCCCAGAAACGTTGCGTGAAACATGCATAAGTTGGAAAGGTGGGCCCATTCTCTCCACTTACCGCCGTGACCCATTCCAAAGCTTTCCCAGTGAACAGAGAGCAGACGAAGGCTATCTTGCTGGCCTCGGTGGTATACATGGCAGGCTGTTGACCGATGAAAAGGGAGCACTGGAGGAGAAAGCCTTTGCACTGAGTGGGGTCACCGTTAAATTTCTCCAGCAGAGAGAGACGAGGATTCACTGGTGGTGGAGCTTCTGTCACTTGGGCGGCAGCGGCTGCAGCGGGTGGTGGAAGTGCTGCTGCTGGGAGAGAACCCTGCATTGTCTGTAGAGCCTTTACCAGCTCCTCTGTGAGGTTTGTGAGGTGATTAAGCTGATGCTGATGGGAGGCGAGGTGAGTAGCTTGTGCAGACATCCTAGCACACAGTCCGGAAAAAGCCGCTGGATCTTGCATTGGCGAAGTCTTCTGTAATGAAGCGTCACTCAGGCTGGGATCCATATGCGTACTTTATTAAAGAGCAAGGGTGGTCGTACAGGCTGGGTCAGTCGGGAGCAAACAGAAACACAAGGGCAGACTGAATCAGAGACGGTGTCACAGGCAAACAGGTCAGGGCAGGCAGATAACGATCACAGGTAGAGAATCCAGGCAGAGGTCAATAGGCAGGCAGACAGGTTCAGAAACGGGTAAACAGCAGTGATGGCAACAGGTAAACAGTCAGATGAAATAACGCTCAGAAATGCTAACCGGGGTACAACAAGACTTCACTCTGAGCTGTGGGGTGACCGGGTTTAAATAGTCTCTGAGAATGGGTAACAGGTGGAGAAGCAAGCAGTCCTGATGGAATTCAGCTGTGTATGTGTGTGATTAGTCCGGTGTGATGGTTGCTGGGAAATGTAGTGTGTGAGGTGTGTCAGTACTCAGGCGATGGCTCCCTCCGGTGGCCCGAGGAGGGAATCACGGAGTCCGTCTCTGTGACAATGATCTACACAGGGGAGGGTTTAGTAGAGTCATGGTCTCCGCAGACACTTCAGGGCAGTGCTGTGCTCGTGTCCAGGTGCAGGTCCTTCATCTGATCTGGATACGGCCCGGATCCAGCTGACCACGGTAACCTCGGAATAAACAGAGAACAATATCAGCGTAGATGCCATTCTTCTTCTGATGTATCGAGTACATCAGGTGTTATGGGAATGTTCCCGGTTCCGGCTGACCTAAATTATGCAGCCTAACAATCATTTTAAATGATTTGGATTAAAAATGTATGTATAATGTGTTATGTGTATGCCAGGTTGAAGAGATGTGTTTTTAGTCTACATTTAAACTGACAGAGTGTGTCTGCTTCCCGAACTGTATTAGGAAGACTGTTCCAGAGTTTAGGAGCTAAATAGGAAAAGGATCGCCCGCCAGCAGTTGACTTTGATATTCTAGGTATTATAAGCTGGTCAGTATTTTGGGATCGCAATAGACGTGAAGGACTATAATGTGTTAAGAGATCGCTCAAGTACTGGGGAGCTAAACCATTTAATGCTTTGTAAGTAATTAGCAAGATTTTAAAATGTATTCAGTGATTAATAGGAAGCCAGTGCAGGTTTGACAGAACTGGGATAATATGCTCATACTTCCTGGTTCTAGTAAGAACTCGAGCTGCTGCATTTTGGACCAGCTGGAATTTGTTTATTAAGCGTGCAGGGCAACCACCCAGTAGAGCGTTACAATAATCTAGCCTTGAACTCATGAACACATGAACTAACTTTTCAGCATTTGCCTTAGAGAGCATATGTCGCAATTTAGATATATTTTTAAGATGGAAGAATGCCGTTTTACAGATGCTAGAAACATGGCTTTCAAATGAAAGATTGGTATCAAAGAGCACACCCAGGTTTCTAACTGACGACGAAGACTTGACAGAGCAGCCATCGAGTGTTAGGCAGTAGTCTAGATTATTATGTGCTGAACTTTTGGGTCTAATAATTAGAAACTCTGTCATCATTAGTACAAGCGCTAGAGACAACAACCCTCGCAAGAAAGAAAAGCAGAAAGAAAATACAGCAAAAAAACACCTTACGTCCTACAAATATGTTGAAATATTATAAGTGTAAAAAATGTGTGATATAGCCCGCACCATTATATAACCCGAACCCCCCCCCCCCCTGCAGGGTTTGTAAAATCTGGTATAACCTGTGTGTTATATGCGCGAAAATACAGTAATGTAAAACAATATTTACATAGTTTAATAGTATTAAATTGATGGCCCTGATTTGTGTCCCACATTGTCACGCAACAGAGCAAGACACATTAGCCTTTGTGTGCAGGAAGGATTTTGCATCTGAAATAAAGAGAAAATCCAATGTCAACTTGTGAATGACACTATCTGTTTGTCTCCTGTGAAGCACCAGTAATTTCCTTTGGATACACATCAAATATTATTGAATTAAATGATTTTGATTTCCAGGTTAACAGAGTAGGAAATTGTGAAAGGAAAAGCAGAAATATCTCTGAGATTAACAACTAATTTAAAACCACAGCTAAATTAATAACCGGTTCTTTTGGGTCATTAAACAAACCAGGCACCTTTTGTGTCCTTCATTAACATGTAAGTACTAACATGAACAACAAGTTTACAAAAGACATCAAGAAACATCCCGTAACTTCATATTCTTTAAAACAACATTGGTTACTTACCAGAATTTAAGTGTTGTTAAAAATGCATTAAGCTAGAATAAAACGTATAATATTTATTTTGATATATTTCTCTTTTGTATGTTCAGATATTTATACAACAAAATATTCTGGGATCCATCAACATTTCGTGAAATGGATCAAAATGCTAGTGGAGACTCGCAACTTTGAGAGAAAACACTGGCAGGGGAAGAGTTAAATACTAAACAACTTTCCAATACATGCAAAAACTTGTGAAAACGTCTAAAATTGGGTTTCCCTGCGACCTCTTGTGGAAAACAAAATAAAATAACTTGATATTTCATGACTTTTGCTGGTAGAAGTCCTTATATCTCTATGTGGAGCAAAATAACTGGGTCCTAAAATCATTCTTCAGATTTGTTTTCTTCTTTATGTATTAAGGTATGCTTTTAGAAATTATAAAATAATTTTTAGACGTTTATTTTCCACATTTAGCATTATCAATATTATACAGAATGTTAAGAGCATTTCATAATAAACAGTGCTATAATTTGGAAGGTTATTTACAGATGCCAGTAATCTGAAATAACTAATTAACTTTATTTTATGCTCATGAGAGTTTTGCTCATTAGATTATTTACGTTGTCAAATTAAAATGGCCCATACTTTTCTTAAGAGATAAGTGTCAATACATAAACAAGCAATACATACATGCATACATGCATACATACATGCATACAAGACATACATACATAACATACATACATACATGCATACATACATATATAACATACATGCATACAAAACATACATACATAACATACATACATACATAACATACAAAACATACATGCATACAAAACATACATACATGCATACATACATGCAAAACATACATGCATACAAAATATACATGCATACAAAACATACATGCATACAAAACATACATACATACATACATACATACATACATACATACATACATGCATACATGCATACATGCATACACACATACATGCATACATACATGCATACAAATATAGCCTGATCTAACCTTTCATGTTCATATCCAGCTAGGAGAAATTACATTTTTATTTGGTAAATATTGTTAAATATTCTTTTGAGTCACAGCTTTGGCTCTCAGGGCCCATGATTCCCATCTGTGACTTTTTGAGTGTTTAAGATTTGTTCTTTCATAAATTAATAGATTACGGCTGTTCGGATGGGCATACAACTGTTCCAGAGAAGGACTGTCCGAACGGACATATAGACAAAATCTGTAAAATCTGACAGAAATATCACCTTTAGCAACAGAAAAGGTCACAAGTGATCACTGACATCACCCTCGTTTCAAAGTGGGAACCTTTCTGTCACAGGTCAGGTTTCTGAGGGAGTAGTTTATGGTTGCACAGATTGAGTGAAAGCGGTGCAGGTACACGGGTAAACAATGCCGATGTTATTATAGTAGACAGAGTGAGAGTGACTTGTTTAAATGATCCGCGTAAACACGAGCTGGAGGAGTTAATAAACCAGTGGTGTTGAGCCGCTATCGTCTGATCTGCGCATCTCTGCCCGTCCAGCAGCGCGATGGACGCGACGCACGCCGCTGTGGAGACGGAGAGCGGAGGCGCAGCGGGGACCTGCTCCGCGCTCGCGACTCTGAGGCGCGTTCATGAGCGGTTCGAGGCGGAAGACGCGCCGCAGATGCGCGAGCGCGTACTGGAGGACACCGCGACGCTTTTCGCCAACGCGCCGCTCCCCTGGCTCTTCCCCGACGTCAACGCTCAGCTACGAGGCCAGTATCTGGGCTTAGTGAACTCGTTCAGCCGTTACGCCGCGCTGCCTGTGTGCGACAGCGATAGCGGCGCGTTACCCGCGCAGAGTTACGCGCACATCCCGGCCAGGGCGCAGGCGGTGAGCGTGGCGTTACTCGCGCTGTCCCGGCGGATCCAGAGCGCGCAGGAGGAGCCAAACAGAGCAGATATCAGCGCTTTAGTTCGCACACTAGCCCCCAGCTTCTGCATATTCTCCATCACACACCTGCAGGAGCAGCCCTGGACCAGCGCGTCCTCCAGGAAAGCCGCTCGGGAGCTGTTGTCCTCGGCTGTGGAGCTGACGGGCAGCGGGTCGGTGCAGGAGATGCTGTCCGGGGGCCTGGAGCAGCAGGAAGGGGTCCTGGGGCCAGTGCTGGACTCCCTGCAGCCACAGTTAACCAAGTGAGTCACAGCAGCAGTGCACACACCGAGAAAAAATAGATTTTGCAGGCAAATTTGAGGGTCAGTTTCTATGCAGCACAGAAGGTTCTAGTTATACACTGTTTTTAGTTTTGTGAGAGCTTTTTAGAATTTGTTTTCTTTTATTATCATCATCATCAATATGAGGGTGAAGTATCAAACAGTTAAAAAAAAGTTTTCCAAGCCTTAAGTTATTTTAATTGATTAAATATGAAACAACATAGGAAAATGTTTTATCTCAAAAAGATTTTCTTAATAATATTTCCTGTAACCGGAAATCTCACTATCATTGAGATGCCAAATAATGAGTTTAAGTTTCTTCATCAAGGGTTTGGCATCGGGGCGGACAATAACAAACAATCTTCTTTTCTTTTTACATCTCCACATTTCCTAAAAAAAAAAAAATACAAGTACAAATACAATTTAAGTTTAAATGCATCCCTAAATAAAAACCTTGTGAAAAGATACTAAATAAAACGGTATAACGAATAAAAGATACATATACAAAATAAAATGGCTGCTACTTCATAAGTCAGTGGTGTGAAAACATAACTGTGATTTATCACACCCATCTGAGTTCAATTTATTTAGCCACACCCAGGCCTGATTACTGCAGAAGAAATCACTTAAATAGGACCTGTATGACAACGTAAAGTAGAACAAAAGCTACACATGGCGAGATCCAAAGAAATGGGTCCTAACAAATGAGAAAGAAAGTAATTGAGGTCTATCAGTCTGGAAAATGTTGTAAAGCCAATTCTAAAGCTTTGAGACTCCAGCGAACCAGAGTGAGAGCCATTATCCACACATGGAGAAAACATGGAACAGTGGTGAACCTTCCCAGGAGTGTCCGGCCGACCAAAATTACCCCAAGAGCGCAGCAACGACTCATCCAAGAGAGAGAGAGAATGTCAGTCCAGCTGTTCATGACCTCAAGCTGACACAAACTTGGGTTCTGTAGCGTACCAATGATCCAAAACACACCAGCAACTCCAGCTCTGAATGGCTGAAGAAAGACAAAACGAAGACTATGGAGTGGCCTAGTCAAAGTCCTGACCTGAATCCTATTGAGATGCTGTGGCATGACCTTAAAAAAGCCTAAAACCCTCAAATGTGTCTGAATTGCAAAGATGAGTGGGACAAAATCCCACAGCTGTAAAATATTTGCAAGTTCTCGCAAACACTTGATTGCAGTTGTTGCTGCTAAAGGACCAAACCAGTTGATCATGTTTAGGGGTGAACACTTTTTCACACAGGGACTTGTAGGTTTGAATTTTGTTTTCCTTTAATAATAACAACCTGCATTTAAAAACTGCATTTTGTGTTTACTCTTTGACTAATATTTTTAGTTAGTTTGATGATCTGAAACCTTAAAGTGTGACAAAAATGCAAAAAAATAAGAAATCAGGACGGGGGTGAACTCTTTTCCACACCACTTTATTTACAGATACATAAATGTAGGAAACAATCCAAAATCAGTGCAAATCGTTTTAGTCAGGTTAACAAGAATGATCACAGAGTTAAATCAATCAATCAAAATCTTAACAGTGGTGTTAATGCACTCTTGATTGTGTTCAGGGAGAGCTGGAAGCGTAACCAGGCAGTGAAGCACGTGTTCTCCTGGGTGCTGGTTCAGGTCGGGCGACCTTGGTTAACGGAGTATTTGGAGAAGGTGTTTCCGCCATCTTTGCTTATATCTGATGATTATCGCACCGAAAACAAAGTCCTGGGTGTGCATTGCCTGCATCACATTGTTCTCAATGTGGTAAGTCATTTTTGTCTTCCTTGCTTTCGAAGAGAGACATCGACTCTTGAACATAAGTGCTTGTATTTATTCTAATGGCCAGGTATGTGATGCGTGTTCATTTGGCTCTCGTTCCTCAGCCGGCTGCTGATCTGAGGCAGTTCAACAGAGCTCAGGTGCTCTATCACGCCGTGTTCAATCACTTACACACGCCCGAGGCTGCGCTGATACAGGTGATGCTTGAACACAGATGTGCGGCTGTCTTTTTTAGATGAGGTCATCTCATCTTTTTGTGTCTTATCTTCAGGTCGTGCTGCCCTGCCTCGTAGACTTGCTGTCAGTCCTTGAGAAACCGCCGGCTCTTGCAGGGATACCGCGAAGACAAAACCGCTTCGACAATATGCTGCGCCACATCTTGACGTACATGGAAATGGAGCACAAGCTTGACCTTCGTCGCATATATGCCAAAAATCTTGTCTTGCTTATTGAGAGGTGAGAGCTAAATTATTTAGCCTACTCTGTATTAGTTATTTCAGTAATTGGTTCCTAATATGTGCAACACTAGCTAATAATTCTTGTCAGACATACACCTTAGAAATGGCTTTGTTTTGGCCAGTGGTTGCGGGGACTAGTTTGGTTTCCCCAAAAAAGAAAGTAGCAATTGCAATTGTAAACTGTAACATATATATATTAGTTTTATATTTATGTCCCAAAACCTCCACACAATAGGTCATAGGTGTCAAACTCAAGGCCCGCGGGCCACATCCGGCCCGGTGTGTAATTATGTCCGGCCCGCGAGAGCATTTTATTCATGGCCCGCGAGATGTCCCGCGCTCCAGCTGACTCGCCGAACACTTCCTGTATTAAACAGGAAGTGGCTAATGATGCTTCGCGCTCGCGCTAGTACCGCGCGATTGTTATTGTTAATTATCCATAACTGTTCAGGCTCGGTACACAGTGCTTGTGCGCGAAATGCAGGTGTTGATCATCGGATGAGAAGAGCCCGCCCTCATGGCAGAACAGCCAATCACGTCTTCTTGCATGATTGACAGGTCAGACAGCATATCAGCGCCAGCTGTCAGAGTGATAGTACAAGCGCCAGAAAGAAAATACAGCGCAAAAAAAAACATTACGTCCTTAGGGACGTAACAAATATATTGAAATATTATTAAGTGTAAAAAAAATTGTGATATAGTTTGTAAAATCTGCTATAACCCATGGGTTATATGCGTGAAAATACAGTATATGTTTACTGACATACTGCCGGTATACCCGTGTGTCTCATTTGCGGAGCTAATGTGGCAGTAATTAAATAATTTAATAAGACGGCACTATAAGACAAATTACATAAGAGCAAATTCAACTGAATGATTTGATTTGTTATTGCTGAAAAGCAAAAATTGTATTTAGGTTTTCAAGGTTTTGTTATGCAGCATGTCCATATTTTGAATTTGTATAATTTTGACAGGATATATTTTTATGAAGAGCAAAATCTTTTATATACAAATCTTTTTAAGTTTTATATAAAATGACATAAGAGTAAAGAAATTTGAATGTTTGTTCTTTTAACTTTTACTTTACTTACTTGTTTACTTTATTTCTAACTTGTATAATTTTAGACAGGATATATTTTAATTTTTTTAAAGTATTTTTTAAATATTTTTATATTTTTAAGTTATTTAAGGTATAAGTTGATTTATTCCAGAATAATATTTCTGTCTGTTTTTATTCACATCTAATTTTAAAAAAGGTGAGTTTTAAAAGTTTAGTTTTAGTGTTTTCAATAAATGTTTATCCTGTTCGGCCCGTGACCTAAAGTTTTTTGGGATTTTGGCCCCCTGTGCAATTGAGTTTGACACCCCTGCAATAGGTCATGTATGGAACTATGAGCGCACAATACAAAATATATAATGAGTTTTCGTTCAGAATATGTTTAGTTTTATGTAATATTGCAATGGATTGAGAGATTTTTCTTTTTACATGATTAATATGTGGTGTCCAGCTAAATATTTATGATCTATTATAACGCCTAGAAATTTATTTTCATTTTATTTTCTATTTTTTCATTGTTAATCCTAATTTTAACTTTATTATTACACTTTCGATTACCAAATATTATAAACTTTGTTTTACTTAAATTCAGTGACAATCTATTATCATCCAACCATTTTTTTAACATCATCAGTTCAATTTCCACTGTATTCAGAAGCTGTTTCAAATCTTTCCCTGAACAATATACATTTGTGTCATCAGTAAACAAAACCATTTTTTATATATTTGACACTTTACAAATATCATTTATATACAGCACAAACATTAAGGGGCCTAACACCGAACCCTGTGGAACTCCACAAGTGACTTTCATTAAGTCTGATCTAACATCGTTAATTTGTACAAATTGATATCTCTCTTTTAAGGTAACTTTTGAACCAAAATTAGGCTTTGCCTATTATACCGTATCTTTCGAATTTCTTCATTAATATACCATGATCAATAGTGTCAAAAGCTTTTGTTAAATAAAACAAAAGTTCGAGTTCAACCATATTTGACACTCGAGAACAAACATCATTGGTTCTTGCAGAAGTTCTTATTGATACAAGAACAATCCTCATAGATTATTGTGTGCTTCCATTTGCCATATTTGATTATATTTTTCTAAGTTTGGAGCATTTTCGGACCCCTTAATGTTCTAGAGATTTTGCCACGATCTTAGGCTACTGTTGTAGGTAATGAAGCCTTTCTAAAAATCTTGCTATAGCCCTTTTTTTTGGTGAGTAGGGTTAGGGAAATATATTGGTTGAGGGATGCAGTATAAATTATATTTCATGTTGATATTTTTGTTACAATGTTGGACATTTAGAATATTCTTGACCGGGTTTACATGTGATATTTCTCCTCTTTTTAGATACTTTTATGTTCCAAGTTGTCTCTCCTTTTATATTGTTTTTTCATGTTGTTATCTTAAAGGATGGGTACAGTAATTATCCGTCACCTGAAAAGGCTGGAGAGGGTGATTGTTGGATACCTGGAAGTCTCCGACGCTCCAGAGGAGAAATGCAGACTGAGTATTTTGGATGCTCTGCAAAAGACAATCCAGATTGCTTGGCCATGGTGACCATCCAAAGCACCATACATCACCAATGCTTCAGTGCGACTACATGAAATTGATTTTTTTCAATCAGTTTTTACAATTTTCCACTCTTGTGTGCATATTTCAGATGTATTTAACTTAACACTTTAAACACAAACATTTCTGTGTTTCTCTAGTATGGAGAAGAGGATGGGTTTGCTAACTCAGAGTCTTCTTCGGTTTCTGGTTGACATCTCGTCAGACTCATTACCCGCTCAGCTGAGAGAGACGCTCATGACTGAAGCGTCTCAGTGTTTACTGCTGCTCAACCACTGCTCAAAGGGAAAACTACAGGTGCTGACGTCTCGTGAAATCTTACGATTACAGAAGCTAACCTCAAGCAGAGTCATCCTGTACTTGTTTCAGCATTAAGATAGACGTTTACCAAAATTATGAACACCGTAATGGTAGATTTATTCTTCACAATCACTAGTTTGAAGTTAAGCTTTTATGAAATCTTGTTACTCTAATTAACATTGAATGCAATTGCTACGTTTAAGTCACTCTGCCTTTCTTTGCTCTTTTCTGCAGACTCTTCTGCGAGAGGTGGACAGCAGTTGTGTCCCTGACTCTGTGTTGATGTGCATCCAGAAGGTCACGGCAGCACCACTGTGTCAATAAGCTGTTAGACTACCTGCCACTTTTCCATTGATGGAGGTGAAGTTGGCTGAGAAGAAACCGATTCAGTGATCTTTTCACTTCATGCTGTTACTGTAATACATTGTGTGTGTGGACCATCCGAGGGAGCCGTTTATACATTTATCAGACTAATAAAATACATCTAAAACAACTTGCCTTGAGAGTTGAGTTTCCCCAAAGTCTTTTAAAGCGACCATACTAAATACAGTAATACCTTGAGATATGAGCGTCCCGACAAACGAGTATTCAGAGATATGAGCAAGCCTTCAAGCAACTTTTTGCCTTGAGATGCAAGTAAATATTTGAAATACGAGCAGCTGAGAGATACTAGGTGTTCAGCACTCAGAGCAGCTCAAGCTCCTCATTTATGGGGTAATTGCATATGATCTCCACTAGAGGCAGCTTGGTTTTACAGCGGGGGTTACTGGGGGCGACGAGTGATTCACCAGTATTAAGCTGGGAGCAGCACGAGTTATGAGTGTTCAATAATAATAAATATGAGCTTCTGAGGCACATTATTGTGCGTGTAGTTTATTCAGTACTGTTGGACTTTTGTATCAATCCCTCAAGTCCGCGTGTTCTTTTAATGAGGAGAGCAGAGACGGCTTTACCTTTAACTATTTAATCATCATTTATGCTAAGCTAGATATGGATACATTTATTCCTTCAGTACGCTACACTTCCGTATTGTTCATCTACGTTATCTATCCATCCTCCTCCTCACATGCCGTTATTAGCCGCTACTGTATCGTGTCTCGAAAGTAATAACTCATAATTAAAACCACTTTTTATATCACAGGAATCCTTATATATTATATTTTGTGTGTGTGTGTGTGTCTCTATAACAATTAAAAACATGTTTTCTATTGTTATTAACACTAATAAGGGAGTTTTTTAGAGGGCAGGGATGGATTGATTTTGTTTATTGCTTATGGGAAAAAATGATTTGAGATGCAAGCAATTCGAGTTACGAGCTCGTCCTGGAACAATTATGCTCGTACGTTAACAGTTTTTTTATCCTTATTAAATGCATTTATAAATACTTGTGTTACTGGCAGCATTTTCATTATAGCAATGTTTTCTAATGGAACACGAAGTTTTATTTTTCCATAAAAAATGTTTTTTGTTAGAAAACCAGCTACAGTCAAACTAATAGACACTAAGATATATATATCGTGCATGACGTTTTAAATAACGTTTATTACACAAATGTAAATCCAAATGTACACAAAGCACATAAAAAAAACACTGATGCTTTGCACAGATGAAAAGGGTCGATGAACAAACAATCCCACAGCAAAATTCTGATGGGTGTTTGTTCTTATTAAATGTAAATTCAATAAAAGATCAAGTCGCATTATTTGGAGATGTTGTGCAAGGCCGCAGAGTGTGTGTGTGTGTGTGTGCCAGTCTCTATGTGGCCTTGCTTTTCTGAGCTGGTTCTGTCTCTTGTTCGTATTCGATCTCCACATAGGCCCGTTTCTTCCTGATTGGGCCTTTGAGTGGAGCTTTTCCTTTCGTTTTGGCCTTGCTCTTCTCCTCCAACTCTTCTTCTGACTCTTCCTCACTGGATTCCTCTTCATCATCCTCATCACTGCTTACCTTCAGGTTGTTCATATCCTGTAAAAACAAAATCAGGATTAAATCATGTTGTTTTATTCATGTAATGCTTCACAACATCTAAATTACCTCAAAATCACTAAGATCGCTCTCTTCAATCTCATCCTCAGCGACAAATTCTCTCGTCCCGGACACCTAAAAGGAATAAATGACATTCAAATAAAAAAGTAATTTTGAACAATAATATTTTGACAATTTTTTTTCATAAGTCAGACATTTTTAAAACATTCATGCATTTATCAGACGCTTTTATCCAAAGCAAATTGCATTGCATTCAAGAAACACATTGATATTCTAATCAGTTCTTGCTTTCCCTGGGATCAAACCCGTGACGTTGGTGTTGCAAGCGCAGCTCTCTACAGATTTACAGAATCTACATACAGGTAATAAAAACAATGCTGGCAGGAAAAATCAAACAAGTAAATACCTCTTCTTCTTCCTCTTCCTCTGATTCAGATTCACTCTCCTCATCCTGTTTTTCCAGAGCTTTATCAAAAGCATGGATGGGGAAATTGTATATGTCTCCATACTAAACAAATGAAAAGGGAAACTTTAAATGCAAGTCACTGATCCGGCACAAAAGCATGTGACAAAAGATCCACGTACGGTTCCTTGTTTAAGACGGTCCAGCAGTTCTTTTTCTATCGCATTTTCCAGCTGAGCAGCAATAAGAGCTTTTTCCTGTTGGTGAGAAAGTCAGGAAACAAATCCCAGTCACACATTCAAACCACATCTGATCCAAAAAGTTAGACACTCAAGACCTGTATACCGTACTTTTCCGCATATAACCCACGGGTTATACCAGATTTTACAAACCCTGCAGGTAGGGTGCGGGTTATATAAGGGTGCGGGTTATACCAGTGAATCTTTATTATTATTTTTTGCACAAAACCCCAAAAACCTGCAGGCTATATGAGGGTGCGGATTAACTGCGTCTGCGGGTTATATGCGGGAACATACAATAAACACAAACTAAATAAAATACAGGAGGAAGGATTATTTTATAATTTATTGATTTTATAATGAGAAATCACTCACCTCTCTCCTCTTTTCTCGTCTTTCTACTTTTTTACTGAGTGGAACCAGTTTTCTCCTGGATACAAAAAAGACACCACGTAAGAGTTAATATAGTCAGCCAAGCACTGAAATGATTTTATGTGAAATTAACTTTATCTGTCTAGCAGAAGCTGAACCGAATGGAGTAACTCACTGTCGTTTCAGCGTGAGTTTGCGGATTCGAATGAGATACTGCGTGATCTTGGTCAAGCGTTGTTTGCACTTGTGTCTGATGTACCGCGGCCAGTAGATGAGGTTCTCATCGATCTGCTCCAGCGCCTTGGCGTAGTTTCTGTCGAGCTTCACCTGAGAGAATCGAAGAGCAGCATAAACGTTTCAATGCAAACGATCCGGGTTTATCGCTCGTTCGACTCTCATACCTTCTCCCACATGCGAGCCGGGAACGCTGCCCTCTCAATCACTTTCATGTACAGATAACACAGACCTGGAGGAACACAATTATCAACAAATTCATATTCGGAAACATGCTTCTGTGAAGTGATTTTAGAGCGATCAGCGCACCTTTCTCCTCTCTCACAGTGGCGTACTGACTGTTGGCCAGAGGACATGAGGACCGGTTGCAAAGGCCTGTGATGTTGTATTCGTTTCGACAGAACTGTTGAGTTTTCGTTCTTAAATGATAAGAAATAAAAAAAGTTAGATGCCACAATTGTGGGGAATGAAAGAAGGAAAACAATGATCAGCCGCAATCACATGAACTTACCTTACTTTGTAGGAACAAAAACTCTTATTGCCGATAAGGTCCCATATAACCTGTAAAACACGTGATTCATTATCAAAAACAACGTGCAACAACATAAACGAATTGATGTATTTAGTAAATAATAAAGGAATGTACAATCACAGATGTTTACTACTAAAACAGAAACATTACCAACTATAAAACATTATTTTAGTAGGGTTTGTCACTGGTTCAGTCAAATGTTATCGTGTTGTTCGTCAAAAACAATACATATCTTTATATTTTAGGCAGATTGCACATCTTTTCATTAGTTTTGCCGGCTGCGCTTTACTCACGTCGTCGTGTTGCATTCCGACAGCTTGTTTGGAGGCTCGTCACCTCGGTATTATTTACGTAAATACCAGCGATAATTTGATACACTGAAATTAATAATAAAGAGTTTATGACAGCCCGATCGACTGCGCTCAGATCATCGGCACATGGGAGTCGCAGGCGGCAGACATGTTGACTCTGTGGGCTGCGCATGCGCGTCTTCCAGTGTTGCCAGATTGGACTGACGATTTACAGCCCAAACCCTCCCATTTAAGAAAATACACGCCCAAGACCAAGATTGTTGACGGGGGGGGGGGGGGGGGGGGGGGGGGGGGGTGTTAAGCTTGTTTTAATGGAATTTATATGCATTTATATATGAAACTTTTATCGACCAGCCCAATGCATTTTTTTTCCGGTCGGACGTGACCAAAAGGAGACCGCCCAATCTGGCAACACTGACGTCCCACGAGCCGTGTCGACCCGGAAAGAGACTAGCAGCTCACGCATGACTTCCTGCATGGCCTTAACGGCTGTGATTTTATTTTTATTTTTTATTGCTAATAGGAGAATGCAGAGACATACAAAAAACAGCTAAATCACAAAAACAATAAAATCAACATTCAGCAATCTAATACTTGTATTATCATTTTCAGAAGCTGAGATGTCTTTACAGCTTTAGGGTTGTTCTGTCAGAGGAATAGTCTGTCATTTGATACAGTTAACATACATTTTGCTTTATGTATGAGATCATAAGAATTGTCCAGATCCAATAAACCAGAATTACAATTAAAAAGTAAGATTATATCAGTTATAGTGACAACCAACTCGAAGAGAAACACAGAAACTTGGGACCAAAATAGCTTGGTATAATTACAGCTGAAAAATAAATGTAAAATTGTTTCCGTTTCCTCTTTATGGGTTTAAAATCTGTGTGGATGTTTCATAGTCCATCCCAATCCGTCGACCAATCTGAGTGCATGTTAGTAAACATAAATATTGAATAAAAAATACAAGTAGCATCATACCACTAAGACACATGTTTACGACACAAAACATACACGGAAGACACAACCTCATAAAGTGTTCATGTGTGAGACAGTCTTGTATAGGGTTTCTTTTGTGCCAAAATAAGTCATTTATTCATTAAATTCATCAATAATTCTTGCCTCCTCTTTTCCCATTGGTACTTTAACATCCACCTCCCTTTTGTCCATAGTGTTTATTTTTTGTCAGCAACTTAAATTCCAGATGTCTCTTATGAATACAGATTATACCACTCTTATGCCAAAGCCTAATAAATACTTGACACAATCTGCCAACTTCAAAGTGTGAAAATCCTTCAGAAAAGAAACAAAGGTTGATAAAATGAATCACTTTTTACATTAACTCTTTGCCTAAAAACAAACCACATTTCCTAACAGCATCTCCAGATGCAGAAAGAGCATTTGACAGGGTGGAGGGGTCATTTCACCCATCCACACTTCATCGTTTTGGTTTAATACAACTGGATTAAAACACTCTATGAATCAATGTGGGACATTAAACATTTTCTCACCACTTTTGGAAGAAATGCTCTGGCCTGTAAGTGGACAAAACGTGGTTGGCCCCTCAGGTCTCTTCTGTTATGGATTGGTAAAGCTAGGAGTTCCTATGTGCACATGGACATTAAGGAGTCATTAGAATATGAAAAAGTAAAATCTACCATTTTAAACAAGCATGCCATTAATCCTGAACTTGCCACCAAAGATTTTGCTCATTAGAGATTGAGCCTGATGAGACTCCATAGTGTACGAAAAGTGGATGCAACCCCAGGGAAATCTTGTCCATGGAGGAAATCATTATATTAGAGCAGTAATACCTCGGTTTACGAGTGACTTAGTGTACGAGTATTGTATCGGAGTGCGAGAAATTTTTTCCCTCACCCACACACATTTTTGTGTGGAAAAGTCCTAACGCTCAGCATCTTCACACGCATTTTTACTGGAAATATCCTAACGACAGCCTCTCATAAAACATTCACGCGGTTCCAAGCCCTTTATCACCCCTTCACTCGTTCATTCTCTCAGCGTCGCTCGGTTTGGTTCATCATTCACCACAGTAATACTTTTATAATGGATTTACAGCGGTTTTACCTCGTGTTGTTAACATTAATTGTGATCGCTATTGTTCACGTAGTGAAATATATACGTACAGTACAGCATATAGACAATGACCTCAAGATGAGTAAGAAAGAAGGGATGAAATTCTCCCTGTTAGCAGTAAAACCCTTCTCTCGTCTCCTTCACGCCAGCAGCGACGCGACTCAACGCTAAAGTGCGTTACAGTAAATTATCAAGTATTTTTAGAGTTTAATTGTCAATTATTAATTAGTATTTATATGAGATCTTAATGGTTATAATTTTAACTCTAATTAATAGGGTAAAACCAAACAAATATTTAAAATGGGCATTTATGGTGAGGTGGAGAGTTTTGGGTTACGAGCTCTTGGAACAAATTAAACTCATAAACCGAGGTATTACTGTACTTTCGCATTCCTTGGCCCGATATTTTTGTAGCTGCTCGCCAATGTTGCCAGATTGGGCGGGTTTTTGATGCATAAAATCGCGCAACATTTTTCATTATTTATAAGAGTACGCACTTTGGGCTGGTATTTTTTAAAATGGGCTGGTTTTAAGCTGTAGTTGGGATGGAAATTCTCAGTCCAATCTGGCAACACTGCTGCTCGCTCTCTTTCCCAAGCTTCCTTTTGCAGCTCAAAAGGCGAATAAGGAAAGTACTCTTAGTCAATTGTTTTGGTCAAGGTAAATATAAATTGAATTCCCCTACTAAGACGACTAAAATTAGAGATAATCGGTTTTCTAGGCCTTTCCATCAGTCTAGTTAGATGCCCATTTGTTGTTATGGTGGACAGGAAGGGCATAGAAATTTATTGAGAGTAGGAGTAGAAGAAAAATGACCCTATCCTGTGAATTGTAGGATTACCCTATCTTCCGCCGATGAACCTGTTGCCTTCTAACTCTGCTTGCAGTGTGATGATGACCCGAGCTCAAGTTAGGCAGTCTGTGGATGAGTCAGAAACCTCAAGAGTCGTCCTTTCTTGAACACTGAGGAGCTGGAGGATGAAGCCGTTAAAGTGAAGAGGCAGAGAAGTACGGATACATGGAAGCTGACAGTCAGGAACAGGGTGAAGTGATTGGGTTTAAGATTCCCAGTAAATGGTGGAAATGCTAAAAGAACACCCTGTTGTGTCTTTACAGAACCAACCAGTTAAGTTGACAAGCCAAGGAGAAGCGAAGGGGTGCGTAGAGGCAGAGTTGATGGGAGGTTTGTCCTTCAGGAGGTGTTGAATCAGCAACAGGGAGATAGTCTGAAGACAGTCGTACCAAAGGCAGCTCAAAACGTAGTCCTATATTTGGGTCTTTCCATTCCTTGGGCAGGCAGAAATCATTGACCCAAACTAGGAAACATTTTTTCATGGCCTGGCCTCAAAAGTGGTAAAACTTTTGTAGAACCGGTCCGGAGTTGAGAAATGTTGAGCAGGCCACAGGTTTCTGTCAGTGGTGAGTGATTAGGAGACCCAGGATCCAGAGGTATTTCCCTTGAGGACGACTGGAGCGAAGCAAGTAACATCCTGTTTGATTCAGCTGTTTTCCTGAGCTGGATTTCCTGCGAGATTCTTACAGATCGTGGGACCAATTTTACCTCAAAGCTCTTCAAGCAAGTCTATCAGTTGTTGAGCATTAAGAGCTTAAAGTCTACGCCATTTCATCCTCAAACGGATGGATTAGTACAGAGGTTTAATCAAGTCCTTAAAAATATGCTCAGAACATTCATAAATAAGACTGGCTCAAACTGGGAGCAGTGTTTGCTCTTTACTTACAGTGAAAAACTCCAGACTCCCACCGCTTTGAACTGTTGTATGGCCATGATGTGATAAGACCATTGAAAGAGACATGGGCCGGTGAGAAGGGAGAGAAATATATATTACATCCTTTCTAGTAGCAATGCATGAAAAATCGTAAAGAATGAGAAAGTTGGCTCAAGAGTGTATGGCAGAGGCTCATCAGAAATTAAAATCCTTGTAAATCTGCAAGAACCCGTTTATTTTTGCCAGATCAGCAAGTGCTTGTAATGTTGCCCACGATGTCCAGTCAGCTTTCAGATAAAGCAAGGGCCCATTAAAGTACTCAAGTAAGACCTACAACATATGAAATTTCAAACCCAGGACAAGCCCATTCAGGAAGAATTTAGTTTGCAACCCTTTTGATAGACTGGTATATATATATATATATATACTCTTTTTTTTATTCTATTTAGAGAAATAACTTGTATATGACAATATGCATTGAATGATAAAAGCAAGCCAGAGGACCAAGTTTGAAACCAGAAAGAGAAGATTGAACAGGAACTGTCCGTTTACCAGCAGCTTCTCCATTTGTTTTACTCAATGACTGTTTAAATTATGGACTGGTGAAGTCCACAATTTGTTATATCCATTTTCAATCTTTGGTACCAAATATCTTTACTGTCACTTTTGACCAATTTCATGCATCTGTATTTAATAAGAGTATTACATTTCTTTCAAAAAGAAAAACTTAATCTTACACATCCAAAATCTTTAAACAGTAGTATGTATTTTCACCTGATGGCATTTAAATATGCCATTCCAACCCATATTAAAACCGGTTTAAATGTTTAGCTTGTTTTTATTGATATTGACTTAAGAGTCTCATGTCGAAGCAGAAACTATTTTACATTAAGGGCTTTGTTTGAAAGAACATAAAATCTTGTTTTACTCATTCATTACCCTTATCAATGTCAAACATGTCATTGCTTACGCTTAACAACATGAGAATAAAAATACAGCTTAAGCAGAACAGATTCAAACAAGTGAGTCAGATTTAGTATTTGGTGAAAATAAACTGCCAGTTTAATAACCATACAATAAAACCTGTAAATACCAATGAATTATACTAAAAAAATATGATCGTAACAAAACAAAAAAAGGAAAAAAAGAGGATGATAAATGCACAACCAGCTAAAGTGGAACAAAGGGAATTATCAGGAAGGACGATTAGAGTTCACAACCCCCGATCCCCAATACACTCATTTTCAAACACACACACACACACACACTCAGTTAGCGACAGCCACTTACAATCACTCAGAGACACATAAAGGACAGAGTTAGATAATCAGTACACATTAAATTCACAAACAAAATGACTGGACCTGCTATACAGTCAGCATGACCCTGTGACCCCCCCGCCCTCCCAGCCACTGGTGTCTGCGTAAAGTCTTCCTGTGGGTGCTGATCATCATTCAGAAGGTATAGGGGAGGGGGGGGGGGTGTAGGGTGGAATGAGGTGAAGGGTTGGTGGAAGCCATTTGTGTATTTAAAATGGATGTGTGGGTGTTTGGAGATCAGTGCGGCTCCACTAGTTCTCATTATCGCCTGCTTCGTCTCCCTGGTTTTCTGACGTCCAAAGCTGCAGGTGTAAGAGACGACGCAATGTTAGCATGAGCAGAGCACTGACACACACAACTGCTGCAGGACGTGTAACAGGACTCACAGTGAGGTTGTCCCTTAGAAGCTGCATGATCAACGTGCTGTCTTTGTACGAGTCCTCGTTTAAAGTGTCGAGCTCAGCAATGGCTTCATCGAAAGCCTGAAACAGAAACGCAGATGAATGGGGGAAATACACTGGTGCTGCTAAAGACACACAGACTCAAGTGTGTCGGGCTGATCACACAGGACTGGTTTTGACTTCTTTCCTTTAAGCTTGCACTACATGGTCATTTTTGGCAACTGTACATTGTCTCAATGCTTGGCAAGTTGAAAATAGTTCTGCTTTTCTTAAACAGTTATTTAAATGGGTACTAACGGTCTTGGCGAGCTGACAGGCGTTCTCAGGAGAGTTGAGGATCTCGTAGTAAAACACGGAGAAGTTGAGGGCAAGACCCAGCCGTATAGGGTGTGTGGGCTGCATCTCCTTCTTGCTGATCTCAAAAGCGTCCTGGTAAGCTTTCTGAGAGTTCTCAACCGTGGCTGAGAGGAACAAAGTTCACAAGAACACGTTTCATCAATTGTGTCAAACAGACATACAGACATGTGATCACTGTATCGTTATCCCAGGCACTTCAAAATACCATCAATCATTATTACAATTATTCATACAGTAATACCTCGGTTTAATTCGTTCCAAGAGCTCGTAACTCAATGCTCGTACACCAAAACAAATTTCCCCATAAGAATGCAATAAAAATCACTCGATTCGTTCCACACGACCATAAGTGCCCATTTTAAATATATATTTTTTTGGTTTTACCCTATTAATTACAGTAAAATTTATAACCATTAAGATCTCATATAAACACTAATTAATAACTGACAATTAAACTAAACAATTACTGACAATTTACTGTAACGCACTTCAGCGTTGAGTCGCGTCGCTGCTGGCGTGAAGGAGACGAGAGGAGGGTTTTACTGCTTACAGGGAGAATTTCATCCCTTCTTTCTTACTCATCTTGGTCATTGTCTATATGCTGTACTGTACGTATATATTTCACTACGTGAACAATAACGATCACAATTAATGTTAACAACAGGAGGTAAAACTGCTGTAAATCACTTATAAAAGTATCACTGTGGTGAATGATGCAGCCAAACCGAGCGACGCTGAGAGAATGAACGAGTGAAGGGGTGATGGGCTTTATGAGAGGCTGTCGTTAGGATATTTCCAGTAAAAATGCACGTAAAGATGTTGAGCATTAGGACTTTTCCACAAAAAAATGTGTGTGGGTGAGGGAAAAATGTTTTCGCACTCTGATACAATGCTCGTACACAGATTTATTCGTATACAAAGTCACCCGTAAACCGAGTTATTACTGTAATTTTCGATCACGGGTGGGAAGCACGACAGAACGAGTGGAGGCCTGAATAAAAATCCCATTCACTCTCTGACAGCAAACGGCACTAACGGATCAGCAGAAATGCAGCTTTTACCCCGGTAACTCCGTAAAGAAAGCAGTTGTGATGCTGTCTGTTTCCGATCCGTATTTAAATGTTTGAAACAGCCATTCAGATTTCTGTTTTCGCAATGGTGTTCATCACACTTAAACTTCACATTTAGCAGGCTATTCATTGTCTTAAACATGTTTACGTTTCAGCACAATTTGATACTGCCACATGCTTAACAAAGAGTTAATATTGACGCAATAGCAAATTCTTTGCAGAAACCGAAAGTTAAATTCTCACTTAGCCGAAGAAAGTTTAAGATTAACTGAACTCTTTATGCAGTACAGGGATTGATATTCTCAGGTGATAAATTATAGTCACGGTAAACGTCTTTGACAACAAGCAACCTTTCAATATTTCAGCTGAACAAATGTTACATATTGCTACTCTAGTAATATTTTTGGTCACGGCGAAGAGCATCCACACACCTGATTCATCTTGTATTCGCAAAGTAGATGCTGAAACATTGATTAGTGCTAATTAAACATCAGTGTGTGGATGCATGGAAAAAGATCGCATCTACTTCTATGGCGTCGCTAATTACTCAGAGTAATTATAGAGTATTGTAATGTTTGAAGCAGATTTCATAAATTAAGATTTTAATACCTTCTTTAATATATTTTACCTTCACGCGGCAGAAAAACAGGCTACATGAGGCCTAAACCTGCTGCTGTCGACATGTGAATCAAACAATAAAACATTTACATTTATGCATTCAGCAGACGCTTTTATCCTTGAATGCAAAGCGACTCGCATTGCATTCAAGAAACACATTGAATCAGTTCTTGCTTTCCCTGGGATCGAACCCTTGACCTCAGCGTTGCAAACACCAATGCTCTACTGATTGTAAGCATTAAACTGCATTTGATTTTTACAATGAAGACTATCTTGTATTATTATTTTATTATTACATATAAATACAATCTATTCTAATTCTTTACTATTTTTTCCTAAACAATACTGTTAGGCTAAAGCCATTTTTACTTAATTTATCTCCTTATCCTATTGTATTTATATATGCTATGATTGCAATTTGTCTAGACTAGCGGCAACAATAAAAATAACATGCATGTTATATTATTGTGATATAGCGTATTAATGTACATCAGCTCGTCTAACAGAGAGACAGATGAGATGATATCGGATGAGATGACAGTCAGAGAAAAAGACCGAACTGTCAAATCAAATTCAATCGAAGAAAAAGTCAAACAACTCTACAAAGTACTTACTGGACTTGGTTTCTTCAGACGCAACCTCAGATAAGTATCTATAGTAATCGCCTTTCATTTTCAGATAAAACACCTTGCTCTCAGCATGAGAAGCATTGGCAATGAGGAACTTCTCCAGAAGACCCTGTTAAGACACGTCGGGAACATCAGGACGGCTCACATGGTGGAAAACACAATGTCTTTCCTTCAGAAGAAAGCTTAGAGATCATGAATGACATCTGAATCTTACATTCTCAACACATTATGAACTGTTCTTTGATAACTGATCAATAAATAGTTTGTATTTAAGAACGATCTGATATGGTTATAAAGGGTTCAGAAGGTCAATACCAGCACGTCGTTGCAGATCTCCTGCAGCTCAGTCTCGATCTTCTCCCGGTACTCGCGTGCCATCTGCTGCTTCTTCTCGTTGCCCTCGGTCTTCTGCTCGATGCTGGAGATCACGCGCCAGGAGGAGCGGCGGGCGCCCACCACGTTCTTGTACGCCACGGAGAGCAGGTTGCGCTCCTCGTTGGAAAGCTCCACGCCTCCCTCGGTGACCGACTTCATCGCCGCCGCCATGTCGTCGTAGCGCTCGGCCTGCTCGGCCAGCTTGGCTTTCTGCACCAGGTCACTCTGGTCCATTTTAGACTGAGAATCAGATACAAGAACAGCGTTTCACATAAACCACTAAATCAAAAATGGACAGAAACATGTAACATGTTATATCACCACATTTTGAGAACGAACTGTTATGACATGATTTTTAATAAAAGCAAGGCAAAAGAAAGTTCATAACAGCTTGTCATTTTGCGCAGATATAAGTTGTAATATGTCAGTCGTATAAACATCTGATTAATGCGTTTCTTTGAGTTATTCAATCCATAAAGTGCTTCAGTTTAGCAATGTTCATTCGTCATCTTCAACGCTGTCATTTGAATCAGTAATGTTCATTTAGATGCATTCACAATTACTAGCACTTTTAAAATATTATTTTAAGGATCAATATGCTCTAATTAAAACGATTTCATTATTGACAGCATTTTGATTCTTCATTTGAATGTTGTCCAATGACTTGCATTATTTTACTTATTTGTACGGCAATAGATGTGTTTAATAAACTGTTTGATTTATGCTGAGGTGTTTTTAAGGGTGAGCATTTAGTTTTTGTAATCAGGCTCTCAAAATAATGCATTTATAGGCCAATATATTGGATGTTGGCTTTCAAATATAATATAATTCGCATCGATACATCCTTGTTTCATTTAGCTATCGCTATAAAAGCGTGAGTCACGTGTTTCCCGGAATCACTGCTTTATGATCTCAATGTGAGAATGTAATGCGCACCAGCACAAAACACAATGTCATCGTGCTGAGAGTGCTTGTTCTGCTCTTTCTCTCGGATATCACCATCTCTCGCGAGTGTGTGTGAGAGAGAGAGACAGTGTGTGTGTGTGTGAGAGAGAGAGAGAGTGTAATATGGCTGTGTGTGAGTGGAAAACGTCTGCAAAGTCGTAAGGATTAAAGTTGAAGACAAATAAGTCACTCGCGCGTCGTACTTACATATAAAATGGCTTTCTTAAGGGCAAAGTAGCGTGAAACAGCGCTGAAGCCGCAGATAACGCCGTGTTTCACTGAGACTGCAGCGCTGAATCCTCCGCACACACACACCGCGGCACACAAACTCGTTACGGAAGACACATGGGAGATATATAATGAATAAGGAAAGTACACTCACGTTCTGAACGGCGTTTACCTTGACTTTATTCGCTAAAAAGACACAACTGTGATCCGCCTCGCTCTTCGGTTGTTCTGGGCAGTACTTCTTCCGCTTACAGTGACACTTCCGCTTCCGGTGCGCAAACCGCTCGGAGAGAGTGACGTCACTGATGGCCGCTCGTTACCGCTACTCGCCTCAGCTTTATCAGATCATAAATTAGTTGCAATAAAATTGAGTGGTATTAGTGAAAACCCGAGAGTGAGGGGCTACTGGAAGCTTAATAATTCCTTGTTAAAAGACAAAACATTTAATGATAGCATCATCAATCTCTCCAAAGAATTATTTACTGGATTATACAGAGATTATAAAAACGTGGGAGTTCTTTAAATACAAAATTAGATATATTGCAATTAAAAGAAGGAACTTAAAACTATTAAACACCTTTCTGATTCAGATTTGTCTAATAGACTTAATATATTACTAGCTAAAGAGAGGATTTCAGAAAAAGAGGGTCTGGAAATAAAGAAATTGAATCTGGAGTTTGATAAAGTTTACCTGGAGTTGGCTAAAGGGGCTTATATAAGGTCACGGGCAAAATGGCTTGAGGAGGGGGAAAAGAATTCTTGCTATTTTTTTTCCCTGGAAAAAAGAAACGGTCAGAGAAAAACTCTCTCAGAACTCAATATTGATGGAGTTAATTCTAAAGACCCCAATGAAATATCAGAATTTGTTACAAAATTTTATAGCAATCTATAACCTCTAAATTAAATTATGAAAATTGTGAAAAATTATTTGATATAATTAAACGCCATATTAAAGTTATTGATCGTGAATATAATCAAATTTGTGACACTGATCTGCCAATTGAGGAAATTAAGTAAGTTCTGCAATTGATGAAAAAAGGTAAATCCCCCGGTATCGATGGACTATCAGTAGAATATTCATTTTTGGGAGGTTATTAAATTGCCATTATTTCATATGTATCAAGAATGCATCAGGCAGGGAGATATGACAACTACTATGAAACAGAGAGTTATCTCCCTCATACCGAAGCCATGCAAGGACCCATTATTAATTGACAATTGGCGACCTATTACTCTATTAACATTGGATTATAACATTTTAGCATCTGTTTATGCAAAAAGATTAAGATCCGGTTTAGATGATATTATTTCAGAATCTCAGTCTGGTTTCATGAAAGGCCGTCATATAACATAAGATTAGTATTAGATTTACTGGATTATTCTGATATGATTCACTCAAAGAATCTGTGTGGAATGGTCTTGTGCTCTTTCTTGATTTTTATAAAGCTTTTGACTCCATTGAACACAAATTTATCTTTCGTACACAAGAGTTATTTGGATTTAGTAAATCATTTATATAACCATGTTTTATAGAAATATTAACAGCTCAGTGATCGTTAACTTTGACACATCCAAAAGGTTTGACATCTATCGTGGAGTCAGACAGGGCTGTCCCATCTCTCCATTCTTATTTCTCTTGGCCACAGAATTACTTTCTCTGAGGATTAAAAAAAATGAATCTTTGGTAGGAATTTCTATATTTAATAGAGAGGTTAAAATTGCACAGTTAGCCGACGACACTACACTTTTTTTGGAGGATAAAAAACAATTACCTAACGCTCTAGAACTGGTGGAACAGTTTTCATGTGCCTCGGGTCTAAAACTTAATATCTCCAAATGTGAGATTATTTCAATTCATGACATTGATGATACTTCTTTAGAAGGTATCCCAGTTAAAAACAGTGTAAAATACCTAGGTATACATGTTACTAAAAACCCAGTTACCAGACTTAATTAAAATTTCTCCAATAAAATGGTTAAAGTTAAAATATCTTTAACAGCTGGCTTCAGAAAGATCTATCCTTGAAGAAGGATATCTATCTATCGCAGAAGGCCTCTCTTACTTTATATATCCTGCTCTCTCTTTGTTTATCAATGACAAAACTTTAAAAGAAATTAACAAATTTTTTTTGGATGTCATATAGAAACAAATAAAAAAAAGAAGTAAGGTTGAAAAGATGCCTTATGAACCCAGTGTCATTATGGTTTTTCATTCCAAATAATATCTTAAACAAACTTGGTGGCCTATCTTTCCTTTTGAAATGAAACTTTTTACCAGACAAGTTGCCCATTTCTTTATCTAACTTCCATCAACAATGCCTTCTTTCATGGAAATTGTGTTTTGTCCATAGCTTTTCCCCACACAAAGTTCTCCTTTGGAACAATGCCAATATAACTGTTAGAAATAAATCTCTTTTCTTTCCTAGATGGTTTAACAATAACTTTAATTGCATTCTATCTGTATTTGAGGACATTGGTAATATTCTAACTTATGAGCAATTTATGAATTTCCATAACTTTCCAGTCCCTTTTAAGGAGTATAACACTCTGGTAAAAGCCATCCCAGCAGGTTTAATCCAACTGATCACCTTAAATTCAATAAAGGCAACAGTATCTATCCGGCTTTACAATTGGGTGGGATCGACATTTTAGATCAGAAATGTAATAGTAGGCATATTCGAAAAATCTTTCAAATGAAGAGGAAAATTACTCCGAGGGGTGAATTCTATTGGGGTTCCCTTGTAAGAGATGCTATCTGGAGAAAAGCTTGGCTTCTTGCCAAATAAATTCTGTGTTTCCAACAAAGTTAAGGAAATTAATTACAAAATCCTCCATAAAATCTACCCTGTTAATTCATCTATTTCTAAATATTCTGATGTTAATGAGGTTTGCTCGTTTTGTGGTTTAGCTATAGAAACATCTGCTAACTTGTTTTATGAATGCAATATAACCAATAGATTTTGATCTGAATTAAGTTTTTATGCTTTTAGCCCTATAAATATTACCCACACCTTTGTCCTCAAACAGGTTATCTTTTATTATGAAAACCCAAAACTGAGTACATTGTTAATTTCCTTATTTTGTATGCAAAATTCTTCATTCACAAAAAAAGTAAAAACTTTTTAATGCACTATGGCAAAGTATTTAAAATATGATTTATCCATTTTATTGTACTTTCCCTTTTCTCTGTTTTCTCTGTAATGTATGCAAACCTATTTTTATTGTATTTTTTTTTGTTCTTTGTTCCCTATTCTGTAGTTACGATTGTTTAATACGAAAGATACAATTTATATTTTGTTCCCTGATTTTGTGTAATTATGTAAAATTATGCAATAAAAAAACAAAAACAAACCCGAGTGATGCGTCTGTGTGTGTGTGTGTGTGTGTGTGTGTGTGTGTGTGTGTGTGCGTGTGTGTGTGTGTGTGTGTGTGTGAGTGAGTGAGTGAGTGTGTGTGTGTGTGTAATGCCCATTTGTCCATTAAGTCTTCATCTTCAACATCTTTCACGCTAATAGTTTTTGACAATGTAGATACTTTATATGTAGATTTTAATATGATATATATGTTTAATAAGAAAAGGATGAATAAGGAAACTACAACAGGTAAGATTCATTTACGGCATTACCACCAGCAAACATTATATGTATTTTATATATATATATATATATATATATATATATATTGTACATTGTCTAAAGAAGAGGTTACTTTCCAGGGTGTGAAATAGGGGATTAAACAAGATTTATTTCTGGAAAAAGAAGTTGTTATTATTATTATTATTATAAATAACAATCGTTAGAATCCATATGGACTTGACATAGTTATTAATATAACTGATGTATAAACAACAATCAGAATGGTAAAAAAAAAAAAAAACATACACACATCTAAGATTATTTTTGTGAGAAAAGAAAGCTGTTGTAAAGCAACACTAACTTCAGAACTTCAACAGAGACGTCACCGAGCTCAAGATAAGTCGCAAGAGTGCTAGGTGCATTCTCTGAGACATTATGCTTTTAGGACTCGTGCTTGTAGTGAAGAAATGTCCAAGTTGTAAAACCTGGTGAAGGTGGACCAGCCTGCCGCCGCACAGATGTCAACAATGCATAATCCACTGGACCATGCCCAGGAACAAGCCATGCTTCTGGTGAAGTGTGCTCTTCCGCCGATGGGGCACTGAAGGCTTGAGCGATGTTGGAAGGGGTGCTCTCCGTGTCCATCAGCTCCAGTAAAAACGACAGTACCAGCAGCACATCGCAGGATTGATCTTCAATCAGGATTTAGGACTCTCGCTGTGAGGTCTGTAGGTTCCCATCGACGGGCCATACCTGGAGGGCCCACAACTCGGGTTGGGATTGCCAAATCGTTCCTCTCGCCTGGGAAAGCAGGTCAATTCAGGGAGCCAGAGCCGGTTTCATCGATTTCAGATATTTCGTACTACATTCATGCGACTGTGAGTGTAAATGCAATTAGGAAAAATAACATTAAAATTATGTTTTTGCTAAAAGTTTTGCTTGAAATAATTTCTCTAATATAATTTAATGTTTTTAAAGTTACAAAATTAAATGTTTAAATTACTGTATGTTAAAACAAATGTAGAAAATAGTAAATTATATTATTGATAATTAGCAATTAATAATTATTTATTATTAGCGATAATCCAGTTCCGCCAGAAAGTCCATAAAAAATTTATATTATTGAATTTGAATTATTTTGCTTGAAAGGTTGCAGATGTGGAATGGAAAATTTGAATAGAGAAATGCATTGCCATTTTACGTGTTGCATATCACATTTCAAATTTAATATTGATAATCGTTAAACGAATCGCTTAGCTGCATGAAATGGCATGGAAAGTCAGGTCAGTTTGGAATGTACAAACAACCGGTTTAGTTTTTATGAAAATACTGAGTTCGACATCTTCCTTTATAATGAACGACTCAGTAAACCAATAATAATTTGCACATTTAGTATGTATAGCTTTTGCAAAATGTAAAAAAAAAATCTTTCCAATTGAATGTGTCCTTGCAGAAAAGTACCAATTTATTTTTAAATCTTACTGACCCCAAACACACTGGTGGTTGAGGAGATTCCCACCATGCAAATGTTAAGTGCTTTGAGCATCAAGAAAAAGCACTATGTAAATGTAATGATTATTAATTATTATTATGATTATGTAAATTATTAATGCAGTAATAGTAATCGATTTATATCCAGAGGAAAAGTCTTGTTTGGAAAGAGAAAGCTGCTGCAGCTTATATAATGTGGTGTCACACATTCAACAATTCATGAATGCTTCAATGGAAAGATAGAAACAAGTGCACACAAATCGACATTTTAATGTTTATTAAAAAAACTCTAATTTCAAATATGCAAACATAAAGCCTTTATTTCCATGTAAGTACAGCGAAACATGCCCAAAAACTTGCTGTCCAATGCTCTACTAAAGAAAACAGCACAATCTGTATAATTAAATAGGAACTGTGTTCCGCTTTCTCGAGTCCAGAGGAGATTCAAAGTCACACTTTATCTGGACGCCTGGATCCCCAAACACTCGCTACTATTCAATCTGATCATTCCTGCATTCTTGAGTAATGACTTTTCCTTAGATAAAACAAAGTTCGATATAAAAGGCTGTAATTCATTTTTCAAAAGCGAGGAACAGGATGTACGCCTAATTTTGGTTTCGATCCAATAATATCCCTGTATATTTCTTTGAAAAAAAAAAATACTGCTCTGAGAGTGAACAATCACTTTATATACACACACTGTAATATGCTCTGGTTATCAGATATGTTGAATGCGAGTTGAGGGTCATAATATTTAAAGTAAAGAAGCAAATCAGAGGTAGCCTGTTCACTAAAGCAATCTAGCTTCAGAGTCAGATTTATTCTTATAAATGACCCTCAAAACCTTCCACAGGTCACTCCAGAGGTCACAGCCGGCTCCAGAGGACATCAGTCTGGGACAGAGGCCAGGACAGGTGCTTGTGTTAGTTGGCTTTGGCTCGGAGCTGGGCTCTCTTGCCTGTGACGGCCTGGAAGCCGGTCTTGATGCTTGCTACAGAACAGCGAGAGTGACAGGTTTCACACTGCAGGAAGTAGAGACGCGTGTCCTTCTGCAGAATTGTGTCCGGTGAGCGGCAGGTGTGACACGTCACATATTCTTCTGTGAAACAGAGAAAACGCCTCGTCAAAAATCCTTTAGGTAAATGAAATGCAGTAGCAGAAAATGCTGTGGACGGATCATACAACACACACTCCATTTACATTGTTTGTACAGCAGCTACATATTCATACATTCACAAATATTCAACTTACTTATATATCTTCTCAGGACATTCTCTATTTGCTTCTGTTGAAAGCGTCCTTTGATTACAAGCTGGTTATTTCCATCTATGGAGCCACTGGAAATAAGACAACATCTCTTTAGAAATCACTTTTTCACATCTGACTTAATTATGGAAACGCAATCAAACACTCACCTTGTTCCTAATTCAGCTAAAAGAAACGCCAAAAGATGTTTGGGCTGTCGATGCAACCTGAAGATGAAAATTAAACATGCAATGGTTCAATAAAGTAGAACTTGAGGAAAAATCTTGCACCATTTTGGTTTCATAAACCCACAAACTTTCCCATTTTCCCTCACACTCTGAATGCATGCGAGTATATGCAGCTTTTCAAGCAGATTTAAAAAATATTTTCCATGTAAATTGTGTTTGTTTTTACAAATATCATGAATTACTTTAATATTTCAGCTATTTATTAATACAGAAATACCATAAGATTTGTCATTTTACAACCTAAACCTCGAGACAGTAATGAAGGTCTTTACTTGTTGCATTTTATTGCACTAGTGCTTTGCAAATATTAATTTGATCACTTTAAAAGACAGTTTTATAAGGACAGTTGTATCACCGTGACAAGTTCCTAAAAAAAAAGCATAATATGACTGAACCATATCATATCATAGCTCTATTTCCGAGACAATGCATAAAAAAGTGAAGACCATAAGAACTAAATGTTTGCACTCACAGTTTGCAGATGTCAGTGAAGTTCACAAAAGATGTTTTCTTGGTCCCGACTCGGACCACCTGAGGCGGCTTCATCACAAACTTCTTCTTCTCTCCTGCAACCATATCAGGGTTTTTCTCCCGCATGATGTTAAACACCCGGCTCAACAACTGTAAAGAAGAAAATAATGGAGCGAATGAAAGGAAAACCACGTCACAAGCACTGGCTAGAGTAATGTGTGAGATCATACCTCATCATAAGTGTAATCTCTCTCTGAACCGGCCCACGCTGGACCCGACTGCAAGCTGAAAGTGATGCCTTCTGTGCCTTTCTCATCCTCCATGACTGTAGCAAAAATCACACATTAATATTCTTAATCAGCGCTAATAAAATCTGTTAGAAACTCAAAGATTAGAAGATAATATAAGATAATAAACCCTTAAGAAGAGAGGGAAAACAAAGGCTTTTTTCATTGTAATGAAACATACAATCATCTTTTTCCACAGCGTCTCTCTCCTTTGCTTCCTTTTTATCAGCTGCGAGCATCAAGTCCAAATCATCTTCCTCCATTTCCTGCTGGTCTCCCTCAATTTTCAGCTCCTGGTCGCCAATAAAGTGAGTCACAAAGAGTCAGCAGCCATTAGAAGACAAGAATATGCTTAATGGACAGGGGAATTAGTGATTCAATTCTTGGTTCTTTGGGAAAGTTAGTTTCAATAAAAGAGAGAAAAACAATGCACACAATAGGACTTTTCACGCCGCACTTAACCCTGGGTTAACATCGTTCAAAATCCTGCGTTTAACCCAGGCTAATGGAACATTTCACTCATTTTAGAAGACGGGTTAGCATCACGTTTTACACATTAAAACAAAACTAGAGTTAGTGAGAACATATAAACTTTTGGATGATGCAAATAAAAACTTCGACCAATATAACCTTTATGCATGTGGAAGAAGGCCAAGGTGGAGCCAAAAGAAAAGAGGACTGGATTACTTAAGACAAGGAAAAGTGTATATAATGAGATCGGATGCATGGTGATCTGCACTCAGATGTAGAGCCATCATCTCACTTTCTTGCCTTGCAATGAAGAACATCTGCTTAGAGACCTAAAAACTGCAACTCTTAGCCTTTTTTTTCCTCTGCGGGAGAACTTAGGTTCTACAGATTCGCCACAACACGCCAAACATGAACAGTGTAAAATGAAGCAATGTTACTATGTCACTGGTAGATGCTTGGCAACAAACCGCCAATCACGTGCCTCATATTCATGTGCATTTTCCAGTCACATAAACACAGCATGTGATATAAACAGTAGAGTTGAGCCGGATACTTGGCTGAAACAAATCCTCATTGGGTAGCTGACTGTTCTACTACCCTGACGACTACTAACCTTCATGCCTTCCTCAAAGTCATTCTCAGGCTTCTTCTTAGGTTTCTTTTTCTTCTTTTTCTGATTGAAGAAGTTCAGATCATCTAAATCATCCGAAGGCTCTGTGAAGATAGTTCACAAACCGCACATTACAGAAAAACTTCTGGTTAAAATACATTCACAAAACCCAATGGCACAGAGGGAATGAAGCCACACTCGCATCCTCTCACCCTTAGTCTTGATGTCATCATCTTCAGGGTCCACTTCTCTCTCCTCTCCGGCCTCAGGCTCAGCTTCCCTCTGCTCCACCTGCTGGGCCTCCTCTCCAAACCCATCTGCATCTTCATCCAGCAGGAAGGGCTTCTTCTTCTTCTTCTTCTTTTTCTTTGTTGTGGAGGGGTCGAACAAGATCTGAGGACACATGACAGGCTGGTTTGCTCAAGTTTATGTCCTTCAGCACAACACTCACCCGTTTTTACCGCTCAAGCAATTTCACACAACTATAATAACACAATCTGCAGATGCAGCAGCTCTAACTGCGCTCAAATCCATACTCATAACCGAATATTTCCACTCAACTGACAACATCAAGAAAACACACTGATAGAGAAACACAATACCTCGTCTTCTGACATGATGGCAGCTTTAAAAGCGAATGTCTGTCGTCTTGTTAATATCGCTTAGGATTCACACGACTCCGCTGTCTTGCATCAGACCTCGAGCTGAGCGCGCACGCGTGCTTCCGACGCGCGGCGGTGACGTCATGCTCACGTCACCACCGCGCGACTTCCGCTCCGGTTTACTGTACATTCATAATAATAATAATAATTGTTTTAGTTTGGTTTGTTGCTTCTTCCAAACACGTATGTCGATCACCACGAATCGAACATGTTAAAGGAACTAGCAAGACTTTCTTTTCTGAAAGAAACAGACATGTGTTTTATTGAAAGTTTATCCACCCAAACCCATTACCTACATAAAGGTCAAATAAAGAGCACAAGGGACTTGACCAAGAATAAACAAGACAATTGAGGACTATGCAGTACACACACGTGAATCTCATTGGTCATTTGAGGACATGCCACTCAAGTTGCATCAGCATGCCATTAATAAAGGCACATGAAACATCCTTGAACGCTTTTGAGAGCAAGAACCAAGACAGAAGTTACTTTTCATACACAGAACTTTATCAAGAGCCAAGCTAGATGCCACAGAAAGACTAAAGCCAAAGAAAAGGAATCCAAAAGTTTAATGATCTCTCAAATAAAAGCCATCTGAATTTCTTTTAAACTTACAAATGTACACATACACCACATATGCCTCAACCTGAATAGATACAGCATTTTTGCATTTTTTTAAAGTATATGCTTTGATATGAGGGGGGGAAATAGTAGTAGTATTGTTTATTTTGAATAGTTATTCATCTAACGCCAGGAAAAAACCCAAAGCATATGAATCAGACCGCAAAAGATCACAATGGGAAAGGTCTGTTCGTCACAATGGGAATAAGTCATTTTATATATACATATATTGAAGCTAATGTCAGTTACTCCAGGGTTTTTTGTTACCAAACCATTATGACACCGTCAACATGTTTAATGACACGTACATGTCAACTAAAAAAAAAGAAAAATGTATGTTGTTGGAAGTGCTGAATAACATGAATCTAACAGAACACATTAGCATCAAAGCTGGAAGCAAACAAACATATTTAATATATCAGATGAGAGTAAGATAACCATGTACTGCATATGAAACCTGTGTGTTGGCAAACATGCTAATTTAATGACAAATCAAAACCACCAAAGTCAAAGAAGAAACAAAAATGAACAACGAAACAACAAAGGCAAACATTTAAGGGTCACTTCACATATATGTCATCAGATTGTATCGCCCGATTAACTTTGAAAACCTGCATTATATCCATTTTGGTTTGTAACTCTTGTTTGTCTTATTTTAGCCGTACTGCAAGAGCTACGGTGACTCGGGAAATTTGTTTTGTAGTGTTAACCCTCTGAAGCAACATGGGTTTGCCTACACAAGCCAACCAGGACGAGCAATGAAAGTCTTTTTGATTGGGGAAATTCACATGGCCCATGCCTTGAGTTCTTCCATGTCATCCTCATCCTCCTCTTCTCTCTTTTTGTGGGCTGGATAAACAAAGACAGATGGTTACTGAGGGAACAGGTTTGTTTTAAAGGCATATTCCACTTCTCTTTAACTTAGTATGAAATTTTACATATGTAAAGTTGTATTTACTTTTGAAAAACATTTTTTTTTTAGTTTGTGAGATGCAAAAAAATCATCACCAATCAACAATAGTCAGTCACTTTGATAGACTGAAATGTTTTACACATGAATTGTGGTACTATGAATGAGCAGAAGGGAACGAACCGACGGCTGTTTTTTTGGGAACTGGATTTGAAGGCACACTAGGCAGAGGAACATCCTCCGTGCCACTAATTTCCAGCAGGTTCTTGTCCAGTTCCTCCTGTTCCAACTCCTCCAATTCAGCCAAGAGCTCATCCTAGAAAAGCAAGAATCTTATTGTTCAGACAACATTTGGAAAAACTGCATTTGAGGAGAATCCTGCAGCAAAATCAACGAGGAACGCATCTATGCAAACCATCTTAATTTCACCTTAAGCAGAAGATCAAAAAAAAATTATATTTATAATCTATTTTATTCTAAGTATGTGCTTTATCTTCCTATTACTGATTCAAGTTTGTGTAAAACCTGATGATCATGTTCTCCAGCATTAAATAACGCTGAAACATGATCTAAAGAGCATCAATGGAAGTCACGTGATCAATGCCACAGATTCTTAAATCTTTATTTAAAGTCAACGTTTTGTTGTTGTTGTTGAATCATAAATCCTGTTTTGTTGGGGAACACATTTAAAAATAAAAAAACTCACCTCATCAAAATCTTCTCCAAATCCTACAGGTCTTGAAATGGCGTCAGAAATCTCCTGCGCCAACTCCTGCTGGTCTGTGATGTCTTGCATCAAGTCATCCACTTTGTCTAGATCCCTGAAAACATGCAATAACGTCATTATGTGCTGCATCCGGTGCAACAGAACCAACAGGACTAATCGGGTATCTTACATGTTTTCATGGGCTGTCTTCATGGCCTTGGCTGCAAATCCCATGTTTTTAAGCACTTCTGTGTTTGTATTGGCGTTCTCTAATGCTTCCCGCTGGAACTCAATCGTGGAGAGAGTCCCGTCTATCTGAGCCAGTTGCTTTTCATATCGCTTCTTTCTTTTCAGGGCCTGCAAAGCAGCTTGAGAAAGACAAAAAAGACAGACATGCACATCATCACTTAATGGTGAAGTAGAATTCATATGTATACACATATACTTATAAACACACACACATACATATATATATATATATATATAAATAATCATTATTCACATGCCATAACATATGACACCTAGATTCCCACATATGTATTTAATATTTTCCTCCATTATCAATAACTTTACCATTCAGCCACTCCCAAACAGGAAATTCCCAGCATATGGGATGTTTAATGAAGGAAAACATTACACTGGGTCTAGTGAAACTATGTTCCTTGTTAATGGCTGCTGTTTCACAACACACCACATGACAGCAATCACACGAAACCCAGCGATGAGACATGCGATCATCTGTTAACCCCTTGAGTCCAGAGTCGCGTCAGCGGGCTTTGAGTGCTCTTCACCCAGCACAGGTGTTCTGGAGCTGAACTGGGTCCAGGGTTCGAGTTTGACCGGGCCGGGCAGGTGCGGTGGCGCAGGGGTTTCACCGCTCAACTCGACGACAGGTAGGGCGAAGCAAGAGGGGCGCTTGCCTTTACAACTTATTTAACACACCTGTGACAGAACGGGGCGGCTATTTTTTATTTTTAATACATACCTCGTTTGTTTTTCGTGCCGTTTTTCTTGGCCGTCAGCAGCTCCGCGTCAATCTTTTGCTCCAAGTACTCTTGTTTCTTGGTTAACATCTCTTCTGTCTCACGGAGTTTCTGGATCGCTTCCTGTGGATTTGGGCCTTTGCCGCCTTTCCCCCCACCGCCAAACAATTTGCCGAATACGGACATGTTGTTTTATATAATCCGAAACTAAAAAAAATCACCTCTGAGTCTGCTTGTTTCTAAGACACAACTGATAACGTCAGCCGCTGTTCCGTGTTTCAGTTGTTGATTGTCTTACTTCCGCCTTCAGGCCTGCTGTCGTCATGGTGTCGTCATGGCCACGCAACCAATCAACGCTGGAGCTGCTGGGAAAAGCCTGTCAGCCAACACTGAGGAACAAGAGACTTGTCAACCTGTGCAGACATTTTGTGTTTTGAGTGTGTGTGTGAGTGTGTGAGAGAGAGAGAGAGAGAAGAGAGAGAGAGAGAGAGAGAGAGAGTGTGTGTGTGTGTGTGTGTGTGAGAGAGAGAGAGATAGAGTGTGTGTGTGTGTGTGTGTGTGAGAGAGAGAGAAAGAGTGTGTGTGTGTGTGTGTAAAAGAGAGAGAGTGTTTAATGTTTATGGAATAACTAATTTAAATGTAACACTGACGGTAAAGGATATAATTTGTTATTACGATCATGAAGCCGAAACTGTTGACTGTTTTGTAAACTTTATCATTCTGAATGGCAAATTTAAAAAAAAAATGGTGAATTTCCTTCTTTGGATGTTTTCTGTAATGAACTTGCTTTATTAATAAAGTCACTTAAAACTGTAAAAAAGAAGAAGAAGAAGAGAGAGAGAGAGAGAGAGAGAGAGTAAAAGATACTTATATTATTAAATACTATGAATATGTAGTTGGTGTAGTGGGTAATTAAAGTAATTGTAATGTGTTATCTTTAAACTATCTTTGGAGCTTCTGACCGTGGTTCCTTTGTTGTTATTTCCTCTACAAAAAAAAAAAAACTAAAATTACAACTTCAATTTTTGTACATTTTAAAAAATTTTCCGCTTATGAATGAGGAAAAAAGTTGTAAAATGTAAAAAAAATTGTAATTTGAAAGGGTTTTTTTTGTCCCTTTTCACCGTCCAAATCTGTCTTTCCATCTTGGCTCTGTATCTGAATTTTCTGCATCAATATAATCTGTATCTGCATCAATATAAAAGTACATTGCACATGCTTCAAGTTTTTTGTCTTTCACTATAATAAATTAATTTCATTTGCTCTAAGTCAATAGGTGGCGGTTGATGGTGTTTTCAAATTCTTCCAGGAGTCAAAGATTAGTCCAAATAATGCCTGAGTTTGATTATTTCAATGTATCATTTGTTGAACAACTGAAACTAATACAGTAATATAAACCAAAAGATACAATAAAGATGAAGCAAAGCCTGTATTAACACTTCTTCAAGAGTTGGCGAAAATGAAAGCTGTCTCGCACTTGTACTACTGGTCCAGGATGAAGATATTTTCCACATCATCTTCCCAAAAGCGGCTAGGAATTGATATGAATAGAGATGAATGTGTGACCTTCATTCAATCATCGGACATTGAGTAATATTGAGAACTATTTTCACGCGCGGAGCAAAAACCGGTTCTCACACGAGAGGAGTTTTAATTGGTTGACAGCGAGCGCGTAACAAAGGACAGGTGTTCCTCAGTGATAATTAAAGGGACACTAAAGCAGACCCAGCGGGGAGGATCCCTCTCGCAGCTCACACTCAAGGACATGCTTATTTGCTCCAGATCACACCAGGTAACTGTAACTAACGTTGTTTCTGCGTTGGGTTTCTTCTTTTTCTTGCAACAGTTGTTTATGCTGTATATGCCTATGTTGAAATAGTTATTTTTTAAGTTTATGCCCAAATAACTAGTGCCCGACGGTGCACATAAAGTTTACAATATGTACAGTAGCCTATCTGTAATGCATGTGAATCACAGCAGGACATCCTGTTTTAAAACGATGCGTTTGCAGACGAGCAGTGGTTGAGGACAGAAGTCGCCTTTATAGATCAATGTCAAAAAGCACATGGCAGGTAGAAATGTTGTGATGGAAAACCAAAAATGTGAGCTTTATTCTGCACGACTCTTTTCGCTCCTGATCACGTGATCATAAACTCCAAATTATTGTAGACGTTTCTGTAAAATAAGTGTTTTTGTTGAAAGTCTCGGTCTAAATGGACACAAGACCGGTCGAGGACATCACTAAATGTGCTGATTTATTTGGTAACGTCATTAATGTGTTTTCATGTGAAACTTTCTTCCTAAAATGCAATGTTGTGTTTTTGCTTTTTTTTTTCAGCCACGTTTCGTTAGTAAATGAATCGGATGAATAAATGATTCGGTGTCTCACTCATTAAGTGTTTTGATTTCTGTGTCATATTTAAAAGCAGCTCAATCATTTTAATTTCCATCACATTTCAATATTAAAATGTTATTTTTAAAACAACTTATGCAGGTGCGACTGAACCAATTCAGATGCATCTTCTGATCCTCTGCAACACAGAGATGAACTTTATTGCGCGTGATTTGAGTGATAACAGCTCTATATAGTGTCTTATACATTCAGTTAGGATAATAAGACATTTCTCAGACAGATATGGATCTTGTTCTCAACACACTCTGGCTTTGGTTGGTTTTCTACCAAGCACTATTATCTCAACTTCTTGCTTGTCATCAGTCATGTTTGTTTACCCTGAAGTCCTGTTTGACTATGAGGGGTCAAAGGACACTTTCCTCTTTTTTTTTTTTTTTCTTCTTCTTTTTTTTTTGTCTTGGTGGGAAGGATTTGATGCTGCACAAATCGACAGTCTCTTTCTGTACACACACTTAGAAAGTCTGATGCATGTAACCAAGCACTGACTTATTCTTAAACATTGCTCCAGTCACTGACTGAGCAGCTTTGTCCTGGAACCTGTAGCCTATCATTTTCTTTTCGGTCGTGTGTGTGTGTGTGTGTGTGTGTGCACACTCAAGCAAGCCTGTATCCTTTATTACGTTCTTATATTCTGGTGTATAAAACCCATAAAATTAGAGCAACATTTTCTTGCCTCAAACAACTCTGCTGCTGTTATATTTTGTTGTTGCATTTAATTTATTGGCACAGTTTAATGTGATCGGTCATATTATCAGTAATCTAAATGCATTGTGTTGTCAGGCTTTTATTTGTGCTTAAGCAATAAAACTAAGGAGCTATGCACATTTATAGTTGGATTAGGGTTATTTTAATGAGGCTTAAATTTTGAAATCCCCTCTGTCGTTTCTGAGAATTTAATGTAATCATTTCTGAATGTAATCGGTTGCATAATGTTCAAATGTATGGTAGTGTAAATCCTCTTCTTTGACGATAAAGTACTCTTTTTGCGGAGTGGTTTTGAAGGATGAATAGCAGTGGACCAGCTTACCCGTTAGCCTCTCTGTACGTCGGTGACCTTCATCCTGATGTCACCGAGGCCATGCTGTACCAGAAGTTTTCTCCTGCTGGTCAGATCATGTCCATCCGTGTGTGTCGAGATGTAATTACGCGGAGATCCCTTGGATATGCGTACATCAACTTCCAGCAGCCTGCTGACGGTGAGAGCGCGCTCTTATCGGGGTTTTGCGTAATTCAGAAATGGATTATGCTTTTTATTTGCAATTTGGTTCTGGAATTTAGCAAGTGAGAACTGATTTGAGTTGAATTCAAGTGGAATAAAAAGCATATGCATGTATTAATTTCTCTTCTATAAATGGTGAATATTAGTTTTGTTTCTCGATTAAGCGGAGTGTGCCCTTGACACGATGAACTATGAAGTCATCAAAGGTCGTCCGATCAGGATCATGTGGTCCCAGCGAGATCCAGGTCTGAGAAAGTCTGGTGTGGGAAATATCTTCATCAAGAACATGGATGAGTCCATTGACAACAAGGCTCTCTATGACACCTTTTCTGCTTTTGGTAACATCTTGTCATGTAAGGTACATCCTTTTTCATCACTTTTTTTTTGAATGATTATTTAAAGGCATTTTTTTTTTATTCATCATTACTAATGCAAACCAAATTTTCCCCACATTAAAAGGCTCATTCACTCCAAGAACAAACTATAAAGATAACTAACACTATATTGGCATCCACGCTAATCCAGTTAACTTTAAGCGTCCGCTGCAGTTTTGCTGCTTTTAGTTCCTCAAGCTTTTTGAAGTAGTGTGGATCCTGATTACCTGTCAATCAGCTGGAAAAAAATCGTTCTGAAAGTGATTTGTTGTTATCTTTATAGTTTATATGCGAACTCTGAGTTTTCTTTTATATTTTGAAAGCTTTTTAGAGGTTTATCGTAGTAAGTGTCCTTGGTGTGAACCGGCTTTAACCGTTACTTTTCATTCTAGGTGGTTTGTGATGAGAACGGCTCAAAGGGTTATGGGTTTGTGCACTTTGAGACCCAAGAAGCTGCCAACAGAGCCATTGAGACGATGAACGGCATGCTTCTGAACGATCGCAAAGTGTGAGTATTGACAACGCGGTTTGAGGTCAGCGTTCCTTTGCATCAGGGGTTCACAGTCAAACTATAACCCCAATTCCAGAAAAGTTGGAACATCTTGTAAAATGCAATAAAATCAAGAATCTGTGACTTGTTAATTCTCTTGAACCTTTATTTAACTGACAAAAGTACAAAGAGGAAGAAAAAAAAATCAAATTAAAATGAGTTCAACCAACCTATCGCCTAGCAACAAACTACACATCCCAATATAACATTTGTTATTGACACAACTATATGGTCACTTAATTTTAGCAACCATAATAAAAATGCAAGCATGCTGTATGTGTGATTTGGCCTGGCAGTCAATATAAATGACCATTGCCTAATGCAACAAAACCCTGTGTTTAGCCCTGGCATCGTGTGCGTTTGCGATTTCTTCATTTAGTTTTGCAGGCCGCTTTTGGGTTGATGGAGAGGGTGTTTGCATGTATATTTAAGATGCTGTGCTCCTTCTGGTTCAGAGCTACATCCACACTCTTTGCTATTTCCGTGGACTGAGTGGAAATTCAGGACTGACACTCGCCCAACAGAGTAAAGTAGAGCTGATGGCCCATTTCTCTTTTATGCTTTGTGTGACAAAGGGAACTGGTGACAACCCAAGAATCCAACATGTCAATTCTTTTCACAGTTCACGCGTGTGTGTGTGTGTGTGTGTGTGTGTGTGTGTGTGGTTGTGTTCCTCTTCGCTGACTGGAGTTTCAAGTAAATTACAGAAATGCTTCAATCTCAAGCCATAATTCTTCCCATTTTTCAGTGGTCCTCATGTTCTCAAGGCTCTTCTTTTTTTATTGTAGATTCAATGACATTTTTAGTATGATCCATGTTGCACACAAGACGTACACGGACCATCTTGAGATGGATTAAGAGACCTGATGCCTCAACAAATCTGTGCTAAGGGGGCACCGAGACCTCAGAAAGAGTTGAAGTCTTTACAGCTGTTATGTTTTCCCATGAACACACCCGTCTTGTCGCATTACTGCTGTCAGTTCAGCTTTAACCCCAAGCTGCTGTTGGTTGTGATTTTGTATGCATGGTGTGTGCCTGGTTGAGAGAAGAACACATTCAGACTCTCGAGGATGTGAAACAAGTTACTGTACGATTTACCTGCCAGGAATCAACCAAAACCAAGTTCAACTTGTGAGCCAGACGGATGATCTTGAAGCAGATTCTGCTGAGCTTCATTTACGTGACCGGACACGACAGCCGCTCTGTTACAAATTTGTGCAACAATGGGTGAACCGTATTCGACTCTTTACATGTCCATAAATCCCAGTAGCATCACCACCTCTTTCAGAAACATCAACAAATCCTTAGTCTTCTGTGTATACATCACACACACAACCATTTGCTCCTCTTTAAAACTGCATACCTCGGTTTAAGAGTGACTTTTTATACGAGCAAATCGGTGTTTGTGCGTTGTATCGGTGTGCGAGAATTTTTCCCTCGCCCATGCACTTTTTTTTTTTTGTGTGGAAAAGTCCTAATGCTCAGCATCTTCGCGTGCATTTTTACTGTAAATATCCTAACGACAGCCTCTCATAAAGCCCATCAGCCCTTCACTCGTTCATTCTCTCAGCGTCGCTCGGTTTGGTTCATCATTCACCACAGTGATACTTTAAGTGATTTACAGCGGTTTTACCTTAGTGTTGTTAACATTAATTGTGATCGCTATTGTTCACGTAGTGAAATATATACGTACAGTACAGCATAAAGACAATGACCTCAAGATGAGTAAGAAAGAAGGGATGAAATTCTCCCTGTAAGCAGTAAAACCCTCTCGTCTCCTTCACGCCAGCAGACGCTACTCAAAGATAAAGTGTGTTACAGTAAATTGTCAAGTGTTTTTAGTTTTAATTGTAAATTATTAATTAGTATTTATATTAGATCTTAATGGTAATAATTTTTAACTGTAATGGGGTAAAACCAAAAAAATATTCAAAATGGGCATTTATGGTCATGTGGAACAAAACGACTGATTTTTATTGCAATCTTATGGAGAAAATTGTTTTGGTGTACGAGCATTGAGTTACGAGCTCTTGGAATGAATTAAACTCGTAAACCGAAGCATTACTGTACACTGCCCACTAGAACAGTAAAAAAGAAAACATTCTCTTTGATGCCGTGGATTATTTGGTCTTTGACAAATCAAGCAGCTATTTCTAAAGTTTCACTTTGTGTCAGGGCTTGTTAGTTTAAACTGGGCATTTAATGGGGAAAAAAGTTCCCACAATTGGCGGAAGTTTCTCTCTCGTCATGCCCTCTCAGTGCAAGTCCTTGTTTGCCTATATAGAGCAATATGCCAACAATGCATGCTGCGTGTGATCCTGCAAGATTCACCTGACTGTGCAGTGACGGCGCCAGACTCTTTGGTTTGCTCATAACAGTGCCACTGACTGTGTGGTGCTCCAACTATGTGCTTCTGTAAGTTTACTAATGTACTCTTTCACTCACGTACTCCATTAGCAATAAAAGCAGGATCTCTGTGTGTAACGCTAGAACTGCACTGAAAAGTTTTACATGGGAAGCAAAATATTGGATCTGCCTCTGCTGTATTCAATGACTGTGCATGCCTTGTAGTAATCAGACAAAAATGACTGGTTCTGCTGCCAAACAATATTTCTGGGTTATTTAGGCTAGGAGGATTGTGACGGTTCAGTTTCCCTTGTGCCCAAATCCATAGGATGTGCTTCTTTTATTGCTAAAACCGTCTGGATTCAGTTTTTCACATGTTTGCACACTTGAATTGGATGGGTAACGGTTGTTGTTCAGATTCAGCATGAAACATGTTGTTTGTTGCAGCATGAAGTCTTTGTCTTGTTCTTATGTCCATTATGTAATTGGATAAAATGGTCGAAAGCACATAAACCTGGGTTTCAGGAGTGCTGGCTATGGGTGTCATTACTTGGTGAGTTAGTCATCTTTTGGAATTGGGGTGGAGAGAACCGATCCTAACCAGCAGTTCTGGGCTAATTTTCTTTAACAATAAGCAGCAGCAGGCAGTGGTTTGAGGGAGAAAACTCCACCTGGTCTCAAGACTGTCTAGGGAAGGCTAAGCCTATGGTCATGTCTTACCACTTTGAGAAATGTGAATTCTCCTTAATGAACTTTGATTAAAGTGCAAGATTAAGGGAATCTAGATAAATCTCAGTCTTTGTAGAGCAAGGCAGGGACTCTGTTGAATGTGCGTGACCTCTGAGCCCAAGTGTTCTGTGCCTGATGGATCTCCGATGGGCCAAAAGACAGTGGAAATGTGTGCTGTGGTCAGATGAGTCCACGTTTCAGTGGATCTAGTGTTCTCCTGAAGAAAAGCACCATCCAGACATTTTCATGACCGCTTTTGCTGCAGTTGCTGATGAGAAATGCAAATGATATAGGTGACTTTCATATGTGTGACGGTACCATTGGGATTAGAGACGCGTATGGCCATCAAGATGACATTTTTCCTGGGAAGCGAGACAATGCCAGGCTTCATTCTGCATATGGTAAGGAATGGTTTCTTAGACAGTACACGATAGAAAAGGAGAATCGGGAGACGACGACCACAGACTATTGATCTTCTGTCTTGTATCAAGTGAGTTTGGGCAAAAGTTCCACTTGCAAAGCTGCTTCAATTAGTGTCCTCAATTGCCAAATGATTAAAAAGTGTCATTGTAAAGAAAGGTGATTGTGGTAAACATGCCTCTGTCCCAACGGTTGGGGTGTGAGTGTGTTGCAGACTTCAAAATTAGTTTATTTACAAAATACAATTAAGTTGGTTCATGAAAATCTTTCAAAAAAATGAATTTTCATTTTAAAGAATTAACATGTACAAGATTCTTGATTTTGTTTTGGCATGGCATGTTACAATATACTTCTATAATACAGCACTACAGAAAATAAAAATCTAAATTTTCATTGAAGTAAAAAAGAAGAATTGCTGGAATATCCTGCCGTATGTGGGGTATACAGAATGTTTTGTTAGATAATGGGGGTTCAAGTAAAAAAAGAAAGGGGGAAAAAAAGCTGAAAACCGTTTCTTTATGCTCTTTTCCTTGTTTTATCCTTTGTTAGCGGTCCATATTTTCAGTTATGCATGAACGTCATTGCTATAAAAATGAATCCCTTCAATTCAGGTGGAGAAATGACGTTCTTAATGTTTGCCATTGGTTTTCTTTTGTATGTGCTTTTGTCTTTTAATAAATGAATCTGCATTTACAGGTTTGTGGGGCATTTTAAGTCTCGTAAGGAGCGAGAGGCGGAGTTGGGGGCTAAAGCCATGGAGTTCACCAATGTCTACATTAAGAACTTTGGTGAAGATATTGACAGTGAGAAACTGAAGAGCATCTTCACTGAATTTGGTAAATCATTTCATAAAGATGTTTAATCACTAACTTCCGGAACCATATACATACATATCCACTCGGAAAACGATTTTATCTTAAGTGTGTCAAATTCTAAGAACGAATTAATTGTAACCTTATTTCTAGACTTAAGAATAAGTGTGACTTTATGAAGGTTCCTGTGTGTTAAGGTCTCGGCTCTTAAATTGTGTAGTGCTGGAGAGGTATCCTAATCTAGTGAGGACGCGGCCACACACTTTCCTAAAACTGTACAATTTATTGACTCAGCAGGGTGACGGGGATTTGATAAAGTGATACAAGCTTGTTTGTTAGGGTATTCTTTTTGTAACTAACCTAGTAAGAAACGTAACTTCTCCCACTTTAGAGGGATTTCACTTCCTGCGATTAGGAGAGTTGAGAAAAGAAACATGGAAGAGGAGGCGAGTCTTTTCGACGATTGATTGGTTGTATACCAAGAGCCGTACATTTAAACCTCTACCGCTGATGTCCAACTATGGAGAGTAGCGATATTGAATATTTGTTCATAAACCAACTTATTAAACTTCCATTTGAACAACAGCTACAAATTACAGATGAAGACCTCACACCTATAGGCTACCGCGTCACTAAATGGCTGAACATACGGCGCATGCTTTGCTGCGACGACACGTCTGTCATGCCAGCTCACACTACTGTACTGTATGACAGTTTGTGAAAACAAATTTCCCGTTAAGGGGCAAATTTCTATTCTTCTAACATGTTTTGCGCTTCAAGGGACTGGCTAGGAAAGGGAAATTATATTTGTATGGTCTTGTACATCAAGTTTAGTTTTCAGTAAATCTAAAACTGGCAATTTTAAAGCAGTTAACAAAAGTCCTTGGGTGAGTATTCAACTGCCTCGATTTTAAAACCCACTGTCAAAAAGAAATTATATTGGCAATAACAACCCCAAACATACAGCAGTGGCCAAAAGTGACGTTCTCTTAAACTATCAGAATGAGGTGTGTTATACATGTATATTCTCTCCTTATTCCTCCTGACTGATTTGTCTTTTAGATTTGTGTTTTGTTAGGATCGATGTCACTATTTGTAACATGAGACAGTACCAGTGACACAATCAGGTTGCACAGGCTGTCCTACTCCTCCAGGATGGCATCCGATCAACGCAACGTTTCTCCCAGCACAGTTTTTAAGAGCATGGAGAAGGTACCAGGAGAAAAACTGAAAAAAGGAGAGGTGGACAGCGACGTAGAAGGGCAACAACCAGCAGCAGGACAAGTGTCTGCTCCTTTGTGTGAGGAGGAGCTGTTAGAGGCCTACAAAATGACTACTGGTGTGCATGTTTCTGACCAAACTGTCAGAAACCGACTTCATCTAATGGGACCTTTTTGCTCTCAGCTCAGCATCGTGCAGCTTGATTGGCATTTGCCAGAGAACACAAGAATGGATAATGCCCGGCCTGATGTAGTTTAGAGTGGGTAGGCAGTTTAGATGAAGGCGTTAATGTCATTGACTGGCCCTCATGTTCCCCAGACATGAATCCATTTGAGAACCTCTGGGACGTTTGTTTCAGCGCATTCGAAGCTGCCAAGTAGCAGCACCGACTGTCCAGGACCGAACCAAGGGCGTTCAAAGAGCAACTGTCAAAATTCAAATCTAAACACTGAAGCTCATGAGTCACTGCAGGGGCGGTTCGATCAACGGTTTCTAATCCAATGAGAATCAGTGAAACTGCCATTGTACCTAATATGACGAAAGACAGGAAACAGGAAGTGCTTGAACTTCCCGTTTCATTCCCTTCATATTTCATGGTAACTTGCATAGGGATTTTGTATTGAACATAACTCTGCATCACAATATTGTATACTCAAGGGGGAGGGCTCTTTTTAATCGGCAACCAATGAGTGTCCATCAAGCCAGTCCCTAACAACCAAACAGAGTACCCTAGCAACCGTTTAGCCAGACCTATATCTCTAAATCTGGTTGGTTCTATGGACTCATGCTAGCAAACAGGACTTTCAACATGCCACACATGCTAGCAGTGATTAGCTAAGTGTTAAAATATGCTAAGAATGCCATTACAACCACCTAGTAACACCCAAGCAACCACACCGGATACCCTAGCAACACCCTAACAACATGTTAGTTTCTGATCATTCATAGCAGCGACTTCATAGTTAATGTTAAATCATGCTACCAACATTTTAGATTAAAGTTTCTGGTGCGACGTTCTCAAGCCAACTTCTAAAGTTTGTCTTTGACACACGCAGGCACTTTTCTTAAAAGAATATATCTTAATTGTTCACAGGTAAGACTCTTAGTGTCTGTGTGATGAGTGATGAAAGGGGACGCTCTCGTGGCTTTGGATTTGTCAACTATGAAAGCCACACAGATGCCAGGAGGGTAATCAGCTAATTGTTACATGGTACGTGTTTGTTGACCTGAGATATGGAGACTGAAGTCTTTCCTTCTCTTTGGTAGGCAGTAACTGAAATGAATGGCAAAGACCTGAATGGCAGGGTCCTGTATGTGGGTAGAGCTCAGAAAAGACTGGAGAGGCAGGGAGAACTCAAACGCAAGTTTGAGCAAATAAAGCAGGAGCGCATACAACGCTACCAGGTACACACACATGCTTGCCTGCATGGAAAACAGCCTGAAATGGATAGCGAATCCTTCTCACATGATCAGGATGATGATGCTTAATTGTATGTTGATGTTTAGGAATATAAGTTTTGAAGCATGCATTTTTTTTCAATTTTAGGGTGTTAATCTCTACGTAAAAAATCTAGATGACAGCATTGATGATGACAAGCTGAGGAAAGAGTTTGCACCTTATGGAACCATCACTAGTGCAAAAGTAATGTAAACCGCACAAGTTACACATCTCTTCACTATTTTAATGAATGTCTAATATAAAATTCTTAAAATTTAACATGAAAGGTATTTGTGTGTACCAATGTGGGATGTCAATTGTAACGTCACAATGTCATCGTGAATCTGTCTATTAATTTGGGTAACCGTCTGGAGTTTTGTATTAGTTCAGAAAAGTTGCACCCCTGCACAGCCATTTGGGCACTGTACAGTTATGCAACATCACAATCAATAGTCCCATCCACCTTAAATTACTTTAAATATATTTTTTAAACCTCACACATTTATTTATATTTTTAAAAAATCTCACACTGAGATGGTAGTGCTTATTAAGAAATAAGGACATTTATCTTGATGTAAAAATGCATGGTCTCATTTATTTAATTGTTTTGTGTTTTTGGGATAGGTGATGACAGATGGAGGCCACAGTAGGGGCTTTGGCTTTGTGTGTTTTTCTTCCCCCGAAGAGGCCACAAAGGCCGTGACCGAGATGAACGGCCGTATTGTTAGCACTAAACCACTTTATGTGGCTCTTGCCCAGAGAAAAGAGGAGCGAAAAGCCATCCTCACCAATCAGTACATGCAGAGACTAGCCAGCATCCGTGCCGTCCCCAGCCCTACAATACCCACAACCTACCAGCAGGGCTCCGGTTACTACATGACCTCTGTGCCGCAAGTGGGTGGAGGGGTTTTATGTGCATGATGATTGCAGTATCTGCGTTACTTTTGCTGTGTGAACCTTCATATCTGCTTTTCTAGCATCAGATTCGCTCCATATACAACACTGTACCAAACCTGCGGCCTGTGCCACGCTGGACCGCTCATGCTCCTCGGCCCCAAGGTAAGGTCTATTCACTCATTAGTACGTTGCTAAAGGTTTCTTTTTTTTAAAGCATTCCTTTAATACAAACAACCCATTTCACAATGCAGCAAGTTGTTTCTTTTTATTTCGTTACAAATATAAATGCTGTTTTCTTTGACTTTTTTTAATCTAAGAATCCTGGAAGGAAAAATTGTCCCTCATCACTACTATGATACAAATTTGTATTAATATTTGAGGTGTGTGGATGGATAGACATAATTTCTAATACTATAGATGTAAATGGATATAAGTGTGTGTGTGTATATGTATATAAAATGCATATTCAACTGCATCCATTTTAAAACTCACTGTCCAGAGATAGATAAATAATTTAATATACTATAGATGTAAATGGATATAAGTGTGTGTATATATGTATATATAATGCATATTCAACTGCATCCATTTTAAAACTCGCTGTCCAGAGATAGATAAATAATTTAATATATATATAATAAATTATTTATCTATCTCTGGACGGTGAGTTTTAAAATGGATGCAGTTGAATCCTCATCAAAGGATTTTTTTTTAAGAGCTTTAAAATTGTCAGTTTTAGATTTAACGAAAACTAAGGTGAAAATAAATAACCAAACTAAATTCATTTAGTTCGTCAACTATACCAAAAGTACACTTGCATATTTATTCACCTAAAACAAATACCCTGTAATTGTACTATTGGTCATGAATTAAATGGTCTTTTAAACAAGATTAACAGAATTCTGCGTTCTGTTATGATTTAAAATGGTCCCAAACTCGAGCCGAGAGCTACTCCAGGAAATTGAGGCTTTATCCGTTTCGAAAGTGCTGAAAAACAGTCAATAGTTCTCCTAAGCTATCGGGTGTAGAGAGAAGTGAAAACTGATCCCAGAGTTTTATAAAGCAATCTTTAGTGGTAGAATTTGTTTTTCCATTTCTTCTAGGTTTTGGCTAAATGGAGTATACACAACACTAGACATCTATGATGTCATCGCTCTGCTGTAGAATTTCAACTGTATCAAAATGAATGCTGGGACCATATTAGATCTAAATTATGATTGACAGTGAGTCCTGACACCTGCCGTTTAACTCCAGTAGAGTTTAGCATGTATGTAAATGCCAATCCCAATATGTATTTTTCCTTCTCTGCATGAAAATTAACCTTGTCTGCAGGCAGCACTTATTCTGATTAAAAAAAGAAAGAAAAAAATCTGATTTCATAAGTCTGTATGTTGCCCTGCAGCGTTCGGTAAAGTTACTTTGAAAAGTAACGTATTACAGTATTTTGTTGCATTGACTCTAATAGAGTATTTCAGTTTCATCCACTATGTATCTATCACTGACAAACCCTACCAATTAAATCTCACTAGTGACATGCTAGTTCATTTAAAATCTCTTCGTTTTTAAACTTTTCAAGCTGGAAGCTTTTACAACAAATTAAAATTTTCAGGCTAGGCTTTCTCAAGCCAACTTAAACATGCGTTACTTTTTTCAAAAAAAGTTACACTTTTTTTTTTTTAAATTTTTTTTGTGTACATTTTAGAAGTAATTTGTTAATTTACTAGTAACTTGAGTTACATAATCGGATTACTCTTTTCAAGCTACTTGTAATGCGTTTCCCCAACACTTGTCCTATACAGCAGGCACTACAAAATGAGATTTATCACTTGCACTAACTAATTTGACGTGATGGTGCTTTATGCAACATTGTCTAGTCACTTCAAAATCGACCTGAGTAATACTGGAAATATTACTATAAATTATATCCATACAATCTTTCAATTTTTTTTAAAGCATTCAAAAACTTCTATTTCTGCTTTTATGTTCAGTCATATTTGGATGAGTTAATTTGTGTTGTTGTCTGCTCTAGCTCCATTTACTGCTCAGTTTGTGAGGCAAGCGGTGCCACGCAGGCCCTCCACCAACATCAGCACAGTCCGGCAGGCCTCCACCCAGGTTCCTCACATTTATAACAACACCCAACGAATGGGTAAGTGTGTGTGTGTGTGTGTGTGTGTGGGTTTAACTTACTTTTTGTGGTGTCCAAATGTCCTCAAAAGCTATGCGTTGGGGACCAGCCAGTAAAGGGATGTGGAAAAGCATTTTAAAGAAGCTCAATATACAAACAAAGTCAAAACAAAGTCTTCAATAAGAACGAAAATGCCAAAACAAATGGGTGTGTTTGTATTTATAAGGAAGGATGGATTTGTATGGATGCTTGTGCGTCTTATCATATATATATATATGTATGTATATGTGATATGAGTTTCGTATACAGTGGTACCTCCAGATACGAAATTAATCCGTTCCGAGGCCTCCTTCGTATAATGAGTTTTTTGTATCTTGGAACACATTTTACATGTAAAATGGCTAATCCGTTCCAAGCCCTCCAAAAACACCCCATTAAATTTCATAATAAAGCTAAATTGACCTATAAACAATGAAATAACGTAAAATGTCGAAGCTTACCTTTCGAGTGAGGCTATCTCCGAAAGTGGCGGCAGAGGAGGAGGAGGATAAACGGCAGATAACGTACGTACACCTAACTTTACGAAAACGCATAAAAAATGTAAAGTTTCGGGTGCGGAGTGGCTGAGCTAAAGTACGCCAGCACGTACGTATAGAAGATGCATGATGGGAGGGATGCTGTCCAATTAGAGGGAAGGATCTCATGGCTTGGCTAGCATCAGGAACCAATGGGAGAGCAGGAGGATGGTGGCGAGTCTACTATAACTAAGATGGCGGCGTGCGGCGCGAGTTTCAAAATTGTTATTGGGCGAATCTCTGACTTTCAGAAACCTTTCGTATCTTAAACTTTTCGTATGTAGAGCAGTAAAAATTTTCGTCTTTGCTTTCGTAACTTGGATTTTTCGTAAGTTGAGCCTTTCGTATCTTGAGGTACTACTTTATTTATTTAATATACTGAGATGGTTGATGGATGTTGTTGTCGTTTTGCATGTCCTGTTGGCAGGAATGTGAAGTGTTTTCTTGTTGAATGAACTCATTCCTCTTTTTTTTTTTTTTTAGCCAATATTGGGACACAGACTGCTGGTGGGAGAACAGGAGCTGTAGTCAGAGGAGTCGGCCAGTACAAGTACTCAGCAGGGGTCCGAAACGTGCAGCAGGTCATCAATGCTCCAGCTCCGGTTGTTCACCAGGTAAAATGATTGCACACGCCTGTTCTATCATTCTGTATTCGAGCAGAGCTTGTGCTCAGGATTATTTGAGCATGAAGCCACTTCAGTACAGTTTGCACAAGGTGGAGCATTGCGGAATGGAAACGAATGTAAGAACCTGATGGCTCTCATCTGTGGCACCACAAGGAGCACAAAATGGCCCTGAAATTCAGGGTTGTGCCCCCCAAACCCCAATTGGGTTCTCTGTGGGGTTGAAGGGTGCTTGTACTGTTAAAATGAGAGAGGTTGCTCAATTCGGCACAATCGGGGGACAGACCTGAGAGGCGTCTTTGTATCTGTATCAGCAATTCAGGATTCTTTGTTTATTTACATTAATTTTGTAAATTATTTCTAAGAAAATTGGAACCATAGAGTAATTAAGAAATTACATTTAACATTGCAATATTTAAATACTCATTTTTAAACAGTGAAGTGGATATCATACGCAAACTACAGAAATTGAAAGTGAAAACTGACCAAGCTTTTAGCATCTGACGCATTAACGGCGCATATAAGATATCATCTTAGAGACTGTGAGAGATTAATCTAATTTTTCTGTGTGAGACGGACTGGAAAGAAGTATGGCTGATGACCCATTGCATGCGCATGCAAACCTTTATTTTCAAAATATTTGCATCGTTTTAAAGGTATGGATGTTAATAAAACCTCAAATCACATGAATGTTACTGGTGGCACCATCTGATGCTGCCCACTGTTTTAATGGAAAGTGAGACAAAGTCCACAGAAAATACTTTTTTGGAGGAGATTAAGTAGCTACGTTTATAACGTCAGTGGATGGAGTGGTTTCCGTTTACGTGGTTCGATGGAAATGACAAAAAAGGCTGTTTTGTCTCTTTATAAAGAGTCTACGCACACGTATGCGTATAAACTAAATGTACATGCCCTCTCTGTTTTCACAGATTCATGCTGTGTTTTTATTTATTTTTTAAACTTAAGTTTATACAAAGATGTTAATGGTATCGTTTTCAAACACTTGCACTTTCTGCTCTCAGGCCGTCAAAATGCGTTTGTCGTGTGAAATGCGATTAATAAAGTATTGCTATGGAAAGCCTGCATAGCCTGCGTCAGCATTAATAAGCAAAAAGCCCTTTTTGTGGAGTCCATCTTTAGAAAGGAGCCGTAGATAGAGATCACCCTGGCCTTTAGTTCCCGGGGGGTATGCACGGTACATCTTTAGCATGTGCAGCAAGGCTGTTGTCGGGATGAGGCTCTGGCACCATCTGTGGGATCTGGGCAGTGGGACCACATATTGGGATTGGGTCTGCGGCATGGCTCAAACCTCTCAAGCACAGACCGGTGTTTGGCTGACTCTGCAACCCTTCTCGCTGTGCCTGATGTACTGGGCAGTGGCACGGCTCAGTGTGCACTGCTGCATCATCTTAATGTTCTCCTCATCGCAGGACAGCCTGCACAGTAAAGAAACAAAGAACACAGTACAATGTCTATGGAAGCCCATTTCCACCACAGTTGAGTAAAAAAATTATTCTTTAAGTCATAATAATAAGAATCTAAGTCATTAGCATCTCGAAACCGTGACTTAGCATTGTGAAAATGACTTATTACGAGATGCTAAGTCATGATGCTAAATCATTGTTTCAAGATGCCAAGTCATTATTTCACGATGCTAAGTCATTAGCATCTCAAAACCGTAACTTAGCATCTCGTAATAAGTCATTTTCACAATGCTGAGTCATAGCATCTTGAAACAATGATTTAGCATCATGACATTAAGTCATTATTTTGAGTTTCTCATTATGACTTAAAGATTCTTTATCAACTGTGGCGGAAATGAAAGAAATGCAACTTGTAGGTCAAAACCGCAGGAAAGATCACGCTTGCTATCTATGAAGTTTCGTGAAAGAACTGGTCAGGTGAGGGGGGTCTGTTAGTACAGGGGACGGGGGCCAGGAGGAGAGCATTGGAGACACTGAATCCTGTGTGTGTGTGTGGTGAAAAGAGCTTTGCTAACACACAAATAGTGCAAATTTGCGTCTGTGTCCAGCCTTCAGGCAGCAGCAGCTCTGAGGACGAGAGACGAGGGAACTGATGAGTCTCTTTCTTCTGCTGTTGATTTTGACTAATCATTTGATTAGTTCTTCTTTGGCACAGGCTGTGTTTTCCGGTGCTGCACCTCTCTGTGAAAGGGCAGTGTTTCAGCTGACTGGACGCTTGGCACATCAACTGCTCGGCACCAGAGAAACCTGCATGTCAAGTTGATTCTAGTATTTAAAGCATTACACTCTGTGGCACCTCCATAATTGGCACATCTGCATACACTGGTGACACAATGGTCATCAAGTCAGATGATTTTAGAAGTTCCTCGGACCAGATTAAAGTGGTGGTGATCGGGCACTTGCAGGGGCGGAATATTTTGTCTAATATTAGCATCCTCTTTTAAATATAGGCTCTTTTAAATATTATATGAAATTACATTTACTTGCATCAGTGTTTGGTCAACTTTTTTTGGTGTAGACTTTATTTGATCTATTATGCTGTGGTGTTATTAGCCTTTACATTGTCTTCGTGGTTATTGTTATTTTTGCAACTATTTTAATCACAATTGTACAGGTGGTAGTATCCACATACTAGTTACTAATACATATGACTACAGTTCATTACTAATATACAAGATCATTACAAGCACCATTACAACGATATTAGTGTATTACTAATATAATGCGTTACTCTCTCACACCATACAAACCCGAAACATACAAACCTTCGTCCCCATCCGTCTGCCTGTCATTATCTATCTCCTCCCAATCCATGCAAAAAATCCCATCATGTCACCACATGTACTGTGTATGTGATGTCTGTATATTTGTGTTTTGCCATGTAAGGCTTGCTAAACTGCATTCTTGTATTTGTTTTTCTGGAGAAAAAACGGCGCATGCTCTGCTGCGACGACACGTCTGTGAAAACACATTTCCCGTTAAGGGACAATAAAATTCTATCTATCTAGTGAGAACTTGCAGCTGTAGGCAAATTGGGATTTGTGGGATTTAAGAGATGACAGACAAATGTGTGTGTGTGTGTGGTGATGAGATGCTCAAAGCTGCGAGCAGGTTGGAAGAAAAATGGCAGCGGTGCTGGAAAAAGCTGTAGTGTTAAAAGACCCCAATTACTCTTATGAGAAGCAAAAGAAAGCCATGTTAGCTGGCACTACCAGATAGTGTTGTATACCTCTACCCTACGGTTTCCAAAAATATCCGTCTGAACACCAATGAGGCAGAAGAAAATGGGTTATGTAAAGCACAGATTTAAACCTATGCAAGAACGGATAATGCCGTATTGAGACCGTTAGATTCCTCTGCTGCAGAAGCTGAGCTGAAGGCGGCCGCCGTCACACCGGAAACAAATGTAAAGTCTCTTTCTCTTAAAAGAAGAAAACGGTCAGGTAACACAGCTCTTTAATACACTGGGTCATTTCCCACACCCTGCTGTTAATATCACTCTCGCGGCGTATAACTGTACAACACCAAACATGCTTGTCACATTGATGCATGCAGATATTAAGAATTTAAGGGACGTGCACAACCACGCATGTGGAACATGAACCATGGTTTTACTTCAGTGACTATGGCTTGGGATAATGTGATAACCATTGCTATACTATATTAATCACATTACCCATTATAGTAAGAGCACGGTAATAATTATGCGCATGTTGTTGCTTTTTAAAAACCCAGAATCCATGTCGTTGAACAGTTTAAACCACTTTAGCTTAACATCCACCACTTACAACTCAAAATGACTTGCGAAACTGGTGTTTGCTCTCACCTCTTCGACTCTAAAGTGCAGATTAAAGTGTCGAGGACTGAGTGCACATCCAACAAACTTGCCGAAAGCACAGTGTACCCTTCTATCATCCCACCTTCCCCTGCTTTCAGTGGTCCTGCCCACAGATGAATCGACCTTTCAGAGCTTCACACCGTGACATATCGAGATGCATGCTAAGTTTGACCAATGGCAAACAAAGAATGACTCTAAAGGAGTGCAATGGATGACCAATTAATTTTTATACTTTAAAAAAATTTGCTACATGAAAAAGTTGCTTTTGATATTTACAGGACCTTTTTTATTTTAAGTAAGCGTTTATTTTTACACCACAGCAATGTAATAATTTGACACTTTTAATTAAATGGGGATATATTTGTGGTCTTCAGCTTTAACACGGTCTTTCTTGTTCTTTAGGTGGTGCAGAATGCAGAGCCAGCGGTTCATGTGAGGGGCCAGGAGCCCCTTACCGCCTCAATGCTGGCGGCTGCTCCCTTAAAAGAGCAGAAACAACTCCTGGGTACGTCACGCACTCTCACTTAAACATCGGTTTGAAGATGTGAGGACTTTGCTTTAATCTTCTCAAATTAAATCACTGATGTGACCATTGAAATAACTATCAGTAAAGAGGGTGTTTATAGGAATGTTACAACAGGGTGTCCAGGGGCAACTGTCCTGCAGGATTTGACCCCAGGTATTTTGGGACAAGTTGAAGCTAAACACTGCAGGGATTTGGCTGACCAGGATTTTACCCACCTGTAGTGCAGTGAATAAATTGAGCAACCGTAGTACTGTAATATTAACACATTCATGCCCTTTATTGCAATACTTCTGGAAGTAATAAAGAAACAGTGTTGACACTGAACTTTATCTGCTGCGTTACACTAAATCATGTCTTTTAAAACCCTTATGGCACACAAAATCGACATGCTGCATTAAATTGCTATATTGTTTCCGTCCCATACAGGTGAGCGTCTGTATCCACTTATCCAGGGTTTGCATCCTGCGCTTGCAGGAAAGATCACAGGCATGCTGCTGGAGATTGACAACTCTGAACTACTGCACATGCTGGAGTCTCCAGAGTCCCTGCATTCTAAGGTTCACCCAGCCAAAACGGTTACTCAAGCCGGTAAAGATCAGGTTTTGTTTGATCATTGTGACACGTTTTCTTTTTGCTGCTCTTTAGGTTGAAGAGGCAGTAGCCGTACTTCAGGCTCATCAAGCCAAGGAACTGTCAACTAAGTGAGGAAGCTCTGTAAGGCAGGTGATGTTTAGTCTTTTAGCTTAATATTTGGCCTTACTAATATGAGTTACTAATTGTCCTTTCACACGAGTGTCACATAAATGTTGTCTGTTTTATTTTATATATTTTTGCAGGCATGCAACTGAAGGTCTGTGAATATTGTTCCAGAGAATGGCGGACGGGAAAACGGCACTTCAGAATCATGTTATTTGATCCTTGGTTTGCACACTGCAAATGTCCTTGCTCTCCACAATCTTAAGTTTGTTCTGATATTTTGTTTATTTAAAAATAAAAAGGGGGAAAAAAAGAGGAAAATGACAAAAACTAAAAAAAAATGTTTTTTTGAAATTTCTGTGTGCAATAAAATGAGCTTGGCTTAATAGACATCCAAATGAAGTTCATAAGCGTGTTTCTTTTCTCCTGATGTTTTTATTTTCATTACAACTATAAAATGGTGAGTACAAAAACAAACAAAAGAAAAGTGGGGGATAATGTTAAACTGCCAATTACAGTTTACACAAAAAAAATTATGCCTAAAATATAAAATCAAGAAATCTAGTATATAGCAAGTATATCCTAATTTCAAATGCATAGAAAAGGCATGTATAATAGACTTGATCTACTTTGAAAATGTAAATCATCTCGTCAGCTGTGTCTTATTCCCTCATGAGCCCTTGTGTATTTAAACCCTGTGTTTCCCTCAGTCTTCCGTCGATGCCTAGATGTCTATGATGCATGGTGTCTCACCTGTTCATGCCTGGTTGTTACACGCCTCATCATTTGTGATGTGATAGTTTGCACCTTTTAGAATTTGTGACATTTTCGCCTTGCCGTTAGCTTAACCCACTATGATCTTGGTCTCAAGTACACTGTTGGCATGTGTATTTGAATACATGATGTAGAGGTTAAATAGGTGCTGTGTGATTTTTAAAGGCATTAAAAGCTGTGATCAGTTTTTCTGTAATTGAATTTATCTGTCAGACTTTATATGACTGAACTACATTGCAAAACGTTTTCTCAGGTAATCAGTGCCTGAGAAGTGCATATTTTGATTATAGCTAAATTGAGAAAACATTAAAAAAATGACTAAAACTTCTAAAAGACCTAACAAATCTTTTTAAGTTTCTTTAAAAGACCTGATTGTGTTTAAGATATGATACAATAAAGATCCATTTGAATCCATTGCCATTAACCAGTGCTCCACACAACATGCTTTACGTAACACTGCCATCTAATGGCACACTTCAAAAATATCAATGCTCTATTGAATATTACATTTCTTGGGATTAGTTATGAGACAAATAATCCATTTTCATGGCCAATGTCATCTCTCTTTAAATCATGCATTCTTTATATTAAGTAAATGGTTTTTAATAATTTACAATTAAGTTGATCGATCAAAACATAGGACATTTTTCAACGTTTCGGGAGTTAATAAGTCACAGGTTGTTATTTTATTATATTCTGCAAAATGCTCCAATGTTTCTGGAAATGGGGTTATATAAATGTAATGAATTGTTATTCGTAGTGTTAATAGTAGTTGTAGATTCACAACATGACCTAATGTTCATTTTAAAATATATAATACAAGCTGGATGCTTTCCTGTAGCTCAGTCAGTAGATTGGTGTTTACAATGCCATGGTCATGGGTTCAATCCCAGAGAAAGCAAGAACTGATTCAATGTGTTTCTTTAATGCAATGTAAGTCGCGTTGGATAAAAGCGTCTGCCAAATGCATGAATGTAAATAGAAGCATGAAGGTCACTCACTAAAATTGTATCTTTACAACTAATAGATCAACCCAGACAGAAACACTGTGTTGGTCCAGATCCGGCCCAAATCTAGTAAGCTTTGCATGTACCAGATGTAGGCCGGATCTGGACCAACACTTTGTTTCTGGGGAAACTTAACACTTAAAATTCATCAATTGTATTGATTCGCCTGCTCTTTTGGGGCTGCTGTTCAGCCAAACAAACTTTGTTTATATTGTTTTTTCTGTGACCAATGTAAAGCTGCTTTGAAACAATCTACATTGTAAAAAGCGCTATATAAATAAAGGTGACGTGACTTGACTTGTCTGGGAAGGATGTCACAAGCTGTCAAACGCTTGTACTGAGACGTGAACGAGACGCTGTTGAGACAAAAGGGATCCTGTTAATAAAACCTGTGCTCAATGATGCAAATGAAGGGGACCTCAGAACATAAAATCGGTACAGTAAACATTGGCATTTGGCCTGCTTGTATTTACAACGTTTGTCCACATTACTTTTTAAAACATGAATTAAAACAATTAAAACTTTTAAAGAACACTATCCTTGTTGGAAGCTTTTAAAAGAAGCCACATAGTCTTATTTTAAAGCACAAACAAAACCTGCCAGAAAAGTTTCGACCCAGTCCAAGTTAAATATGTGAGGAAAGCTGGAAAACAGACGAGTTTGTCCTTAAAGAGAAATGAGGAACATGTCAGACTCACTCACACATGCAACTGACAGCAGCTACAACACAAATAGAAAGAGAAAGTGAAAGTAAAAGTTCAGTCGGTAAACATATTTCGGTGGAGCTCGTGTTCATGTTAAGAAAACACAATATTTGAGCAATTCAGACAGGATGGACCGGCGGAAAGAAGATCCAACGGTATGATTGAACACACACGATTCAATATCAGCAGCAATGCCTTCAGTTTGCTGCACGCATTCAATGGGGACAGAATCACAGAAACATCGCCTGACAGAAACAGAGAGATAGCTAGGTGGTGTTTTTTAATGGCTGTGTAACTTTATTATTGCAAGAGAGATGTGTTTGACATTTGTGAGAGCATCAGTCACTTCGGTTTGTAACTTCCTGTTCAATTCATCTTCCTCATGCTCAATAAATATGAACAGGGCGAGAGTATTGAAAGTGATTTCGATATTACTGATGCTCTGGACTCGATTACAAATCGCTCGGTTTGTTGATAGGATTACAAACCGTTTAAAATGTTGAATTTTTAGGCTGCACTGCCTCGCTTGTCAATGTCAAAATGAGAGCCAATCAAATCAGAGAAGAGGCGGGTCTTTCTCTGAACACAAGGAAAACAGCGCTTATTTTTAGGGAGTAAATTCGCCGTATGATAATTTTCCCTCGCCAGAAATCTTACAGAGATATAGTCTGCAGCACGATTATTAGTTTTAATAGTGTGCGACCATTGAATATCGCCATGAAATATGCCTTCAAAATCCATTATATCCGCATATTAATGCCTGAGAATGCAGGTGAACCGACACTGTGTCTCAGGGAGCGTCTGCCAACTGCACCAACTGCTCAAAACGTGCAATGTGTAATGAATTAAAATGACTTTTAAAATTTAAAAACAGAAATACTTGCGTCTACTTGCAGTAGGTTTCTATTTGATGGACAGATTTTGCTACAGGTGAAATTGTATGCCAATACCTATTTTAATGTATTGACTAAACAATTATTTTAAGAAATAAAAAGCCCTACAGGGTTTTTTTCGTGTTTCAAAGGTTGTAGAAAATTCGTAGTGACCAGACTGAGTTACTACCGGTGAAATGCACAATCTAGTAGTAAGTAGTAAGCCGGTCTGACCACTACCCTTGTGAAAAACAAGTGTGCTTAATTGTATTGAAAGCGTATGTTTGTGTGTAAAAAAAGTGCACTTGCAGTTATTATAATTAAAATTAAATACAGAGAGTGCACTTAATAATACCATTTCTTAACATGCTTAAGTGCACTTTTTTTTATTGCAACATCAAGGTCATGGGTTCGATTCCCAGGGAAAGCAAGAACTGATTAGAATATCAATGTGTGTCTTGAATGCAATGCAAGTCGCTTTGGATAAAATGCAAAGCAAATGCCAAAAAAACAAATGCATGAATGTAAATTCTCATCAGTTCAATTTGTGGTTGTGTTTTGCTGAGTTTATCACTAAAACCTATTCTCTTGAATTCTCCTTCATTGCGCACTTTCTTCCTACAGCCACACTGTGACAGTGTTGATATCTGACTTTAAAGTATATTTTAGATCACATTCATTTCTTGTCAGTACATTGAGCAGTTCACTTTAACTGTATTTTAAAGACACGAGAAATAATGAAAAGTACAGTTAAAGCTGTATTTAAGTCCCACTTAAGTGGTTTAAAAAATCACTCAAAAGTTCAACTAAATGCATTTAATATGAACTTAATCTGTGATACGTTTGAAATCATTTACATATAATATGCATTTAGTTAGTCAAAAATATTACATTTAATTCACATTTAAGTGTGTGCCTTTAAAAAAATTTAAAGGCAAAAAAAAAAAAAAATCTTGAATTACGGTAGGCTCATTAAAGAAAAGAAAGAAAAGTACTGTACAAACCATATATATTAGCAGAGGCGTATACAATCAGTCAGTCTGCCCACTTGGCATTTACTATAACCTTGTAAATATCGTTCATTTTAATAAATGATTGGATGTTTATATTTTTGGAAACCTATGTGAATATCAAACTTAAACCTAAACTTGAACTAAACTACAAAAGCCAAATTCCAGTACACTTTACTTTTAACACTTAAATAGTACTATAAACCTTATATTGAATCTGTGCTTTGCTTCTTTGTACACTTTTGGTATGGTAATGTAAATGTTAAGCATCTAAACTTATAGAATGGCATTGTTAAGAAAGGAAGTAAGATTATTGGCATTAACCAGACCAGGTTATCAAATAGCTTTGAGCACTTGTCTTAGAGAAAGCTAGATCTATTCTTACAAATTGTACTCGTACACGTTATAGTATACCTGAACCTTAAATCAGTCAGCATAGACATTCATTTATTCCTACTGTCAGGAATAAACTGATCCAAACTTGTGTCAGAATGTCAGAATGTTGAGAATGTTGTGTTTGCTGTTTGCGTTTTGTAAGATATGGTTAAACCAAATCACCAAATTCACCCTTTGGGCTCATAATAAACTTTGATCTTGAACTTGATCATTTGGGTTGTCTCTGGCACTGAGGACCTTTCAGGAGTGCATGGACTGTGACGGAGGGGAGGGGAGGGGAGTGCGCAGCTTGAATTATCTTGACGACCTGCTCGTTGTGCACACGGGCCCCTGCTTTGGAATGCATGGGGTTCAGGGATCAACCTGGCCAAAATTTCACTGTGTCCCAGCCAGCAAATATACTTCCTTTGATTTTGATTTTGATTCTGCCCAAACGAGGACCTGGCTTTCGCCAAAACGCTCTCTGAAAATTCAGTGGCTTGCGGCGTTGTTCAAGGTCGAGACCTTGTTCCCATTCAGGACACTTCAGAGTCTGCTGGGCCTGATGGCAGCTGCCTCATTAGAATCGCTGGGACTGCTACAAATGTGGCCTCTTCAGTATCGGCTGAAAGCCCACATCCCTCCTTACGTCTGGAAAGCCTTGATCTCACAATCTTCGTTCAGTGAAGTCATGCTGTCCCGAATTGAGTGTCTCGAGGTGAATGGTTCAGGGCCGTGTCTTCAGGCGAGCAGAGGTCAACCTCTCACTGTCCAATATTCTTCTCAAATGGGAAGGAGGCACAAGCCCACGAGTGGCCCAGTTTGCATCTGTATGCCTTCTGCTTAGTAACTCCCCCAGGTCTTCAGATGAATCAAGGATGACAGAGTCTCAGTCTCTAGCATGAGCCACATTGGAGTGATGTCAACGCCCCTCTTCGACTGATTGGCTAGTGGAGGAGATGTCAATCTAGAACTAGAGGACCAGTGGTGACGCTGAAGCCCACTGAAATTACATGAAACTCGAACTGAAACATTTGGAAAAGCTACAGCATAACAAATATAAGTAGAAAACATGGATTTGGGTATGCATGCAATTGAAAAAAACATGCAATTTGGGTAACTTTTGGGTAAAATTAAACACCACCAGCTGACACAGATTATTATTATTTTTTGGTATAAAGACAAGAGACCACACCATCATTAAAGGTGGATAAGAATTTGGGATTGCTTGGAACTCCGAAATGGGAAATATGTAAAACAGATCAGTTAGACAAGAAGTCAGAGCAGTCTAAAGGTCTAACCTCGGTTTGTTGAATGCAGTCTGAAAGCTGTAGGATGAGCTAGTCTCAGTAGAAGAAGAATACACTTAAATTAGTGCTATTATATTGGCACTGGAAAGCCAAATCAACAATGTCATATGAAATCACTGCATTAAAATGAGTTTATGAAATGTACTTCTTAATGTACATTAAACATTACATGCGTTTATTTCTTAACATTCTTAACACACCCATTTATACCCAAGTGTGTTTTCATTTTAATTATTTGTTTTTCCAATAACTGTTACAAACATATGATGATATTGAAAATCTTGTTTGGAGCATTGAATTATCAAATTATCGCATACTTCAATTGATGATCATTAGTTGTATTTCTGAATGTGATTTAAAAGAGTATTTTTTTTTTTCAGAACAAGAAGAGGCATATGCAGAGAATAAGGAGTCCCTCACGGTACACCCGCCTCTATCGGCCAAGATTCGAGGGGAAATATTTCCGTCCTCGGTAAGTATATATCAAAGATCAAGATTAAGGCTGAATACAATCTGCAAACTCTTGAAACGTTGACTCTCTTAATTGAGTCATTTTAGTGCATCTGTTATGATTGGTTGCAAGAACAGAGAGTAGAATAATTAATTAACCCTATTTGCAGCAGTCAACTTTAATTAATAATAGATCAAAAGTAACAAACACTCTGAAAGAGGTGCACAAAGAAAGAAAACCAAAATATACAGGCAAAAACCAACCGAAAATGAGGGCCGTTTGTGCAAACATACTTAGGCCCTGTTTACACCTGGTATTAAGATGCGTTTTGGTCAATTAGATCACAAGTAAAGGACGCTAAATAAAGGTTTAAATGTAGTCTAAAACCTTTAGACATTGTCCAATTTCAATCCCCTCCAGAGGTAGTCAAAACACATTTGACACAATTGCTTTCGCATTGTAGACCTCAATAGATGCAAAAGACTCTCCTACCTGCCTCGAAGAAATCCGAAGTGGTTGAAAGTGGACAAAATAAATTAATTAAAGAGGAACGTGTCTCCCTCGTCTACATGTGATCCGATCAAACAACCTAAAAATCAATGAAAACAAGACTGCACGTTACGGCACCAGCGGGCATTTTATTTTTCTCTAGTGGGACAAATGAGAGTTGGCATCCAGTGTCACGATAAACAGTACAACTGTGATCGCCTATGAAAATGTACATTAAGAAACAGATTTTTTTCTCGAAAACAACTTATGTTTGTTATTTATCGCATATACTGACCATCTTCAGACGTTTTGTTGAAATGTTATCCTCTTATTGTCAATGCATTATCGCACACAGAGAGGTTGGGAAGGTAAATAGAGAATACACATCTGGCTTGCTTAGTTGGGGACACTTAACACTTAATATCAATAATATTGCTCTTTTAGAGCTGCTGTACACCCCCCCCCAAAAAAAAAAAAAATTGATTGCATTATTTTCCTGCAATCTCTGTAAAGCTGCTTTGAAACAATCTCTAATATAAAAAGCACTATATAAATGAAGGTGACTTGACATTTGTCACGAATGGGGATCGTGTGCGATGCGGAACGAGGAGACAGAGGCAAGGCAGGTTTCAAGCTGAAGCACACTTTAATATAACCAAAACAAAACACTTTAAATAACGGCACAAACTCGGAACAAAGAAGGCTAGCATCCACACTCCATCACCAAGACAACATTAACAAACAACAAAGACAAGGGAAACACAAGAGGGTTAAATACACAAGGGGATGACAAACACCTGGGGAGACTAACGATGTAAATGATGAACAAGATAGGTGCAGGAAGGGCACAAGAGGAAACACAGAAGGGACCCAGAAGTGAAACAACACCTGACACAACACACAGGAAGTGACAATAGACCTCACACACAGGAAGTGTAACATTGACCTCACAGGAAGTGCACAGATGACACGACAAACAGGACTAAGGGTAACAACATTAGACTCCTCTGCAATGTCTCTAGTTGTTAAAGGAACATTTCACCCAAAAAAGAAAATTCTCAGGAAGATCCAATTGTGAGGAACTGTCCTGCTGTTTTTGTCTATTTTATGGAAGACATTGGGACCCGAAACATGAAATTACTCTACACATCTCAACAATTATTGTGTAAGGCTCTTGAATAATGAACAGATGTGACCAAACATCAGGGTTTGAGCAAAGCAGAGATTTGAAAAGGCTGAAAAAAACATACCAAGCTCTAAGTCTCCTTGATCCAATTTTACAGACAAAGTAGTAAGTTGCTTTGAATTGATGTCAAATTTGAAGGATATAGACATTTTTTTGCCATGCCAATAAGTCAATTTTTTGGTATAAAAAATATAGTAGAGCAATGCACTGAATCATATTTTTGTTAAGTTATCATAATGAAGATTAATTCATTCATTTATAATGGTGATTACCCATATTCAGTGCTTGTTCATCTTTGGAGGCCCTCCTTTCCTTATTGCAGACCTTTGGTTTTAAGCAACACAAACAATTTGACTGTGAATCAATTAGGAAACATGTCTTGTGGTAGCGAACATTAGACTAAATATTGGTTGGCATGTGCTGCACGTGTTGAGGACACTGGAGGCCCTGTTGTTCATCCATCATTGTTCAGTATGCAGAGGGCCCAAGGACTGATGATGGGGGTTGATTTGCTTAGGTTGGAAAGGGAATACATATCTCTTGCTGAAGAGAAACATTTCAGATCAAAATTGATTTCATAACTTTAGTAATCTTTTTTGGGTTTGCTTTATAACAGGTGATTCAGGGTATAGCATAAAATTATACTTTAAATGAGCGTAAATCAAATAGCTCTCTGTGCACGTGACTTATTGAATACTACATCATACTCATGTTCTACTTTTTGATATGTGTATTTAAATTAATTAAACCTTGTACGATATGTTGTATGATTTAAACACAGTATGATCTCAATTGCAGTTTCTGCGCATCTCTATCGAAACAAAACCAACTCTCTGTAAAGAGTAATAATCAATTAAGATACAGAATCTTACACATTTTTATACTTGATATGTCTATTTAAATGTTTTAAACCTTGTATGATATGATATCTGTTTCACTTGTCATTTATGTAGCCCTGTTAGTATTTGTATCCATAGTTAAAGTTGTTTTAGCAATTTTCAACCACTGAATATTTTCTTTCTTTCTGTTCTCTAAACAGCTATTTACTTAGTTTGACTCCTTATATTTGAGTTTGTGGATGCCCTCCATCCTTCTGCCCTCACATAACTCTGTACATAAAGTTTCTCTGAATTTTTATTTATTTATTGGAATCAAGAAAAATCCCAAGCTGAGACTTGAACTCGGATCACCTCAAGCCCAACTGAACATTTTATTTATAAGCTTTTATTTTATTTTAGATTTTATGAGATATACAAAACATATTTGTTCAATAATAACTACAAAGAAATTTAAAACCATAGACAAATTGGTCTTCCAAAGTAATTGTATGAATGTCTGGTTAAAACCCCTGTCCATTTCTGGTTTTATCCAATACCGATACCAATACAAATACAAATAATTTTGAGATTGTTAGTGATACAGATACAAACATTGATCTGTATGTAATCTGTAATCTTTTGCACACCCCTATACTACACTGCTGTCACTAACAGGGTTGTGGGGTTAAGGGAAATGGCAAATACTCAATTTGCATATAGGAAGGGCTTTTATTAATAAAATAAAACAAACTCAAACAAAACTACTGAAAACATGACTTGACTTGACATACGACTACAAACATTTGACAACGAACCAGCACAGGACAGCAAACACAGTGAGAATAAATAGGGAACAAACAGGGCAGGCAATAAGGGAGGACAGTTGGGGCAAATCAAACCAATAACAAGGAAACAAGAAGGGTGGGGTTACATAATAGACAGAGAGCACATGGCACAAGAAACACACATGACGAGCCATGGGCTCAGACAGAACATGACATGAACACACAGCCAATGAGAACTCATAAGCCACGTGTTCACACAAAACAAGACGACAGGAAAGCATGCAGCCATCGAAAACAAGATAAAACATGACATGAAAGCATGCAGCCGATGAAAACATTTACTGCGTTCTACACAACAACTGACGTGGACAAGTGAGTGTGCAGGCCGAGCGAACTCGAAACCACACGCGCTCACAGAAACAAGACAGAGCACACGAGCGAACACTCATCTCGTGCGCTCACAATGGAAGACAAAAACACTGAGCACGAATGTCTGAATCCCGAAACACAAAACAAGACCGAAGGCCGGAATCCAAACATCACACACAGGAGAGTGCGGGTGAAAAAGACTATAGGATGTGACGTTAGGTGGAAGGCTAGTCTACTACGGGACTCTGGCAAGAAGTTTGACAGGAGACAGAGTTCGTTTCACTGTTTATCTCTTAAAGATGATTTACAGCCATTAATTCACAGAGGTGGTAAACATGGTTTTTGTCTGAAATAAACAAATAAAATATATATCAGAATTTGTCTGCATCCAATAACATAAATTCACCTCAGTATACAATACACAGATTAATGTTCTCAACATCATGGTAAAATGGCGCTAAACATATACTTGAAAATACACTACGCATCACTTGAACATATTTGCATATCTGAACGGATATGCACAACATAAACTGAATAACAGCGATCAGAAATATAGTTTCGTCATGAAATTGTTAAATATATCACAGTAAACAGATAGATATTATCACAAATGAACTTACATTCATGCACACACATTTACCACTCGCAGAAGATGGCGGCAGGAACGAAACTGAAAGTAAAAAGATTGCGGTGACGGAACTGCTGTCAGCGCGCCGTACATGCACAATGGTATCACGTATACACAACAGAAGAATACAAATACAAACCAATAAGGAATTTAGTACAGCGGTATTCAAACACACTTGAAGCCGCACGCTCACAGGAAGACATGACAATACAGCAGTGTCAAAGCTCTGTCATAAAACCAAGAGTAGACCAGACCGAAGTGACAGAACCCTGACAGTTACAGACACCGCTGGTAGAATTAAACGGTAGAACAGGGGTGGGCAAACTACGGTCCGTGGGCCATATACCACTGGGCTTCTTAATCCGGCCCGCCAAACTTGTAGAAGTTATATTTTTAAATAAAATTTTATTAAAATTAAACCACATTTCCTTCATTTTACCTTTCCCTGTAATGTCAGTGTTTCCCCATCAGATGGCGCACTCCAAAGACATTGACCTTTGCTTGAGTATGATTCTCTACTTCACTTTTTCACTTTGCACTTTGAGCTCTTCAGTAAAAATGAGCGGACCGAAGAAAAGAAAAGTAGACAGTGAGTAAAGAGTGGATAGTAAAGAGTGGATAGCTGACGTCCGATTAAGGGCTGTATGTCTGATATGCCAAGAAACTGTAGCAGTTTTTAAAGAATACAACATCAGCCGTCATTTTGACACAAAACATGCCAACTACGCTAGCAAACAGTCTCCAAAAAATTGGATGGCTACGTCTCTGACGCAAATGTACAGTTTTAGCACAGAAGATGCTGACGTTATTTTGCTCAATCTATGTATGTGAACAGACATTCAGCGTCATAAACATCTTCAAAGCCCGTCACAGAGGTTAACTAGCTGACACCTATTTCTCAGGCTTTCTGATAAGCAAATTCTGGTATGCTTTAGCGACTGATTTCATGGGTTTAACTGCACCTATCAGGAGCGAGCACACCTGGCGGCGTCGCCATTGGTTGAGCTGTGTGCCTCTTCGCTGTGATTGGTGTATGATTCCCTGAGTTTTCAGGCTTATCTGCTTCTCTTTTACGGGCAGGATTGAACACCGCTATTGAAAGGGAACGTCTCCGGTTACTATCGTAACCTCTGTTGACTGGGAGACGGGATTCAGACATAACTGCTTAGCAGCCTCCTGCGTTCGCGCTTGACCAGCTGTACAGTGTTCAGTTTTTAATTTGATTTAGCAATTTGCCGCATTCATGCCATTTACACTGTCTGTCAGCCAGAGCCGCATCGCGCGACAATTGGCCAGTTGTCAACTGCCGTTATCCTTTAAAGTTTCAGAAGTAATGTAAAGTTTGGATCTATTCTGAGAACAAAACTCACTCCAGACTTTGATGCACTTGCAAAAAAGGAGATCAACAAAACTTTCCCACTGAAACTGTATGGGAGTTTATCTACTGTGTTATTAAATGAATACATTTGGAAATCAAATTTTCAATGATCCCTGCACATTGATGTTTTGGTTCCTGTTCAAGGCCAAATCTTTTCATGTAACGGTTTTTACATTTTATTTATATTAGCTCACACAAACACACCATCCTTCTATTCTGGCCCGGCCCCTCTGACAAATTTTAGAAAGCAATGTGGCCCGCGAGACAAAAAGTTTTCCCACCCCTGCTGTAGAAGGAGCTCTAGTAGAGACCTTGAACTTTGGAAAGGAGCTTTATAAATCAAACTTATTTTTATTATTGCTATTATTATTGTTATTACTCTATGACAAAAACATTAAGAAGCAGTGTTGCAATAAAGTTTGACCTCCCACTGGGTAGACAGTGAGTAAAAAAAATGTGCATTTCGATAACACTGCTTTGGTTATTTGATATACTACTCTGTCAAAGTTACCATATAAAACCAGTGTAGAGTGCTTATACAGGGTAATAAATAGTTATTAATGAATAACTGTTAGCAGCCTGAATTTGAATCTAGGCAAAAATTTGTTTCAAAACAACTATATATTATAAGGAAAACTAATTTGACCCATTATTTAATCTGGTTATTTCAGTTAAATAGGTACAAATTATTGAGGGCTTTTTATTCAAATTTCTGGTCAGGCCTACCAAGTGTATAATACAAAGGGAAATAAAATATTGTGACTAGCATTTGGTTTGACAATGACCATGGATAACAGTCTTATGATTATTTTTCACTTCTTAGCTTCAGGTTTTTCAGGACTATGGAGGAGCGTTTTTTTCCTCGCCCGAATTTTGCACAGAGGTTCCAGAGGTATAATAGAGGTCATTGGACCGGCCTACAGCTGAGCCGTAAGCCCAGAGCCTCTTCTCCTTCCAGACAGCGGATCAATAAAGCCCTGGACAAGAGTTCCTTCACAGCACTTAGACAACACATCAAACCCAACCCCACAGGTTAGCAGATTGTGTGTATCTGTATGTACACGTTTGTTGCAAATTGTGATTCTTGACTTTTGCGTACAGTGCATATATGGCCTTGCATCCGTCTTAAAACTAGGCGGTAGTGGTACAGCATTCGGCATTCTCCTCGTCGCAGCTGTGCAGAATTTCTCAAAGGTCTAGCCTCTAATTACCTGTAAATCATAGGCATTCTGATTAGTCATCGCCGAAATGCCAGAGTCCACGCTCGCAGACTGAATTCAGCATTCTCATTATAATCAAGTGCAGATGAATAAAAAATTCATTTCACAGTGAAGTCAGCTTCAATATATTATAAGGTATTTATGTTTTGAATAATGTCTACGCTAATACTTATTCAAAACATTCACTTTAGCAAACTAAGTAATATTTGCTGTTTATTTTGATAATAAAATGATTTTTACTCAATAAATGACCTGTCATTAAAAAAGGTTCATTTAAAAAAAAAAAAAATCCAGACACAGAACTATGTAAATGTCATGGAGGAATAGGGAGGACAAAAGACGCAAGTACACGGATGACTTTATTTGCAAGTCAGATGTAACGCAGTTCTTTGTTCAGGGAGGAAGGAGCATTAAACAGACTTTAATTATAAAACTAAAGCAAACACAAAATAAAAGTACATCCCTCGTTTATCCTGTATTTCCTGTTATCACTGTGAAGCTGCTTTCAAACAATTTATATTGTAAAACCTGCAATATAAATGAAGGTGACTTGACTTGACTTAATACTAACCTTTTTTTCACGTAATCTTATAAGTCTTTTTGGGGTTTACAAAACAATGAAGTCATCTTTTCATTCATTACAGCTTTGGTAGGATGTTGGCAAGATCCAAATAAGATGGTTTACTCAATAGCACACTCACCAATGTGCTCAATGTATTGGTAAAGTGATTCCCGTTAGCTCATTTTCCCGACCATAACCCGCAGACGCAGATAACCCGCACCCTTATATAACCCGCGCCCATAGATTGATGAACTTTTTTGTGTAAGTTCACATTTTGAATTTCGAATGTTGCTCGCATGACGTCAATTCTCCATAACTGTTCAGGCTCGGTACACAGTGCAGAAAGCAAACACAAGTCAGAATCAGAAGAAAAAGCAAAAGTAGTCTCTCCCGCTGTGCAGCAGCTCGTCCCTTAAAAAGCGATTCTACAGGTGATAGAATCTTAATTCTACGTCTTCTTGCATGATTGACAGGTCAGACAGCCTATCAGCGCCAGCTGTCAGAGTGACGGTACAAGTGCCAGACACAACAACCCTTGCAAGAAAGAAAAACAGAAAGAAAATACAGAAAAAATCGTCCTTAGGGACGTAACAAATATATTGAAACATTATTATGTGTAAAAAATTTATGATATAACCCTCACCCTTATATAACCTTGTATATAACCCTGCGGGGTTTGTAAAATCTGGTATAACCCGCGGGTTATATGCGGGAAAATATGGTACTTTGCTTTTACTCGTGTTGCTTTATTTTTTTGTTTGATTTGCCCCTCCTACCCCACCGGTCTCTTTGCCCATTGTAATTTTGGGTCCAAAAAGTGGTGCGTTTACATCATCAACACGAGAACATAAGTGCAAGCAGCAGCTGTTTGAGATACCAAATTCACTGTCTTATTTATGTGATATCGGATGGACAACCAAAACCAAAACAGACAGTACACACACACACAAAGAGAGAGAGAGAGATAGAGAGAGAGACAAACAGGTGAGGTGCCTGCTGTGGATGTGCTTGAAGAGATGTGAAAAATGCAAACTGAAGGCCATTTATTAGAAGAGCATATATGAGATATGCTTTATACTATTATAGATGCGACTACAAGTTCTATGCCATCAACAATAGTTTAGTTCTGCATTTTTGGACAGATTGTGTTCATTTCAACAACAAACTGTAGCAGAGCTCAAATGAACCAACTTTGAGGACAAATGGAGTTGGGTTCGCTCCAAACACTTTCTAGTGTGAAAGCACCTTTAGAATATGATGAGTCCATTTATTTTGTATGTATGATTTTAGACAAATTATTAGCATCTTTATCATTTGGATTTCGCAATGTTTTACCTGGGACCATGCTATATAATGCTGTTACTGTTGTATCTTTGATTTATTTTAATCACAGTATTATTTTAATACTGATTAATGAAATATATATATATATATATATATATATATATATATATATATATATATATATATATATATATATATATATATATATATAATTCTGCTGCCTTAAGCTAACATTGAAATTGCAGTTCTGGATCCTGTTTATCTCCTCAATCAAAATTCAAGGATTCTGAATAATGCACAGCTCTGGCATGTACATTTGTGTGGGTGTGTGCGAAAGTTTTGTGCATGTGCATGCAGACGTGCATGTCTGTTTTTAAGTTGGCTAAAAATCAGATGTGGCATGTTGAGAAGATTTTCCTCCCCCTCCATCTCACACAGTTATGTGCCTGATGACTCACTGCTTTTTTGTGTTGCTTTAAAAGTGAGATATAATGAGAAAGAATGTGCCTAAATGCGTGCGAGTGAGTGACGTATGTGTCGTGTATGTGAGAGAGAGAGAGAGAAAGAGAGAGTAATCATACATGTTTATATGCATTTAAACATCTAGGTACAATACAATTAAACACCACAAAAGCCAAATGTTGTGAGGCATATTTTTCAAAATGACACCACACAGATTTTCTTAAGGACAATTTTCTCTTTTTCTCACCCTTTCCTTTTTATAGACACTCCTTGGCCATCCTCTGGAGACAAAACATCACTGCCAATCACAGTAAGAGACCAGAAACTCCTTGCATTATATAATTATGATCGCACTTAAAGAAATGTTTTCTGGTTCAAGGTAAACTTGATTGAACGAGCATGACACCAAGAGGACCTTTAGCTGTTTTTATCACACTATAACATGGAAGAGGCTGACGACTCATTTGCAGTGCTGAGCTTATTGGGCAAAAGAAAAAACAGCACTGTATTACAGGCACAAGGAAACAAAAGCAAAGGGCAAAACTAGGTAGAGGAGCACAGAAAAGTAAATAACCAGTAGATAACTGAGAATTTATAGATACAGTCCTTGATGAGTGTAAGCAACACACATATGCGCAGAAAGCTGAGATCAGTATTTGGCTGGTGCTGATCGTGAGTGAGTTCCACCGAATTTCCCTAAGCCCTGAAACCTCAACACCATTTTAAAGTGTGTTCCACTTCATCAAGTAGCTGTAATGTGCGCTCTGTTTTAGCTATGGCGGAGTTCAGAACCCACATACTACATACTGAGTAGGTACTTCATTTCAATACGTACTTAGCGGATGCTAAAAGAGTATGTGCTCTATAGCCTGAATGCGTTTAGAATGACTGCGATCTGGACATGTTCTGCAGTGCTGATGCTAGTACTATACTTACTATACTTATACTATACTATATACTATATGTACAGTGGAACCCAGTTATGTCGACGGCCTCGGGGGTTGCAAAAAAGTGTCGAAATAACCGATAATCGGGAAAACCAACAGCCAATATGGCCATTTGTTTGATGAAGCGATCGGCATGCTATAAAAATTTACATACACTGTATATGTTTGCTAACAACAAAAGGCATATGTGCACCAACTAACAGCAGAGATTGTAACGGCTACTTTATGTTTATGTTGGGAATATACCTTTAAGATGGCGTATGTTGTGTGTGCGTGCTGTTCTGGTGTGAGCGCGCACGCGGAGGAGAGGGTGTTTGAGTGAGGAGAGAGATGGATCGCTCTACCGCTGACTGTTATATAGCATAATCTACAGTTTCTATTTTCCTTCTTTTATTTGTGATGTTTGTCAGAGTGTTTTCTTTTTCCTGGTTTGTACTAACGCTCTTTACATGTTTGAGAAGAGTGTGAAACCCATCTATAAAGCTTGTGTGACTAGTTTAAGCGCCTCAAGTTTTCTTTCATTTCCATTTAATATCTGTGCAGTCGCCAATCACTCTGACAGCCGTTACAAGATTCACCAGTATACAATAAAAACCACCTTTGATTCTCGATACAAACCTTTAATTATGTTCTTCAACATTGCAAACACAATTTTGCTCACAGGGTTTTGCTCACACATAAACACATTCGCTCATAACACAGTCATTTCACTCTGACACAGTTCTGATAGTATTGCACACGCGGTTACTATGGTTTCTTTACAAACTCTAAAATGCTTTGTTGCTTTTGCATTTAACGGTCTGCTTGAAAACAAATGCTTCTAAGCTTCTATCAGTAACGACGTCTTTGTCGATGTCAATGTAATCTGGGAATTCCTGGACAGTGATGGTCAACTCCTGCGCCTCTTCCATGACAGCATCTGTAAAGTTAGATTTTTGCACGAGTTGTTCTGCGGCTGCACGGCACTGCGACCAAGAGTGAGTGAAGCGTCATTGGAGTGAGCGACTATACAGACTGAAGCTCGTGCAACGTGAACATGCGCAGTGAACTCGGTACTATCATTAGTCACGGGGATCGAGATAACTGATGTGAAGTGGCGAATTTGTCCCTCTTTTGTGCTCGAGATATTAGGGTTCGGCGACATAAAAAAATTGACATTACCAATAAGAAAATGCTAAGAAAAATAGGGGGTTTGGCGGTTCCACTTGGCCTGGAGCATGGAGGGCCACCCCACCAATGGGCTGGTAACCTGCTTGTGCACTCCAGGAATGAATGGCACTGGGGAAAGGCTCTGAGCACTAGCATGGGCTGCCCTGAGATTCCTATTGTCCAGCCTTCAGCATTCGGGACATAGTGGGAGCTTCCACTCAGCGGCCTGGGAAAGCATCCCGAAGGGGGCAGTGCAGCCGAGTCTTCATCTCCAGAGGACTCTAGCCTACCCGCCGATGCAGCGATCGACATCCGATCCTCTACTGGAGGAATAAAATGCTGGGTCCTCCATAAAAAAGGTTAGCAATCTCGTCTGGAAACTCCACAGATTGCGGTGTGCTAGAGATTGCTCCCACTGTGATCCTCAGATCACCCTGCCTATTCACCGAAGTAGCTCTCTGCTGAGCAGAGGAACCAGATTGGGGCATGGGAGAGGGGACTCCACCTGCTTGGAGTGCACAGGAGAAACAGGTTGCAGCACAGCTTACAGGACTGCAAAAAATGTTCTTTTAGACAAAGCAGAATGTGATTGCAACCACCGCTGAAGCAACGTCACACCAACACCTCGATGAGCTTCCCTTGACTCATAGACTCTGTAACGCTCTTCCATGAATGCAGAGCTGAAAGAATCGCTTGGCTCCGAAGCAAAAAGCTGAGTGCTCTTCTTTATATACCTGCTTCGTGGGGCGGAGCGCATGATGCTAATCTTGCACACCGATGTGCAGTGGCTCATTTAGTTTGCACTGGAAGGTGGCTGTCAGAGAAGATCCCAATTCCTCGGCCGCTCTGACGTAACATCAAATGTGACTGACTTAAAGAGAACAAAATGATCTTACTTTCTATTTTTTTTTTAGGTTTTCCTTTTTCATTCCACAAATGCCGCTGTCACCCTGCCTTGCAGCCACAAAACCTCTGCAGCAAATTCACAGAAATCAAGAATCATAAAAGTGTTGTAATAATGTTTGTATAAATCAAAATAAATAAAATAAGTACGTACAAATTTTAAAAGAATTTCTATAGAATCCTCAAAGCATTCCACTCTCCACCGGATACATGTGTGCTCATCTGAAACCCAACAAGCTGTGTAAAAATGACACATCATGTGTTCTGTCCAGTATTGACCCAGTGCCGGGTTGCCAAATAACCCAGAAACGATTGTTTTTAGCACAGATTTTTTTTTGTTTTTTTTGTGCAGGAACTACATTGGGCACCCATGTGCTAAAACATGTCAACAACATCAAAAAGGCTACAGACTATCATGATAAAATGCTAAAACATGTTAGCAACATGCTAGCAATGTGTTAAAACACACAAGCAAAATGGTAATAACATAGTAAAACATGCAGGAATGTGATCAAACAGTATACTAAAAATGTTTACAGCGAGTTAGTGACATGTTGAATATAGCTATAGGCTATATTAAAATGCTAACAGTTTAAGAAATGCTAGCACCATGCTAAAACACATTACAAATATGGTAGCAACGCGCAAAAACATGTCATCTAGATCTAGCCTAATTTAAGTTGAGGGAAAACTTGGAGCTTGAGTTGAATCTCATGCAAATTTGTTTACCAATCATTAACATCTGAACTATTGTGATATAATCGATTACTATTCTTATCTGAGCAGAGTTATAGTGTCATGTCTGTAAACATATGTAAACACATTTTAAAAGCATTACTATAAAAATATGTTCAGATTGTTTTTACAAACTGTGACATATAACATTAAACTCTATGCTTTTAGATTTAAAGATTGATGATGTCCGTAATTGTGATTTCTGCAGGCGTCACAGAAGGCCAGCAAGAGAGACAGAGCCATACAGAAGAAACAAGAACAGATAGAGGAGGTAAATTGATGTGTGTGTATGTGCTCAAGGTATTCCCAATGTTGTAGGTACCAAATGTTAGAAAAATGTAAAAAAAAAAAACAGGTGTTTTCTGTGACAGGTAGGTTTAGGCTTAGGGGATAGAATATACTGTACATAATACTAAGTAATATGTACATATACTGTAATATAAAAATGTAAAAATAAATATAAAACAGTAAAATAATCAAAGGCAGGCTATTTTACCAATAACAATAAGTAAAACACATTCATGCAGCAGCATAATATAGTTGTCATTCTTGTATTTATGGTTACTTTTACACACAGTTTGGTTATTTACAAAAGACAAGAACTACATTTTCGGCATTTTTACATTTTCGGCTCTGCTGTGTGAACGGAACCACAATGGAAAACAAGCTGTCTGTTGTGTCTCAGACACACTGCGTGTTTAATCTGTATCAAGCCCAAAACATCTCTTTTCAAGCAGTGTGTCACTTCAGTACTTTGTGATGCTTCACGCAGTAAATGTCTGTATTGTAGCAACATGTCAAAAATGACAGGAATAAGTACAAGTCAAGGATTAAAGTGCTTATGTCAGTCTATCATTGTGAGACACAGCCATGGATTGACATGAACACCCGCCAATTTCAGCAGGTCATGTAACCCACTCACTCCTACTAGCCACTTTGCGGGTTGAGTTATATGTATATATATATATATATATATATATATATATATATATATATATATATATATATATATATATATATATATATATAATATATATACATTTTTCAATTGAAGTCTTTTAAAAGGCATCTGAAATAATAAACTCTATGCAATGTAGTGTTGTCAAAAACATTGATTTAGACGGAGAGAAACCCTCCTCACCTCATAAACTCATTTCAGCATCATTGCCGCTTCATACTAAATTTAGTTATTTTTCATTACTTATTGCACTTAAACAGTAAATAATGTAAAAACCGCAGTCTTGCTGAGATTTCATGTAGACACAGTTATGTTTTAAGTGAACATAATAAGTTGAGAAAGATTAAAGTGTATTAAAGTGACAGCAGGTAGATTAGGTATAATATACCTGCTGTCAAATTATGAGGTAATATTAAATACAGTAATACCTTGAGATACGAGCATAATCCGTTCCAGGACAGAGCTCATAACTCGAATTGCTCGGATCTCAAATCAAATCTTTTCTCAAAAAAATTAATCTGTTCCGGCCCTCTAAAAAACTCCCTTGTTAGTGCTAATTACAATGGAAAAAAAAACATTTTTTAAAATTGCTATAGAGACACACATAAAAAATTATTTATTTATTCAAATAAAATGTGGTTTTAATTATGAATTCTTACTTTCGAGACAGACGGCCCTCTAGTGGATGCAATTACCTCATAAATGAGGCGCTTGAGCTGCTCCGAGTGCTCCTAGCATTGGCGTCTGTAAGCTGCTCGTATCTCAAATATTTACTCGTATCTCAAAGCAAAAATTTGCTTAAAGGCTTGCTTGTATCTTGGAATACTCGTATGTCGGGACACTCATATCTCAAGGTATTACTGTATATGTATATGCCAATTTTCCCCCCATGGTATCAATATCAAAATTTAGTCCAGTGAAAATGCTGAGTCAAGTCACCTTTATTTATACAGCGCTTTTTACAATACAGATTGTTTCAAAGCAGCTTTACAGTGGTCACAGGAAAACAATAAAAATAAAGTTTATTTTGGTTGTACAGCAGCTCTAAAAGAGCAGTAATCAATAATATTGATGGATATTAAATGTTAAGTGACTTCAATGGAGTTAAGTAGCTAATAACTTTGGAAAAAACACAAGCCGCAGTTGAACACAACCAGTGGCTGATGAGCAAAAAGGTCAAAGTCAAGTCCAAAGTGAGAATACGCACAAATATATTTTTCTGGATTTGTTATCTTGCTAGTACACCAGTAATGCAGATGATAATTCAACCATGAAATGCAGAAACTGTGATCACATTAATATATGATTAACTGCGTAGCATTGGTCACTCCGCTTACATCGACAATAAGTTCAATAGTCAATGGAAAAGGAGCAAAAGAGAATCAAGACAACAAATGACAGAGGACAAACTGTGATAGGGGAGTTTCAGCAGATGCACAGTAGACTAGAATGTAAAATGAATGTCAACACAATGTAGAGAAGGTTCACTGGCTGCCTGGTGAGTGCGGCCGGGGGTGTGAGCGAGAAATGGAAATCCCGGAGTGGATTTGCACCAGCAGATTGATTTGATTACATGGATTGAACTCTCTCTCATCTACAGTACTGCTAGATAGGCTCCTCGGGGCAGTGATCCCTCACACGTCCCTGCCAGGCATTCTAGGTATTGCAGAAAGTCATCTCCACAGAAAATGCACATATTTTTCACATCATAACTTGCAGCAGAAATAGTAAGAGTAGTGCTATTCTGAATATAGCTGTGTTTTGAGACCTGTCTGTAAGTTTTTGTCTTCAGTGTGTTACACAACTTAAATCTAGGTCTATTATATGGTGTGTTTTCATTGCAATCATAGTCATTCATTCTATTTTCAAGAAATTGCACAGCAGAGCTCATGATGCGATGACTCAGATACATGCGGAATGGTAATTTACCCCCCAGCGCACACACAGAGACACACCATCTCTATGGTTACCACGGATGAGGCAGTAGGTGCTATTTTGAAGTGATCCGGTAATAGCTAGGAGCTCAAACACATAGAGTTACTACAAGACTGCAGTAATGATTTGAAGTTGTTTGATCACAGATTCCTGCTTCTTTATGCACACATAATAACGGTTTTAGCGAAGGTGAAACGCAAATTATTTAATACTTTTTCTCTTAGTGATATAGAATTTCACATTAATTGGCATTGGTTGTTTTATGTAACCTTGTATGTGATGATTTTATGTAACCCTGATCAAACATTTTCTGAGGCAAAACTACATATAGATTTTTATATTTTAAGTGAAAATGCTGCTTGCCTGACTAAAATGTCCTCCGTGAATGTGGGGGTGATGCTCTGATGCCTAAACACTGTAGAGTAATGCCACTTCCCTGCATGGCAGATGGTGCTCAAGTCTTACCATTGCAGGTAGACATTTTGGTGGAATTAACTGGAGCCATGCATCATTTTGTTTATATTTTCCATTGAAGAAGCTAATACTCAGAAATCAGCAGTGTCGAAAAACTCTTTAAAAAACCAAAGTAATATGCATAGCCCATTCATTCCTTTAAATTGGTCTCTTCAACACTACATAAGTAGCTGATGTTATGGAAATTAAATTGTTTCCTGAAGTCATACGACTTTGGCAGTTTGATACGCACTCCTGGCCACTGGTTCAAAGCAATTCCCAAAGGTTTCAAAGCCTCAAAAAGCAGTGCTTCAGAAGCATCCATCACTCGTGTTCTAAGGTAAAATCGGTTAGCACTTTTGTCTCTATTCAGTGTGTCTGTTCCTCTGATGGGCAATAGTGTGAATCACTGTCCAAAAGAAAGAATAAACATAAAATAAAGATGAATTTACATGGATATCATTGAAAATCTGATAATGTCAGTACAGTCAGATCAATCATGTTTTCTGAATATTAATTTTCTCTTGGCGACAATGGTGAGAAACCAAATATCCATTAGGTGACAGAGGTGGAGAGAAAGAAAAATGACACAAACACACACACACACACACACACACACACACACACACACACACACACACACACACACACACACACACACACACACACACACACACACACACACACACACACACACACACACACACACACACACACACACACACACACACACACACACACACACACACACACACACAAACACACACTCTTGAATACAGAGGACTTTACAGGGACTCTCCATAGGCATAATGATTTTTATACTGAAGTTGTATTCTCTCTCTCCCTACGCTAACCCTACTGTAGCACTACATTTGAGACAATGTAATTAAAGTAAACTCTTCTTTTCTCCGTTTCTTTTAGACATAATTATAAATTAAGTTAGAAATAAGTTAGTTCAGTGTAGTGGATCCACTTGGGTTTGATAATCTATTAAGGTTTTTGGCCTTTACTTCACTTGCGACGATTAGGAAGGGGTGTGTCCATGTCTATTGCCCCTGAACTGGTTGCCCCTGAATATAAGTGACAGGCACAGCCGTCCAAAGAGGCCACGGAGGGAATGTCTGGTTTGTGGTGGGTGCTGTCAATGGTTCCCATATTTTCCTTTGCCATCTACTTTGTCCAAAAGTGCAAGCGGCCTGGTGTACGTCACCAGCTTTCATGGTCAGCAGCTTGTGGCGGTAATCAATAGCAGAGGTGGTGTGGGTCTTTTTCAAAGTGTTTCATATCTCTTTCGAGGTGCCCCTCTGTCACCGTGGCCAGTTGACAGCTCTCTATACAATATGTTCTTTGGCAGGGAATCATCCAACATCCTGGATACGTTCCCTTCCCAGCGAAGCAGAATCATCATGAGCGCTAATGATGCCCGCTTGCTTGAGGACATAAGTGTTGGTAACAAATTAACTCCAGTGGATGTTGAGGATGATGCGGAGGCAGCAATGATGGAAGCATTCAAATAGGAGGAGGTGGTGGCTCTAGATTACCCAGGATTGTCTGACCATATAGGAGGGGGGTCAGTACGACAACTCTTAATACTGGCATTTTGCCAGACTCGTTTATAGATTCTGCCTCGTTTGCCTTGGCCATTCTGTTGCCTATTTCTTTGTCAATCTTGGCATCAGAGGATATCACACATCCAAGGTAGGTGAACTGGTGGAATACGTTCAGTTCTGTCAATTCAGTGAAGATGCTTGGTGGTCGATACTCTTCCTTGGGAGCAGCCTGGTGAAGTTCCTCAGATTTCTCCAGGTTAAACTCAAGACCAAAGAGCTGATAGGTTGTTACTTGCTGTAAGGCAGCTTCCGTGTGAGCAGCAAGGACGGCGTCATCCGCGAAGAAAAGCTCTCTAATCATTTGTTCCACGGTCTTGGTGTGGGCATGAAGTCGCTTTAAATTGAAGAGGTTGCAATCAGTCCCAAAATCAGATATACACTCACCTAAAGGATTATTAGGAACACCATACTAATGAGGTGTTTTACCCCCTTTCGCCTTCAGAACTGCCTTAATTCTACATGGCATTGATTCAACAAGCTGCTGAAAGTATTCTTTATGGTGAAAGCATTCATGGTGGTCATAAAGGGATGGACATGGTCAGAAATGATGCTCAGGTAGGCTGTGGCATTTAAACGATGCCCAATTGGCACTAAGGGGCCTAAAGTGTGCCAAGAAAACATCACCCATACCATTGCACCACCACCACCAGCCTGTACAGCCAAATTCTGACTCTACCATCTGAATGTCTCAACAGAAATCGAGACTCATCAGACCAGGCAACATTTTTCCAGTCTTCAATTGTCCAATTTTGGTGAGCCTGTGCAAATTGTAGCCTCTTTTCCTATTTGTAGTGGAGATGAGTGGTACCCGGTGGGGTGTTCTGCTGTTGTAGCCCATCCGCCTCAAGGTTGTGCGTGTTGTGGCTTCACAAATGCTTTGCTGCAAACCTCGGTTGTAACGAGTATTTATTTCAGTCAAAGTTGCTCTTCTATCAGCTTGAATCAGTCGGCCCATGACCTCTGACCTCCAGCATCAACAAGGCATTTTCTCCCACAGGACTGCCGCATACTGGATGTTTTCCCCTTTTCACACCATTCTTTGTAAACCCTAGAAATGGTTGTGCGTGAAAATCCCAGTAACTGAGCAGATTGTGAAATACTCAGACCGGCCCGTCTGGCACCAACAATCATGCCACGCTCAAAATTGCTTAAATCACTTTTCTTTCCCATTCTGACATTCAGTTTGGAGTTCAGGAGATTGTCTTGACCAGGACCAACCCCTAAATGCACTGAAGCAACTACAATGTGATTGGTTGATTAGATAATTGCATTCATGAGAAATTGAACAGGATTTCCTAATAATCCTTCAGGTTTAGAGGTTTTTAGGTTTATTGGGTAGATGCCACCTTTGTCATCAAGGTCTTCTGTTGCTTTTTGGAGCACATGCTGAAATAGATTGAGAACAGTTTCATGTTTCATGCTATTCTGTGACAGACCTGACCTGACCAAGCTGCTCTTCATGTGGCTGAATGATCATGGTAAGGAGCTTTTCAATGATTTTCCACAGTTCTGCTCACCATATCCAATGCCTTCTTCAGGTCCACAAATGTGACGTACCGTACAGTTCTTTATTTTGTTTGTGACAACATTTTTCCTGGATCTGTCTCAATACAAACACCATGTCAGTTGTGCTCTGCATTGATTCTCTGGAGCAAGTTCTTCTGCAATGGTGGGAACCAGTCTGTATAGCAACACTTTTGCCTAAAATAGAGAGCAGACTTATCCCACGGTAGTTTGAGCAGTCAAACTTTTCTTCCTTGTTTTTGTACAAATCGATGACGACTGCATCTCAGAGGTCTTGTGGAAGTTGCCTTCGTTCCCAGTAGCAAACAAAGAACTTGTGGAGTTTGATTTGCAACGCTAGGCCTCCTCTCATCCATATCTAAACAAAATACAGTAATAACGTGTTTGGCACATCATTTCCATTTTGAAATTGTTGTATAATGCAACTCAGTTCAATCAAAACTAAGAAAATTTGACAAAAACACAATTTGTCACTTGTCACAACTGTCTTCTTTACAACAAGAAGCAGTACATGATAAATACTTGTAAAATGAACCATTTTAACAGAAGTGTTTTTCTATGGCTTCTGCTATTTAATCATTAGCTTTTCTTTGTTGTTATTAAACATGATCGATAACTAAACCAAGTTCAGTATCAAAACACACCAAAAGCACTGGTCTCTCGTTCAGGGGAGTTTCCTTATATACTTATTATAGAATTATATACTCATTAATCTCTTTAAATCTTTCTGCTTCATCTGCCGTTACATTCCATAGTAATTCCTTAGAGGCATATTTGTACTCAAATTTCTTATAGACTCTTAATGAACTATTACTTTTGACCCATTTTCTTTATGTTGTTATATTATGAATCAATATAGTATTCAGTTATACTCCGTTTCGACTAACTTTAGATTAACCTGGGTTACACAACCCCTAAACCTACCCATCACACAAAACTTGCTGCACTTTTACATAAATAAACAAAAATAAACAGTTGTAAACGGGACACAGGATGGGAATTGTGTTGTAATACCCAAGTCATTACACACATCCGTGTCCTACAAGAACACATACATAATAGTATTTCTGTTGTGATAGTAGTAGCTAATTACTTTTTATATTAGCACGTACACACACACACACGCACACACGAGTGCACGAGTGGAGTGGAGCCTCTTAGCCTCTCTCTGAAGCAAATGCTGACGATCCAGAACTGATCACCAGAACTGAACACCACCATCATCATCATCATCATTCATGAAACCGCACAGGTCTGTCATCGTTGTCATTACTGTAGTCTCAAGATACTTCTGTCATTGCTTTGTGTAGAACACCATAATACGTATCGGATGAGAGAGAGAGAGTAAATTTATAATATTAAGGTTTTATAATTAAATAGATTTAATTAAAATATATTTAAAGTATAAATATGCATATTTTAAACATTCTGGTACCTAAACACATATATGGAAATTCCTAGGGGGGCCAATCCTACTTCACGGATTTTCACCTGTCCGGTCCACATTAACCGCGATAAATGTTGTTTTTTTCTGTGCGTGTGGCAGAAGGACTATATGCACAGTATTTATGGTGTTATTTTGAACTCTTTCCCCACCACTGATGGAATTTTCTAGCAGTCCATGTCCTCACTGTCATAAGATAGCGGGTGCTAAAATGCATCTGCTGAAAGAGTACAGAATCAAAACCAGACCAAAACACAGGCGAAAAAGAATCAGAAACAAGTGATGGAAGCATTGATTACACATATGTTTTAACTCAGAATGCTGCTTTTTTATGAAACTTACAAACATTCAAGTGTTGCTCAAAAATAATGCATTGTGTTATTTCTTTGAAATTTTCCTATGCTAGATGCTTTGTTCTTGCATATATCAAAATATTCTGGGGGCCATAACAGTTTTGCAAAACTGATGAAACCTTTTTTTAGCTGGCGGGGAAATGAAATGCAGTGTAATGTTCTGAGTCATCAGTGTTGTTAATCCATGCAGGTGTATCGGCAGGACTGTGACACATTTGGCATGGTTGTGAAGATGCTGGTGACCAAGGATCCGTCCTTGGAGAAACCAATTCAGCTGTCTCTGCGTGAAAACTTGAAGGATATCGGCATCCGTTGCATCAAGGCCATGGAGCAGTTCATCGATGAGTATGATTCCCGAGGGCTAGACGCTCCATCCACCTCCCAACTGCATTCCATCAATTGAAGACTAAAAACACAAGCCTCAATGCAGCTACTTCTTTCTTGCGCTGTGTGTTCAGCTTTAAAATGTGCTGCTTTATTAGCACACTTGCAGCTATATCAGTATTGCCTTAAATGCGTTTAATATACATAGTCAATAACATTTTTATTCCATTGGTAATCCCAGGTTCTGCCTGTCATTCCACAAAACCAATGAGAACAGTCCAACTTTTTAATGACGTCATTACCAAGATTACAAAACACTTGGAATAAAATTCAAGTTAGCCCATGTTGAACCCAGAGTAAAAATGCATTAAAGTATGAATATATATTGCGTTCATGTTTTCTGCTTGTATATTGTTTGCAAATGATCTGTACCATGTTGAGAAACAAGCTTCAAATATTGGTAGAAGTAAAGAATATTAAATTTAATTGTACATAAAGCATCATGTGAAATAAGCTTGCTGTTGTGTCTTGAATTTGATGTCTTGTTGAGAACATAGTGTCTATCTACATGTATTACAAATACAAAATATAATTTTCCACTGTTCTGCAGCATTGCAATATTTTTTTTTAAGACTCAGGAGAGGATTTACCAAAACTGTAGCAATTTTAAAAAAAGAAGCACAAAATAAGTAATTTTCACCCTGCAGCACACTATATTTCAGAAAATATCATATAAAATACCTCAATTGCATCAATCTGAAGCTTAATTAAAGGCTTAGTTTGTTTGTTGAAATAGTTATTTAATTCACATACAAGACATGAACTGGGGATACACATGCAGTCACCATTTTTTTTTCTACACTCTACAATATGATACAAATAATGCATCTGAAGATACAAAATATAGAAATATTTAAGACAATATTTACAGAACCTTTACAATACTACATTATTTTTATATGTCGTTTTTATCATTAGGAAAACATTTAATTTTAAGATATTATTTGGAAAAGACAGAATATTGCATTGTAAACCATAACCAACATTGCCCAACAAAATGATAAACATTTTATAAAGTTTAATTTTAAAATGACATTAATAAAACAAGTTAAAAACCATGAAGAGCGCATATTAGGGAACTACTGTATTTAGAACAATGAACAGTAAGCAGCATGGGGATTATAGAAAAACCGTATTGCCACTAAATTATAGCAAAATTTAAGGGGAAAAAGAAAGTAGCCTTGACTAGAATTATACTCACAACCAAGAAAATCTAAAAAGAGATAGGAAAATGGTTGTAATTAGATTTCTGATGGAATATGCCGAGCAGTAATAACCATCTTTTCCCAAGAGTAACGCAAACTAATTTCAGAGTAAGTTAAAAATCTGAAAGTTAAGTGCACACTGAGTCTTTAGTTCTTTCCTTCTCCTGAAATGAAGTTATATAGAAGATTATTATTGCACAGGTTTCTACAAAACAAAATTCATATTCTTAGCAATAGATAAGATTCAATGCACTACTCAAATAAATAGAAGTATAATACTTTTGATCATTGTGCAATCTCCAGTCACAGTAAACACATGATTTCAGATCAGAACACACGACCTACAGTATTACTCATGTAATGACTGAAACATGCCAGAATTGGATTTCAACTCATCGTTGGATATTTAGGAAAAAAACACGATACGCAACAGAAGTGAGTACACCCCATGTAATATATCTCTTAACTGTCAAAATCACCTCTTCGTAACTGTATTATTTCAAATTTGACACGTAGAGTATTGATTATATACACACACACACACACACACACACAAATATATGTGTGTTAAAAAACTTATCACTGAAACAAAACCTGTCTCAAACCTGATATTTCCAATTAATCTACTTGAATTAACGAGGTTATGAAAGCAATCCAGTTTCGGACTTATGGGTTGCATCTGTCTGCATTTCCGATTGGCTTCACGTGGAGAAAAACTTAATTGTGAGACTCAACAAAGATCAAAACGGATGTAGCAAGATTGTGACCAACTGAGATCGAGTGGAAACACAATTGCAGCAGTAAATAGGTATAGAATGAACCGTAGGGATGTCCGTTTCCATTCCCAGAGGAACACTTTCCAGCAGAGGTTCGCTCCGGCCCCAATCAAACAACTAAATCACATGGTAAGTGTCTTCAGGACGATTATAAACTTCCAGGCAGTAGCAAATTTTGCATAATGGTGGTCCTCCAGGAGCAGGACTGGAAACCGCATCTTAAAATTAATTGTGCAATATAGTTGTGAACAGCAGAAGGGCGAGTGTTTTAGACATGGGAATGGGGTTGTAATTGGAAATCAGGTTTTCTGTGGTAGCTCAAATAGCGGGAAGATTATTGTGTGGTATCAACCTCTATAAATGGTGTCCAAGTAAAAAACAAATCCTTGCATACTCATTAGAACAAAACAGCAAGATTGGAAGAAGTTGACGTTTTAGACATTTATGCATTTGGCAGACACTTTTATCCAAAGCGACTTACTTTGCATTCAAGGAACACACTGAATCAGTTCTTGCTTTCCTTGGGATCGTTGTAAACACCAATGCTTTACTGGTTGAACTACAGGAAAGCTGAGCTCAAAAACAGGAAAGTTGAGCAGGAGAAGAAGAAATTTCAGCATGGTAATGATCTCGGTAATGAGAGGTGTACTTGCATCGAGTTCCTACTGTGGATCCTGTATGTTTAAAATAGGAAATAGGAAATATCCTTATGATCGACTTAACAAGTAACACAATTACTGCCGAGGTGACAGAATTTCAAAACATTGACATTTAAATGATGATGTCCAGGGGTCTACTCACTTCTCACATACCCACTTCACCCACTCTCACACACTCAGATACTCACATTACCATTTGCTTATGATATGATGCAGTTCTTGCTCTTTCGCCGTCTGCGTGTGTGTAGTTGGGTGTGACCACCTGTCAGCGTAGGACTATAACGATGACGCAGTTCCTCGTTGTCAAAGTATCTGAGCTGCACTGGCCGTGGAATGACTTCACCCATAAGATAACCATCATCATCAGACACCTCTGAAGAAGATGAGCAGGTTGAGCAAAACTGATCGTCATCCTCAACTGCTTCTCCATACCGTCCCATATACTGTCCGATTTGTGGACCTCCAGGATCTTGCAAGGTGAGGTCCGATGTGGTTCGAGGACACGGCCTAAAAAACTGTTGTTGATACCCATAATTTGCTCCGAAGAGATTGTGTGACATTCTTGATGAGGATGGTCGTTCAAAGTCATTGCGAAATCTATGAATGGGGTCCCCAGGGAAACTCTGATTTTCCGTAGCTAAATGCAGGGCGTTGTCTGACCGAGAGCGCCGGGAGCGATAGTGATATTTGTGACCTTTGTGACTTTTGTGGTGGTGACGTTGCCGCTGACGCTGCTGTCTTGGAGACTCTTGTGTTTGAGGACGCCTTGGGCGTGGTGTCATTGCTTGGGCATTTCCTTCTTGCATACAAGACATGCTTCCTGCAAGACCAATGCGGCCTTTGACTGGATCCTCAAAACTTAGCCCTCTAGGAGAATCCCAGTATAGTGGAGGAGGGTACCTTACCCTGACTGGCATGCCAGTATCAGCAAGGGGTCTTGGGACAGAGCTCAGGGATTCAGTGCTGCGGAACTGTATTGATGAGTTTAAAGTACCCATGGTACCTTTATCAGACACATTCACCCCAGAGTCTTTACTCAGGTCAGGCATCGAAAATCGAGAGAAGTGCTCTTGACGCCTGTTAGTCCCATCTAAAGAGTTTCCTGCTGAAGAAAAACAATGGGCAGAGATCAGAAATAGGTACACCATGTGCGACAATTGAATGCCTTGAATTCTGTATCAGATATGAAATATCATATCTGCATTTGTCAAACTGAATTTAAGCTTACCTGTAGTGTACGAAAGGGCCAGTGAGTCAGCAGAACCTCTTGGTGTTTGTTCTAGTGGCGTAAGTTCTCCGAAGCTTGGACCAAATTGGTGCCTGCTCCTCAGCAATGGAGGACGCATCTCTCTCGGGAAACCTTGCACACTGATACTGCGCTTGTCCAAAAATCCAGAATTACGGCTTGATACCTCATTGAAGCTCATTTGTGTTTTCAGCTTAGGAGGATGAAACTCAGGTTCTTGGCCATGGTGCATCCAGTTTTCATTGAAAGAGTGCCCTCTCAGAGCAGCCATGACTGGAGGCTTTTTGGAATTACCCCCAGGTGGTTCTTTGGACCAAGACTCTGGACTGCTCACTATCTTGGGTGTCGGATTGGGAGACGGAGGGTAAGCGGTACGGATGCTACATTGGCTTCGTAGCTGATGGGGGTTTGGAGATGTGGAGGTATCTCTTTGTTGAGACTCATAGGAGTAAGACTCATCCCTGCTCATCCAAACTGGTTGCTCACGGTTCAGACTTGGAGACCGACTTTGGTTTCTACTTGGGGTTCTCGTTGGTGTGCGATGGGGCGTGCGGCTGGGAGCTGGGCTTGAGATGGTCAGCAAATCCATTTGAACAGCTAGAGGCTCCACATCTCCAGCTAATTGTGTAGGGCCAGATGAAGTTTGTCGTACACCTTCACCCTTCCCTTTTGTCCCATCCTTGCCAATCTGATTGCTGTGGCAAGACTGTCGGGAACGGGCACTCTGGAAAGCAGAGTCAGAGGAGTCTGACAGCTCAGTCTCATCCCCTTGGCTGCAAAGACGGGAACAGTAGATCAAACCTTGTTTTGGCAAAAAGGGACGACCCAGCAAAGACTGATTGCAGCGGGCACAGCTGAAACACTCTTCAGTGGCATGCCAGTGTTGACCTTCATACGCCATCTGACCTTGGTCTATACCTAAAACACATTACAGAAAAAAGACATTAAAACATCTTTTTTTAATGCTAATGAAAAATTCATTATTGGAATGAATCTCGTTTAATATTTAATACTAAATACAGTGGAATACGGTTGTCAACGGCCTCGGGGGTTGCAAAAAAGCATAGAGATAACCAACAGCCAATATGGCGATTTATTTGATGAAGCGATCGGCATGCTATAAAAATTTACATACACTGTATATGTTTGCTAACAACAAAAGGCATATGTGCACCAACTAACAGCAGAGATTTACCAGAATACAATAAAAAGCACCTTCCATTCTCCATACAAACCTTTAAACATATTCTCCAACACTGAAAACACAATTTCACTCACAGCGTAAACAGTCATAACATATTCGTGAGGTCATCATGCTGTACTTTCATACTTGCATACTTTCTTGCGTTCTGCCTAATGTGCTTTCTCAACAATTTCGGCTTCGTCCCGTCTTTTAACAACCGGGTTCTTCAATCTGCAGCGGCGCTGAGCAGAGCTCACGTCAGAACATAAGCAGGGTGTGTATGTGTGTGTGTGTGTGTGTGTGTGTTCATCTAAGCCTCATACTCATTGGCCAAAAAGTCGCTAAATGTTGCTAGGTGACGTCATGTGTAAATTAGCATATTCGTGAGGTCATCACGCTGTACTAGATTGCATACTTTCTTGCATTCTGCCTGCCTAATGTACTTTCTCAACAAGTATGCCCGCGTATTATCACCAATAAACGGCTTTAACCAGCCTTGGAATTCAGGGTTTGATTCCCACTCCTTCCTGTATTTTTGGGTGTACAGTTTTGACTGAGACATAAGCAAGCTAGCTAGTTAGCTTTTGTCACAGACAGGTGCACACACACACATTGGACAAGAGTATGTGACAGGCTGTGTGAGTCAATCAAATGCAGCGATTTATATTTGTGCAGTGATTTAATTATTTTTTAGACAAAGAACATTTTACATACTGTGCTGCCATGGTGGGATCAGCCAGCGGCGGCTTCCCACACATGCGTGAGAGTGAACATCTCCTGCTCTGGCTGCATCTGGGAGGACCTGCTGCGCGAGGACCGGGCCGCCTGTGAGTGCTTTGGGATGGAGGTGGGACCCAAGGCAGCACTCGCAGCTCATTGAGAAGAGTAAGGACGATATGTGCTTTCACTTCAGAGAAAAGTCGCCAATAACTCCAGATAAAGTCGTTAGATTTGTCGCTAGTTGTTTTTTTGAAAATTTGTACTAGAGTGGTCTGAAAACTCACTAAATATAAGGCGCTAAGTTGGCAACACTGACCGCGATCCACGTGCAACGCGAACTCAGCTCATGCGCAGTGAACTCTGTCACAAGATAACCATGTGAAGTGGTGAATTTGTTCCTCTTTTGTGCTCGAGATATTAGTGTTCAGCGACATAAACTAATCGACATAACCGAAAAGAAAATGCTAAGACAAATAGGGAGTTTGGCGGTTCCACTTCAAAAACATCAAAATAATAGGATTGGCTAATTGGCTAATAATAGGATAATTGGCTAATAATAGGACAGGACTGTTAACCGTGAGTCGAGATAAGTGAACTCCACTGTATTACAAAAAAGAACTTACATTTTGCCACATCAGGCATCACATAAATATGTATACATAAAGCACTTTTTTGTATAAAGCACCTGGTCATTGTGCAAAATTATTATTACTGTGATTATTCTTTTATTATTATGTTTCTGTAAAAACACTATGATTTAAAACTTTGGACATACTTTGAAATAAATTTTGAATGTTTTTCAATTATGTTTGTGCCTTTCGGAAACAGAACCAAGTCTTATTGGCCAACGAACAAGGAATGTGTTTGTTTGTTGTCGCTACTGACTTGCTGCTTTCAAATGGTCCCATCTGTTTCTGCTCTGAGGAACGTGAGAGTATTCCATTTACAACATGTTCTTGCAGTGTTGAATGTTGTAGCCAATCACAGAGATGTCTATTGAGCTCATGAACGCCACTCAGATAGCAAGCACAATTTTCAGCATACGTATTTGTTTTGCCATCACTTTAGAATTAGATTTGTTTAAATAAAAATGTTAAGTTACATTTTATTTTGATGGTCTATGAGTAACTTTGCAACTATATTTCAACTAGCAGACTGTTAGTAGACTGTCAGGGTTAGGTGTCAGGATTTGAATCAGTAGAATAAGCTGATATGTTACTGCAAAGTTACTTGTAATAGGAAGAATGTCTGTTGGGGAGCATTACAATAAAGTGTTTGCAGACGGTCTACTAATACACTGATGAGAGTTAGTTGAGATGCAGTTGCATAGTTACTTGAATTAACAAGTTTAGTTTTTTATGGTCCTAAGTAAGAGGACCATCAACCATTTGCACACAGTAAAGTATCAGGAGTGACAAGTAATATATTAATACAGTGGAGTTCACTCGAGTCACGGTTAACTCGCCAATACTCAATACCCGCCAATCTCCCTATTTGTCTTAGTATTTTCTCAACCGTTACGTCGATTCTCTTACATTGCCGAATTCTGGTATCTCGAGCACGAAACAGGGACAAATTCGTCACTCCACATGGTTAATTCGTGGCTCATAATCGTACCTAGTTCTGTCAGGGTTAGGGAAAGGAGCGAGGACCCAATCGCAGGGGAAACAGGGTTTTAATGAAAAATAAACAAAACTCAAACATAAACCTCCCCGAGTGAGGGAAAACATGACATGACTTGAATTGACTTGACTTGACTTGACTTGACTAGAATGGAATGGAATAGAATAGAATAGAATAGAATAGAATAGAATAGAATAGAATAGAATAACTGGACTACAAACAGGACACGACTGAAAGGTATCAATGAACAAAATGACGACAACGAAGCGACACAGGATGGCAAACACAAGGAGACTAAATACACAGGAGGAAGGCAATTAATGGAGAAACACAGCTGGAATAAAATCAAACTAATGACAAAGAAACAAGACGGGCGGGGTAACAGACGAGATATGAACATGCAGCCAATTACACAAAGACGACGCGCAGCTGGAGACAACCAAACTGCGTGTGACAAAACACAAGCACGCGGCCGATGGAATGCGAACCGCGTGCCAAACATAAACACACGGACGAGAGGAGGCGCGGCTCGCGCACCGCTTGAAACCGCGCCCACTCACAAGACGTAGAGCTCGCAAGAACGAGTGTAAACACCTGTTCTCATGAGCTCACGACAAGGACGAACAAACGAGCTATGAATGCCCGAATCCCGATCCAAAACCGAAACTGAAACTAGACAAGACCAGTCTCGGGATCAGACATCATAACCCGCACATAAGACGTTACACAGACAAGCGCGCGACAATACGGTAGTGTCAGAGCTCTGCCACAAAACCAAGAAATGACTAGACCGAATGTGGCAGAACCCTGACAAGTTCACTGCGCATGCGACGAGCTCACTGCACATGCATGCCATGACCATTTTTGGTCTTTCCAGTCTTTCTGGCCGCTTGTCATTTTGTCAGATTGTGATTTTACAGCAGTAGGACGCATTAGTTTGTCATGTCATAAGGGCTGTATGTTGTGTAATTGATGATTTCATGTTATATAATTGTGACCTCGAGCACTTTTGTAATATACTGTCATCCTTGGTCCTGTCTTTCTGTGTCTTTGTCACTTCCCTGTCACTGAGGTCATGGGGTCACTTCCTGTTGCCACTCCCTGTCTATCGTGATATCACTTCCTGTTCACTTCCGGGCCCATCTAGATCTTTCCACATCTGTCTTGAATCACTTATCTCGTGTCCACAGGTGTGTCTCATATCCTTGTCTTTATAAGCCCTCTTGTCTGTATTGGTCTTTGTCAGTTGTTAATGTGACTTTGATCCTGTTATGTGCTGTTTGCGGTCCTGTGTGTGGATGCCATTTCTCTGTGTTTCTAGTTCTCTTTTGGTTTTAAAGTTGGCTTTGTTTTCCGAGTTTGATGAAAGAGAATTTCAGTTTTGAATCCTGTTCTCCTCGCCTGTGTCTCCGCATCGCACACGCTCCACGAATTGTGACATATACACAATGTTTCGTTGATTATTTTTCTTCTTTGAAATAATTTTTTCTACTCTCTTTCTTTCACAGCGTGTCGTGTATTGCTGCGCGCGCTGTTTTCATTGCTTCAGAGTCCTCAAACTTATTTGTGTTAGTCCAGTGATCCAATAAATTACATTTTGATGGGATGAATGCTGGTGTTCAAGAGTGATTACAAAATTACACAACGCAGATTACACTGACATCGACAAAGACGTCGTTACTGATAGAAGCATTTGTTTTCAAACAAAACGTTAAAGGCAAAACTCAACAAAGCATTTTAGACTTTAAAGAAACCATAGTACCCGCGTGTGCAATACTTTCAGAACTGTGTCAGAGTGAAATGACTGTTGTGAGCGAATGTGTTTATGTGTGTTATGACTGTGTTTACGCTGTGAGCGAAATTGTGTTTGCAATGTTGGAGAACATAATTAAAGGTTTGTATCGAGAATCGAAGGTGGTTTTTATTGTATACTGGTGAATCTTGTAACGGCTGTCAGAGTGGTTGACGACTGCCCAGATGACGAGGTTTATAAATGGGTTTCACATTCTTCTCAAACATGTAAAGAGCATGTACAAACCAGAAAAAAGAAAACACTATGACAAACATCACAAATAAAAGAAGGAAAATAGCGGTAGAGCAGCCATCTCTCTCCTCACTCAAAAACACTCTCCTCCCCGGCTCCCCATGCACGTTCACCCCAGAACAGCGCACACACACCAGAACAGCGCGCACAGAACTACATACACCATCTTAAAGGTATATTCCCAACATAAACAAAGCAATCTCAAAACAAAAAGAGGTACAATCTCTGCTGTTAGTTGGTGCACATATGCCTTTTGTTGTTAGCAACATATACAGTGTATGTACATTTTTATAGCATGCCGATCGCTTCATCAAACAAATCGCCATATATATATATATATATATATATATATATATATATATATATATATATATATATATATAATATTTGTTTTATGGGTTATCTCGACGTTTTTTTGCAACCCCCGAGGCTGTTGGCATAACCGAACTCCACTGTATTTAAAACTATAAACCATCGCTTCGAGCCAACAACAGCACATTTTGAAGTGAAGGTCCTGAGAACTTCTACATCACTTCAGAAGTCATGCTTCACAATGAGTTGACTAAGTGATTTATGATATTCTCAAATATATAATTATAATAAATCATAATAAATAATATTGCATTCATTTTTAGCATGACATGGGCCACAAAATAAATACTGACAGGCCACCAGAATAAAATCACAGAAACATTATTTTAACTAATATATTACTCCACAGAGCTTGATGGTCAATTTTATACCAATTTTAAAAATGTAGGGGTGCATTAAGACCTTTAGGGGCAAAATTATTATTATTTTTTTAAATCAAATAATTAGCTTTACATTTATATAACAACTAAGGCTGACTCCCATTCAGCTGACCACCACAGGGAGCCCTATCATTGACATTCTTATCAGTTCTTGATATCCCTGGGAATCAAACCCATGAGCTTGATTCTGCAAGCACCGCGCTCTACTGTTTGAGCTACAGGAAAGTCAAGTCACCTTTACTTATATAGCGCTTTTTACAATACAGTTTGTTTCAAAGCAGCTTTACAGTGATCACATGAAAACATTATAAACAAAGTTTGTTTGGCTGAACGGCAGCCTTAAAAGAGCAGGCGAATTAATACAATTGATGAATATTAAGTGTTAAGCTTTGATTATTGATTGATAGTTTGATTATTATATTGATAATTCAAGTCTAATATTAATTCTAATTAGGTCCAATTGGAGATGGGTTCATGGTCTACACAGGGGAGGGTTTAGTAGAGTTTAGGAAAGCTTACTATCATTGTGCCTGCTTCAATGGTTCTTGTTCAAACACTTGCTTGGTATCTCACTAAAGGAAACACACCTCAGGCATGACAATCCAGGAAGCACCAATATATATATATCACTGTAAGCTGTCACCACTTCATTCTCATTCTTTTTCCCATGAAGACCCTTATTGGGAAACTATCCTCGGCAGGTCCTCGCATAGAGCTAAACCGTTCACTTGACGAGCCAGTGGTTTTTACGTACATCTTTGAACATGGCTATATTTTTCCTTGTTCTTTTAGGAAATATTCACTATCAAACTCACCTTAATTTATTATGGCTTTTTACAATACCTATTGCTTTTTCAAAGCAGCTGTACAGTGGTTACTTGTCTGTGTAACGCCTCTTTCTCGCGCGCTCTACGTTATGTGAGTGGCCGCGGTTTCGGCTTTGCTTGTACTGCATCCTCTCGTGTCTGCGTGCAGTGTTGTAAGCACACAGTTGGTGTTTACATCGGCTGCATGCTTTCATGTGTTTTTGTGTCGCGCGCAGTTCGGTTTTCACCAGCCGCGTGCCATCTTTGTGTTCATGTGAATACGTGGCGATGCGTGTCTGCATTGGCTGCGTGTTAGTGTCTTGTCATTGTGTTCTCCTCTCACCTTGTTTCCTTGTCATTAGTTTGATTTGTCCCTGCTGTTTTCTGTTCATTTACCCTTCCTCCTGTTAATCCCTTTGTGTGTGCTGTCCTAAACCTAAACCCTGCCTAATTGAAGTCCTCGCCTTTCCCTTCACCCACCAACCTTGACAGTTTTGGCTGTACTGCAGCTCTAGAAGAGCAGTCGACTCAATAATATTGGTGAATATTAAGTGTTTATTGTCCCCAACTGAGTAAGCCAGGGGCGACAGTGGCAAGGAACCAAAACTCCAGCAGGTGACGGAATGAATGAAGAACATAATGGGAGAAACCAGGCTCAGTCAGGGGACCAGTTCTCCTCTGGCCAACAGCCAAACAGTGCATGATTATTATTCAGAGTCAAAATATTAGTTCGGTGAAGTGGTGAAAAAAAGTGAATGTTTTTCTTCTGCTGTCTTTTCCAGTGGGTACTAGCATGTTGAGGCAAGTTGTCAAGTTTCATATCTCAAGCCGTTAAAGCTATGTTTTTCCTTTTCCCCCACGTTGAGTGGTGTGACAGAGTTACACCCACCCAGCAACTCAGCTAAGAGCAAAGATCCCTCTCGCCCATGCACTTGTGGTCCAGAGACTCTCATCCTCTGTGCATTGCATGTCTGAAAGTTTGACAAGCACAGACCGTAATCACCAATCCCGGGTGCTTGCACTGCTTTTTTCCCCATTAAGGGTATTAAAGCGCAGAATGCGAGTTCTCTTCCACCCCCGGAGAAAGATGGGGCTGCTCTGCTTTAGCTGGGGAGAATTAAACTTACTCCTCTCTTTGAATCAGACCCCTTGGCAATTGATCGTCTCTTGGAAGAAGATTGAGAGGAACTCTCTCTTCCAGGCCTTGCAGTGTGATAGGTGAGTAACCCCACTTCCCCAACCAAGCAGCTGATTCCAGCCATCCAGTATGTGTTGCAGGGATGTGTCATTTTTTGGACAAGCCTTTCTCTAATTACTCTAGGTTGGATGCTGGGGATGTACAACAGTACAGTTGGAAGTCAAATAAACTACAATTGCCAGGTAGCCCTACTGCTTATCTGTCTTGGCTGTCAGAGCTTTAAATGCCACCTCACTGCTCACAGCATATCAGGCTGAGCTTATGGAGGTGATGGAGAGGCAGATCGACGCTGAGTCTCCTGATTCAGCACTGTGGGAAGAGATCTGCGTCATTGCAGATCTCAACCTCCGGTCATCTAGAGGAGCAGTGCAGAGCATAGGCATCAGAGTGCTGTTAGGATTATCAGGCCTATCAGAATGAGATCCTTGATGCTCCAGTGGAGCTAAAAGCCCTTTTTGGGGCTATTCTGACAAATGTCCCATTCTGGATTTACAGAACCTCAACAAACACCACAGAACATCTTTACAGTTTAAAAATGTTGACGTTAAAGATCACAATTTATTAGTCTCAAAGACTGGCTTACGTCAGTCGATCTGAGAGATGCATATTTTCCCATACAGATCTATCCGGCAAACAGAATGCAAAAAAATGTGAATTCCATACCAAAAATACAACCTTCAGAAGCTATAATTTCAGTCACCAGGGTGAAGAGATGGATGTCTACAAAGTAAAGGCAGTCAGAATGACCAAGACCCAAGACTATGAGGGAACGATTCCTGGGTTTCTACAACTTCTATGGAAGAGTCATTCAAAACTACAGCATAATTGTGGCTTCACTCCCGTCTTTACTCAAAGGCAAACTATCCAAACTAATATGAAATGATACAGCACACCAAGTCTTTCTGTCTGTCAACAAGACCAGCTTGTTGAAGCAGATGCATATGATTGTGGTATCGGATAGGTTCTGTCTCAGTTCCATGGTAATTCAGCCAAGCTTCATCCCTGTGCTTTCTTTTCTAGAAACCGAACAGAGCAGAGAGAAACTATTACTTTGGCAACAAAGAACTCCTATCCATGAATGCTGTTAGCACATCCATCCATTTCAAGTCAACGCAGATCGTAAAAACTTTTAATACACTAAAGGGGCCAAAAGACTCAATGAACAGCTTCAGAGAGCTCAACAGCAGCACCTTTCTGCAATAATTGTAATTCTGTGGGACATAGACAGATTCTTCTGTATTGTACTTCTATTGCCACAGTAACACAGTCATTTGTAAAGCCCCACAGTAGAGCCAGCAGGAAGAGAAACCATTACGGTGAAGCTGATGACCATGGTGGAGACCTCTGAAAAGTCAGCAGAACTGGAGACCACGATGTGGCCAGCAAAACAGAGAAAGTGAGCACACAGACTTCAGAAGCAGTCTCAATGGACATGACAGGGGGCTCAGAGAGTTCAGGCACTGTATGTCCTCTGTTGTGGGAATAGAACCAACAGGGGGTACAAAGAGTTCAATGCTGGCATCAATGGCTGTAACTGGGAACACAGAGAGCTCAGGATGGCCTCCATGGCCATGACAGGGGGCATAAAAAGTTCAGAGACGGCCCAAACACACAAGATGATGGAGGCCATCACAGATGACAGTGGAAGGGCCTCTAGGACCATCAGACTTGGAAGATCTGAAACCAAGCTTGAGACATCTGGGCTTGGATGGGCTGAGACCACCAGACTTTGTTCATAGCCACACATCCTTGGGTAGATTTGCCACTCGCCATTACCTCAAGATGGTTTGTGTGAATGTGAACTCATACAACCATGGTTCACACATGGAGACACAAGGATCATGAAACGTATAACTATATTTTCAAAATGTTAACAGAGTTTGTGTAACTATCCATGAGACTGTGTTGCTTTAACGTATGAGAAGATGTTGTTTTCAAAGTGTTTAATGTGAATAACACAGCTGTTTTAAAAGATATAAATGCAACAGTACATAAAATGCAATGGCTGTATTTTTTTCATAGTTTCACATCTGTGGTAAAAACTATCCAATGCTGATTATAGGGGCTTTGACAGACATTGAGTTTTTACACATTTCTGTCCATATACCAAAAACGTTTATTATTAACTCTGTTATTAACTTTGAGATTCACTTGCACTGTACTGACATTTGTACTTGCAATCTAGCTTGAGCTTGGTGGTCCGCCATTGTGGCTCCACAGTTTCATAATGAACCAAAAATATCTCTACCTCTGTTTTGCTTTTGGCAAAGTATCTGTCAAATGAACCTAAAAAAAGTACGGTATGGCTTTGTGCCCTTACCAATGACAAAAGATGAAATAAAATTAGTTTACAGTCTGTTTGTACTCCATTTTAAAGCAAAGTGCACACTTTGCTCATTTCGATCAGGTGTGTTTTCTGTGTCTCAGAATCACTCATTTATCTATTAATAATCCATCTCTGCATTTACTGTGGGTTCAGCATGTATTCTGGGTTCGTAGCAGGAACTAGTTATGCATTATTGTCATAATTTCTTTGTTTTTTTGTGGGAAGATGATTACAGAATTTCACTAGATTTGTAATGAGACACTTTTGTAAACCAGTTTTCACATAAACAGCAGTTTTTCACCCAAATAAAAGCTAATCTGCAGTTTTCTGACTGAGAAAGACTGTGTCACGGATATACTAAACGGAGGACTCAGTAATGCAGGTGGAGAGGAATTAGTACAATGAAGAAACAAACATAAAATCTAAACTCACAAAAGAAAAGAACCCATAATGGGGAAAACATGACATAAGTACTAACCGTAAAACAAACAAACCGGATGGACCGGGGAGATCTGGAGCAGGGAACAACCAACACAGGACAGCAAACACACCAGGTTTAAATAGGGAACACATGAGGAAAGGTAATGAGCAGAAACAGCTGGGATCCATTGAGGGAACAAGGGAACAAGATGGGTGGGGTTACACAATAACAAGACACAATAAAGGGGCAGTGTCAGAACTCTGTCAGTCAACACACTAGAAACCCAAACTGAAGTGACAGAACCCTGACAGACTGAGACTGTTGACGAACAAGAACAAGGACACCCTAAAGGATCTGTTCTGACCTACTGCCAAATGTGGTTTTCAATCGGATACATATCTGATATTTGGACATTTGATCTGTATCTAAACACATCAGTGTAACCGATTCCCTTTGGAATCACAAGGTGAGGGCGACGTGTTTGCCCATGAAGATAGCTTTTCAATGTCATTTTTTGACGCAGACGTGCCTGTATGCAGTCGTACTAAAACTCAGCTTTTTTATAGATGGAGGAAATTGGGCAGACAGAAACATTCAGAACTCAGGAGCAACGGCTCTGGGAATCTGATAAATAAAACAACTTCGCTAATGAAAGCTACATTATATTTCTCAGCAGTGAGGTGATAACTTTTTTGCAATTAAATTTAAAAGTTTCACTATTACATATAGAGACACTGTACAGACACACACAGGTAATTCACACAATTTTTCTCTCTTTCTCCCTCTCATTTGAATAATAAAACATTAATTTAATGAGGCCATTTACATCCGAAGGGTCAACCATGTAGCATTTAAAGCAATCACGGACAGAATATTTTTTTGCCGGGGATTAATGTAAACACAGATTAGCGGATACCAGTCATGTTTAAAGGGAATCTAAACAGGTGTGAAAAAAGACTTGCTGTAATCTTGTAGTAATTCTGTGAATTGAAGCATGAGGAAAAAACACAGATTCACAAACACAAAACACTAGCCCACATACCTATGTGCTCTCCACAAGAGTCACAGTATTCTGCATAAAGTGACTCAAAGCAATTGCAGCAGTGAGGACGACCCTCACGCATGATGTAGCGCTGACCACCGAGCGGAGCCTCACACTCATAACAGCAGAAATGCCTCATGTGCCAGTGCTGCCCCTCTGCTTCTGTGCACTCATCTGCAAAGATAATCTACAAAAAGAGAGACATTTATTAAAATCATACATGAGTTTTAATGTGAGGGATTTTATATTTGGAAGCAGGGCTTCTGGGTACTGACTCTCAAGTCACCTATGCTTGGGTTCTGTATGGCCGCTTACCTCATCACACGCTGAGCAACGTGGCTTAAGTCGTTCAGCATGATGGCGGCCGCAGTAGATCTTGCCATCCAGGTGGAAGTAGATGAGATCCACCAATAGCTCAGAACACATGCAGCACACAAAACAGTGAGGGTGCCAACACAGGCCATGGCCAACCCGTGAGGCAAACACTGCAATATCACCACCATTGATCTGGTCTCCGCACTGTGTGAGAGGGACATTTTGTCATTTGCTGCTTGTTGCATGTTATTGTGCAGCCCATAATATGCAATGCCACTGAAATATAGACTGAATCATTTTAACTACATGTGCATGATTACTCATTTTTGTTAATCCAGTTCACTAGTAGAGAAAAGTACCGTATTTTCCCGCCTATATCCCACGGGTTATACCAGATTTTACAAACCCCGCAGGGGGGTGTGGGCTATATCACACATTTTTTACACGTAATAATATTTCAATATATTTGTTGCGTCACTAAGGACGTACGTTTTTTTTTTGCAGTATTTTCTTTCTGTTTTTCTTTCTTGCGAGGTTGTTGTCTCTGGCGCTTGTACTATCACTCTGACAGCTGGCGCTGATAGGCTGTCTGACCTGTCAATCATGCAAGAAGACGTGATTGGCTGTGCTGCATGAGGGCGGGCTCTTCTCATCTCTTCCGATGATCAACACCTGTAGAATCACTTCTTAAGGGACCCGTTGCTGCACAGCGGGAGACACTGCTTTTTCTTTTTCTTCTGATTCTGACTTGTGTTTGTTTTCTTATTGTTTGAATTTCGCGCACAAGCACTGTGTACCGAGCCTGAACAGTTATGGATAATTGACGTCATGCGAGCAAAATTCGAAATTCGAAATGTGAACTTACACAAAAAAGTTCATCAATCTATGGGTGCGGGTTATATAAAGGTGCGGGTTATACCAGCAATTTTTTACTCAAAACCCCAAAACCCACGGGATATATGAGGGTGCGGATTATCTGTGTCTTCGGATTATATACGGGAAAATACGGTAGTTAATTGGTCAACGAGCCAATGTTCAACTTATGGAAATAACTGCCGGTCTGGCGAGAAAATTGTGAGTGAGAAACAAAAGTTTGCATATCTCCACTAAAAGATTATGACTGGGTTCAAAGAACATTGCATATATTTTGTAGCAGTCTCTGGGATGCTGTTATTTAGTATTCACATGTACCTGATCACATATGGCTCCAGTTATAGTGAGGGGTAGAGGTCGGACGGTGCCTCTGCCTAGATTGTCTCTCTTTCTCTGGTTACTGAAGATCTTTAATTCCCGCTTTTCTTCTTCATCCAGTGATGTACAGTACCGGACCTGATATCAGTGAGGAAGCATCATCACAAATCAACTAAATTGTCATTGGATGAGCCTCATGCAGTGTCGATCAAAGCATTTCAATTATAATGCGCCAAGTTACAACCTTGCTTGTCACTTATAAACATCTATGAACTACATTTCTTTGCACAGGTATTATTTATTCAGATTAGATGATTTGCCTTTTAAAATGTTTACGTATATTATTTTTAAAATATTTACTCACATTTGCTTTAAATATTAGTTTGCCTAAGAAAACCCTCATCTTGGGGTAAAAACGACTATAACATACAGAATCAAGAAACTTTTTGTTGTATGAAATAGCATCATTTTATACAGATTTTGTTTGGATTGCATATTAATAAATCTTAAACCTGTAAATGGTTGTAATTGTATTTAAAACATTCAACTCACAGTTTCCCTTATAGACCAGAAACTGACTATAATTTGTGTTTAACTGAGTAATTTACAATTATTGGACTAGGCGGTTGAAAGACCAGGCACAAATATAAGGATTCTGTGACAAAAACACGATTTTACTTCATAAATTGACAATAGAGTGCAAATAACTGTTTTATCAAAGAGCTTGGGATCTGATTTAAATTCAAAAGACAATTTCTGATGCACTGTTTATTTTTACTGCAGTTTGTTGCTATGTTTAAGTTGTTCAAAATGTTTTGTCTTGAGTCAAAAATACTATGGTATGTAGACAACTGTAATGCAGAACACACGTTGAGTACTGATGGCGGAGCTCTTTTAATTTACACACTCACTTATGTAAATGTTGCATCTCATACCAGTGGAGATTACCAGTAGTGATCTAAGCATCAGTAATGCACCACTGACACACATTTTGAATGTCATTTCAACAACAACAAACAAGTCTGTATTGTGTTGCAAGGGTCTGAAATAATTGTGCATTCCTCTATAAGTCTAGTGTTAAGATAAGTTGAAGTCAAGATAAAATATGTGCTATTGTTATCCATTTTTTTATTAAATATTATTGAATTATAACTGTATTAACAAACCTCATTATCATGCGGTGGAAGTTGTTGAAGGAGTTGTTTGATACGATGCTTTTCACCAATACTGTTCACATAAGGGACCTTATCTTCTGGGAAAAAGCTGTAGTATTGATGAACCTGTGTTCACGCAAACAGAAACAGACATACGCAAATAGATCACATAATTAATATAAACAGCATGTTATGTCACAATACAGACTACAGACATATTATGTATATACTTTACAGTTCAGTAATTGTTGCATGAGGCGTAATCTTTCGGGTTGGACACGTCCTCACCATTTTTTGCGAGGCTATATTGTCCCTACCACTGTTTTGAAGATATCTTGTTGCACATATATACGTAATTTAAATTAAACATATCCAGTTGATGTTAATTTATCTTACATAAGAGACGATCTGCTGATGGAATATGTTTCGAGTGTTGGTTGTCACTGTTTTCAGTGTCTTTACACCGACAAGCACTTCAATCTATCACCTAATGTCGCAGCAGACACACTATTCCTTCTGGCTTTCTTTTCAATACATTTATACATTGGAACCCACTTATCTCGGTTATCTCGCCAACCCTATTAAGTCAACGTGTTTGAAGTGGAATCATCAAATTTCCTCATTGTTTTAGCATTTCCTTATCGATTATGTTGATTCTTTTATGTCGCCAAACTTTGATATCTTGAGTGCAAAGGAGGGACAAATTCACCACTTAACATCAGTTCCCTGTCAAGGGAACTCAACACTGCGTCGAACGCATATGGGAACGCCTTAGCGTGATTGTCTCTTGAAGCGCAATTGAATCCAGGTGTGCGTGTGAGCCAGGAGTATGTAAGCACGCCGTGACCCGGAAGCCGCAGCTTTAGCGCTCGAAGCTAACGTGTGTGTAGTGCATTTGCTGGCTGTAAGTTTGATTCTCTTATGATCACTTACCTGTTTTTTGTGATGGCAGATACACAGGATTTTTGGCATTGTGTCACTCCCTGCCCGCGTTTCATCACGGGCAGTGATACACATGCTCTCTGTGTGACATGTTTGCGGCTGCCGCTGCACACTCTCTGCTTATGCCTGGCAGTTTTCGAGGGAACTGCTCAGGCTCGCGGTCCTCGTGGGTCTGGCCGGGTTGGAGACGGGCGACGCTTTTTCTCCTCCCTTACCTGCTGAATCCACCCTCACGCAGGATTCGGAAGCGCACCACGTGGTGATTACTTCTGACCTGGTTGAGGAAGTGTTGCTGAACCTCTCCAGTTCTGAGGAGCTGGAGGTGGATGTCGTCAGCATCGATGTGGATGAGGTTGAACCGCCATCAACCTCACCTGCATTTGAGGAGATGCTCAAAGTCGTCACTCGGGCAACGGCAAGGCTCGGTCTCACTACGAACGCTCGCCCTAAAAGTAGGCTGGACGAGTGTTACCTACCTGCCCTTGTGCAGCCTCAGCATCGGGGTTTGCTGTTCTTCCCGGACCTCCACACCTCGAGGTCTTGGAAACGGCCCGCCTCCCACAGAGTGCATAGCAGCACTTCGGCTAACTATGCTACTCTTGTGGGAGCTAAAGAACGCGGCTATGGGGCGATGCCTAGAGTGGAGGAGGCGCTGGCTAACTGAATTGGCCCTGAGGCAGTCGCCGAGGCACTCAGTGGCAGAGCGTTGTCACCTGCCAGCCCCCCTCAGTTGGGTGGTGGTGCGGGTCGGCGCGCTCAGCCGCAGCCTTCTGGCAGGAAGACAGATCTGAGGACTGTCCTCCAGCCCAAGAAGGCTAAGAGCAAGAGGCCCTGACGCCAGCGTCTTTCAGCCTTGCAGGGGTTCCCCCGCTGGTCTTCCTCGAGGGGTAGACCAGTGCCCTGCAAGCGCGGTAGTTGGCCCGGTACCTCGAGGGCCCTTTCCAGTCGTGTTCCCTTTCCAGGTTGCCCCCTCTGAGGAGGTTCCTAGAGCATCCGCTCCGGCGGCTCTCTGGTTTCAGCCAGGGCCCCGGAGTGGAAAAATAGTTTCCAGAGGTCGGTCTCGAGAGACTGATACCCCTAGTAGATTTCATAGCAGCGTGGTAACGTCTGCCAGGTATCACTCAGATTTCAGAAGGATACGCTATTCAGTTCCGGGCTCATCCACCCGGTTTTTCGGGGTTCTGCCAACTGTGGTGGACCCCGAGCAGGCTCTGGTCATGGAACAGGAAGTCGACTCACTGCTGAGGAAAGAGGCCATAGAGTATGTCAGCATCGGAAGTTCCTCAGATTCACCTTTGGGGGCAAGGCTTATCAGTACCGAGTTCTTCCGTTCGGCCTGGCTTTGTCTGGATGCAGCTCTAGCTCCGCTCCGGTCTTTACATCAACGACTGGCTCATTCTCGCACATGTGAAAGAGCTCGGGCTAAGACTGAACGCCAAAAAGAGTGTGCTCTGTCCGAGGCAGAGCACTACTTTCCTCTGCGTTGTATGGGACTCAACGACATAAAGCTAGGCCAGCTGGTCACTGTCAGACACTTCTAGAGAGTTCTGGGTCTCATGGCAGCAGCCTCATGTGTGATACCACTATGCCTGGTCCACATGAGACGTCTACAGTGGTGTCTCAAGACCAGGGGGTTTTCCCCGAGGGGAAATCCTTCCCACCTGATCAAGGTTTCAAGGCGCTGCCTGTGAGCCTTGAATCAGTGGAAGAATCCCTGGTTTCTTGCCCAAGGACCTGACTGGGACCAATCTGTCACCGCGTGATGCTGTCGACAGACGCCTCCCGCTCAGGTTGGGGGGCGGTCTTGAGAGATCTTGAGATCTTGCGGTCTTGCCTCTGCTCTCATCAGCTTTGCAAGCTAGCCGGGTGGATCCTCCTCTGGGCCTGGAACAAACTTCGCTCTCTCCGAGCAGAGTACATCCCGGGATCCCAGAACACGGGAGCAGACTTCCTGTCGAGGCAGGGTGGTGGAGCAGATTTGGGAGAAGTTCGGTCAGGCTCAAGTGGACCTCTTTGCGTCCCATGAGGCGACCCATTGCCCTCTGTGGTACTCCCTCTTTCCCCCAGCCCCTATAGGGCTGGATGCTATGCAACAGGAGTGGCCGAGGCTACCCCTGTACGCCTTTCCCCCCGTAGCCCTGCTCCCAGGGGTTCTAGAGAAAGTTCGCCAGGACAGGGTCCATCTCACCTTAATTGCCGCACGGTAGCTGGGCAGGGTGCGGTTCTCGGACTTGGTGTCCCTCCTAGATGGCACTCCTTGGGAGATTCCCGTTAGAGTCGACCTTCTGTCCCAGGCTCAGGGCAGGATCCTTCATCCTCGCCCAGAACTGTGGAATCTGTGGGTCTGGCCTCTGAGGGGCCCCGACTCATAGACTCAGGTCTCTCGACTGAGGTCGTTGAGACCATTCTCCACTCTAGAGCCCCGTCCATGGGGAAGCTCTACGCTCGGAAGTGGAAAACTCTCACTTCCTGGTGCAGCAACAAACATTTAGACCCAGTGACCTGCCAAGTTGGTATCGTTCTGGAGTTTCTACAAGAAAGGTTCGCTGCCGGGCTGTCCCCCTCCACGCTTAAGGTGTACGTGGCTGCCATTGCGTCTTACCACGTACCCCCAAGTGGTACCCCTTTGGGTCGGGACCCCCTAGTAGTGCGTTTCCTTTGTGGCACTTTGAGGCTAAGGCCTACGGTATGCTCTCGGGTGCCGCCCTGGGACCTTTCGTTCTGTCCCAGGCACCCTTTGAGCCGCTCGAGGACATCTCTGAGAAATTCCTCACCCGTTCCTGTTAGCCATCTCCTCCTTTAAGAGAGTTGGTGACCTTCAGGCCCTTTCATGACGTCACCCTCGGCGACGTGCACTCGCACACCTGGATTCAATTTCGCTTCAAGAGACAATCACGCTAAGGCGTTCCCATATGCGTTCAACGCAGTGTCTCGTTCCCTCTAAGGCAACTAGGGTTACGTAAGTAACCTGAGACGTTATCTGGATCCCACGTGACTAATAATAGTATCGAGTTCACTGCGCATGCGCCGAGTTCGCGTTGCACGAGCATCACGGTCTGTATAGTCACTCACTCCAATGACGCTTCACTCACTCTTGCAGCGCAGTGCCATGCAGCCACAGAATAACTCAACTCAACTCAAAAATCAAGCTTTACAGATGTTATCTTGGAAGATGAGGCACAGGAGTTTGCAATCACTGTCCAGGAATTCCCAGATTACATTGACATCGACAAAGATGTCGTTACTGATAGAAGCTTAGAAGCATTTGTTTTCAAGCAGACTGTTAAAGGCAAAAAGCAACAAAGCATTTTAGACTTTGTAAAGAAACCATAGTAACCGTGTGTGCAATACTTTCAGAACTGTGTCCGAGCGAAATGACTGTGTTATAAGCGAATGTGTTTATGTGTGTTGTGACTGTGTTTAAACTGTGAGCGAAATTGTGTTTGCAACGTTGGAAAATATAATTAAAATTTGTATCCAGAATCGAATATTTACTGGTAAATCTCTGCTGTTAGTTGGTGCACTTTTGCTGTTAGCAAACATATACAGTGTATGTGCATTTTTATAGCATGCCGATCACTTCATCAAATAAATCGCCATATTGGCTGTTGGTTTTCTCGATCCTCGGTTATCTCAATGTTGTTTTGCAACCCCTGAGGCAGTTACATAATCAGATTCCACTGTAGACGTTACAATGAAACTATCACATTAAACATGAGTTGTATGTCGATAAATTAAACTCAATGCACTATTATAATTGATTTCTGAACATCATAAGGTTATTTATTCCTACAACTGTTATTGTATTCCAGATTTAAAAAAATCAAAAGCAGATAAAAAATTTATAGAATAATCAGTTTAATTTTATTTTGATGGTCCCTTTAACATTATGTTGACTAAGTAACGTTGCACCAACGGGTCCATTAACTCTCATTAGTGTTTCATTCTCATTAGGGTTAGAATAAGTTGGTATATAGTTGTGAAGCTACTTATAGTCAGGACTTTCACTATAAAGTATTAACCAGACAGTTTACTAATACTGAGAGTTATAATGAGAGTTAATAGACACATAGGTTCAACCGAATGTTACATGTCAATGTTACATTCAACCGAATGTTCAAAATAAAGTTTAACTGAATATGCTTTTGCATTCTCTTAATAAATAAAATAAATATAAACATTTCTAAAATAATTGTTGTAAATATAAATATATAAATATAAATATACGCTTAATTCAACTATTACCTTTATGAATTTACGGTAACACTTTATAAAGGTCTGTTAAACTATAATGTACATCTATGTTATTATGGCACTTTGTTTTAAACTCTTGCCAGATTTGTATTTGCTGCTATTGCAGTCAGGTAGGTTTAGGGTTGAGGTACCGTCAATAGTGTTATTACATATGAAATTATAAGCAGGTACTTGAAATGTAAGTAAGATGTAACGACGTGTATTTATACAATCAGATGTCAATAGGTGCAAGGTCATTTTTATGTAAGACATCAAATATAAAGTAGGTCCCTACTTGCAAAATTTTACAGGAAAATCCATGTATCCTGTGTCATTATACCTATTCATGTGACTATTCATACCTTTCATACTATTTCATACTATTCATACTATTCATTCATTAAGTTATGCTTTAAATTTTTTATTTGGTATGTTTGGGCAAGCATTTGGACTGGATGTTAAGCAATATCCAAATCCCCTTTGGATATTGCTGAGATATTGCATGGACATATTGCCATTTCTGAGATATTGCTTAAGCATACCTAATCGTATTTTTAAAGCACAATGCTTCTGGGTATAGACTGTGAGATTTCACTATGCAGGGAAATTTGGTTATTTTTATGAAGTAGTTTGTGTTACGAGAGATAAAATGACAACAAGTTGAATTCCTAGTAAATAATTTTTTTTTTTTTTTTTAATAAAATATGCATCAGTAAAGTAATTATTCTTATCTGGTCCTATACCCATCACCTTTTCATTCAGAGGTATATGTTTTAAGCTCTACCCCTAAATAAGCTCAGGGTTAGGAACCACGGTGCTAGAAAGCTGAAAATGAAGAAAACTTCAACAAAAACACATCTATATCAACAAAAGAATGGCTTCACAAAAGACAGATTCATATTTTGGATTTTTCCCAGACCTTAATCCTATAGAAACTCTGTGTTGGGGCCTGAAGAGGGTCGTGCATAGGAGAAGCCCTCACAAGTTAACAGATCTCCAGGATTAATTTCCTGGAAAAGAAAACTCAAAGAAGCTTTTTGGAAGGACAACCGTTGCGGCAGAACAGCTCCCACTACCGAGACAGATGTGGCGACTTCTACCACCAAGGGAAAATCAAGATCTGCATGCTTGAGAACGGGAGCACTTGTAAATTTAGACTGTAGCTCATCAATGGCTTTGGCTGATGTCCAAGACCAAGACAGAGGAAGGTGAGTGGAGCTGAAGTCGACATACTCCAGGAACCACTGGAGTTCATTCACCATTTTGGAAATTAGCCACTCGACCAGTGCCTTAATCTTAAGAGTGTTTTCCTCTTGGGCAGCTGACTTTGTTGAACTCCCCATGCAGGTCATGATAAACATATAGGACAGAACTTACATTCCAGGTTTTGTGGAGAAACCTTGGTTTTGTTTGTTTTTATGTTAGTGGAGAGACATAATGAAGACCTGGAGTGGAGAGATACACAATGTGAAGCCTGGATCTATTGCAGAAATTGCTCCATTTCAAAATCTCACCCTCTTTCTGGGAGATGACTTGTTCATGATCAGTTAGGGCTAGGGGAAAGCTAAAGCTAGGCAAAATGCACCGTGACAGAAGAAGATGTAGGAGTACTCCGTCTAATCCATGATCGTATATGTGATCTCCTTTTTTGGTGCGGATCTGAACATGACTGCTGTCTTCATCCAGGCCAAAACGATCCCAATTATGCTTCAGGTTAAAAAAAAAAACCCTCCAAAACAGCCAGGTGTAAAAGCACTGTTTGTAATGTGTGTGATGTAATGCTTCGATTTAGTACAGATTTAGGTTAACACTACAGAGAAGGGACATTTACATCTGAGATTAATGGCACAGGTATTCTAGTTTTGAGATATGACAGTAAGAAATTATAGGAGTGTGTCTGATAAGTTGATAATGTCTGATAATATGACTGATGGTTTTCAGGTGCTTATGTTTTTGGTGAAAACATGTTTTATTTGTGTCAAACACATGAATCCACTTTTTTAAGTGTGTGTGTGTGTGTGTGTGTGTGAGAGAGAGAGAGAGAGAGAGTGTTACAGGTTCGTTCTGTTACATGAGCCATTTCCTTTCCATCTGTTCAACCATGAAATGTTCAACAGCAAATCAGACATGCTCAGGATCCTCATCTGTCTCTATTTCCCACACAATCACAGATCATTGATATCTAAATCTCTGCAAGTAAATCTAATGAAACCTATCATACTATTACACCGTAGCAGACGTGCGATGCGGAGTTCAAACAGAAACACTTTAATCATAGAAATCAGGAAGCACACGGGGGTGCAAAACACGGGAGGAATACATCCACACGTAGACACATGTAACGTCAACAATCGACAATGGCATGGTGACACATGAGGGTTAAATACATGAGGAATAATACGGATCAGCTGGCAACATAACAAGGGGGAGTGGAGAAGGATAATCTACGGAAACACAGGAGGGACACATAGGAGGAGCAAAACATAACTGTTACAGTAGCTCCCCCTCCCGGAAGGCGCGACCTCGCGCCTACACTGACCATCAGCGGAGGGAGGGAGGGGGACCAGGGGCAGGACAGAACAAACCAGAGTCCACAAAACATATACAGTCCAGGGAGGTGCAGGCGGGATCAGGGGCCAGACTGAGGGACCAGTCCAGGGTGGAGCCGACGCACCGATGGGCCCGAACGACTCCGCAGGACCCGGAGGCCGAGGCGGATCCGCCGCGACGAGCCTCCGAGGTGAAACCGGACGGACCGAGGGCAGAGGCGGCACCGGAGCGACGGAGGACGAAGGAGGAGCCGGGGGGAAGGAGGAGCCGGTCGGAGCCGCAGGTGGAGGCCAGGCGACGACCGACCAAGGCGGAACCGGATGGACGATGAAGCCCGGTGAAGACTCGTGGCCGAGGGACTCCGGTGTAACCGAGGGAGTGAGGAGCCAAGGAGAAGCCGACGTGCCGAAGGACCGAGGGGGAGTGACGGGCACCGAGGCAGGAGGCGGAATCCGGGCACCCTCAGCGCCTTCCGATGACGGTGGCCCATTGACACATGGTGGCTCCCAGATGTTAACAGGAGCCAGCGATGGGGTGCGGGACACTGGCAGCGGAGGCGCCGAGTGCAGACTGGGTAGAGGAGGTGGGAGAGGGAGGCTGGGTGGGAGTTCTGGTTGCTCGGGTTCTGGTAGGTCCAGGTCGGCCGGCAGCTCTGGCCAAGGGAGGTCTGGCCAGTCCAGAGGTCCAGGCGGTTCAGGCCACGGTGGGAGTCCCTGGTCAGTGGTTGGCGCTGGCTGGAGGATCTCTGGCTCTGGCGCTGGCTGGAGGATCTCTGGCTCTGGCGCTGGCTGGAGGATCTCTGGCTCGGGCGCTGGGCGGCGAGGCGCGGGAACGGGCGCTGGGCGGCGAGGCGCGGGAACGGGCGCTGTGGCCGCGAGACACGGTTCACTCGCGGCGGCCGGGGATGCAGGTGAAGGCTCCGAGGTGGTAGCTGCAGGTGGTGGTTGTCTGGCTCGGGGATTAAGCTTCTCTAGACATCGCGCCATGGCTTCCCGCCAGCCTAGCCCCGCGATGTCCGGAAGATCTGGATGATGATGGAATGAAGCCCCGATCCAGAACAACGAATCCAGCTTTCTCTCTTCGAGGGGAGCGATGGCAGCGAGCAGACTGAACTCGATGGCAAACTGACGAAAGTTCTGGTTCCGTTCAGCGCTCGCAATGAACAGGGCGGTAAAATCCATCTTGGGAAGTTTGTTGGGGGTAACTAACCCGGTCGATTGTTCTATTACACCGTAGCAGACGTGCGATGCGGAGTTCAAACAGAAACACTTTAATCATAGAAATCAGGAAGCACACGGGGGTGCAAAACACGGGAGGAATACATCCACACGTAGACACATGTAACGTCAACAATCGACAATGGCATGGTGACACATGAGGGTTAAATACATGAGGAATAATACGGATCAGCTGGCAACATAACAAGGGGGAGTGGAGAAGGATAATCTACGGAAACACAGGAGGGACACATAGGAGGAGCAAAACATAACTGTTACACATACGTCCTTGTCATGTTTCATTTCAAAATCAAAAAAGAGAAGGAAATAAGACATTATATTTTGCTTCAGATTGCATATTTGAAGCCTAAATGCCGCTGCTAAAGTTCTTACCAGTTATTACCAAGAAAATATAATCATAAAATAACAATTGTAATAATAATTAATTGAAAGTATTAATAAAAAACAATTGCTACCGACCTATGAGACCTAAATAGTATATCTCTTGTGTATTTAACTGATATTCTCTCTCACGCTCTTTGAGATCACTAAACTCTGGGCTTCTGGTAGTATTTAGGAAATCCAAGTTCAATAAAGGAGGGAGAGATTTTTCAAATTTGATTTCTAAACTCTGAAATAGCCTTCCTGATAATGTTTTCTGGGCTCATAGACACGATCCCAGTTTGAATCTAGATTCAATGAATTATTCTCCATTTATTTTCTGATTCTAGCTATTACATCAGCTCCAGTGTGGAATCACTCTTTTAAGAAGACTTGAGATGACCCAACACCTGAGAAGGAATTTGTCAGGGTTCTGCCACATTCTGTCAAGTCAATCTCTTGGTTTTGTGGCAGAGCTCTGACTCTACTGTAATGTCTCGAGTTTTGTGTGTGTGTGTGTGCACGTGGCTTCGAGTGTCGCGTCGCGCGCACTCTTGTCTGTGTAACGTCTGGTGTGCAGGTCATGATGTCCGGTCCCGATACTTACGGGGTGATACCCCGATACCCGATACTGGTTTGGTTCTGTTTGTGTCGGGATTCGGGCATTCATGATTCGTGTGTTCGTCCTTGTTGTGAGCACGCGAGTCGAGTGTTTTGCTCGTTTGCCCATTACTTTTATTCGGTTGTTTATTTATTTATGTTCGTCGGTTCCCGTCTCCTTCTTCCCCAAACTTTATACTTCATTACATTGTTGCCGAAACTCAGGAGGAAGGAGGGACATGCTATCGGAGAGGAGGTCGGGTAGCAGGAAGAGCGGAGGACTGGTAACCGCTGCCCAAAGCGGTGGCGCAGGGGCGGGTGAAGATCGTGTGGGACGGAGAGCTTGAGATCGTGCTCCTGGGTTTTGGCTCCAATGTAACAGTTCGTAGTCCGGGGAAGAAAAGAGGCGGGAACCGGCGAACCGTTAACAAACTTTAATTCCAAATAAACAAACAATCAAATAAAAATAATGGTGGCAGTCCCTCACGGACAACTGCCGCCCACACACACAAACAAAACACAACGTAGAATCACTGGCCTTCACTGGCCTCCTCCTTTTATACTTCCCCTCGTCCGTGAGACACGAGGCTGGTCCAGCGAGCAGGGGATGCTCATTTTCAATCACACAGATAACATTCTAACCCTGCTTGCCACAACACAATTATAAAAAATGTGACTATATTACATTTCTAAGAGTGTAATTATCATATAATAACATTTTTGTGATAGGAGCAAATCCTACCCTACAGTTTTTGCCTGTATTTGATCTTTTACCCAAAAATGTCCCATTACGGATAAACAGGGTCATTCTAAAGACTTTCATTCATCTTTTTAACACAAATGAGAATATTTTTTGAAACCTAAGAGACTTCTGTCCCTCCACTGAAAGCCTATCCACTCAAAACTCTGATGCTTCAAAATGTTCATAAAGAGATTTTATAATAAATCATATAATAAATCATATGAATCCAGCAAATTAATCCAAGTCTTCCAAAGAGATAAGATCATTTTATATGATGAACAGATTTCATTTAGGCTTTTATTCACATATAATCATTGATCAGTGAATGTACATAAAGCACTCAAATATGTTAAATGGAAATTCAAGCATAAAAAACGATGAGTTTCATTTTCGTTTGGCATGCAACACATTTGAGCTTCTGTTTATGCTTGCTGATCGATGTTTATATGTGAATACATTTTTTTTTGGGGTGAACTACATTTACATCTATGCATTTGGCAGATTCTTTTATCCAAAGCGACTTACATTGCATTCAAGGAACACATTGAATCAGTTCTTGCTTTCCCTGGGATCGAACCCATAACCTTGGTGTTGTAAACACCATTGCTCTACTGACTGAGCTGCAGGAAAGCTGAACTATCCCTTTAAAATGATTTGAACATTTTTGTCATTAAGTGTGTGTTACCTGCTCAGGTTTGAGGCCCGGTGGCACCCAGGCGTACTCCTCTAGCGCACAGCCGGAGTCGTCATCAGAGGTTGAGTTCCTCTGGAAGTCAAACATGATTTTAGAGACGGTCCTCTCCATATCCAGAGCCATATCACCACTTCATACCATTAATCACTGCAGAAAGACAGGAATGAGAAATGCAGCGTTTTACACACTTAAAGATAGATGCTGAAATAACTGAAACATTTAAATATTAACACACACACACACACACACACACATGTTTTTTTCCATGTTTTATGGGAATTCTCCATAGGTGCAATGGTTTTTATACCGTATAAAATGTATATTCTATCTCCTTTTACTGACCCTCGCACTAAACCTGCCATTGCGTGATCAGCCAGCGGCGGCTTGCCGGACATGCGCGATTCATTTGCACGTGGAAGAGTGAACATCTTCTGCTCTGCCTGCATCTGGGAGGGGCTGCTGCACGAGGACTGGGCCGCCTGTGAGTGCTTTGGGATGAGGATGCAAACTGAACCTGCAAACTGAATCTGCTTCCCAAGGGCCTCAAACAAGTACATAGTGTACTAATCCACGTTTAGCCTTTCCAGAAAAAATTGATGGCACCCAAAAACAAATGCAAAGGCTTTCTTATGCAACGTTCCTGGTGCAACAACCCTCGTTATACTCTACTGATGATAGTAAGTCAGTTGTAAGTCGCTTTGGATAAAAGTGTCTGCTAAATGAATACATGTAAATATCTCTTATGTGTTTATTGCTCACAGGAAAGGGCAACAGCTGTCTTGGCCATTCGAGGGTTGAACCACACCACTTTCAATGACTTTATTTAACGACAAAAAGAGGTTTTTGAAAATTCTGCAGGTGGAAAAAGTGCTGGCGAACAACTTCTTGCATTTAGTTTGAGAAGTAACAGTGGCTGCTGAATTGCACACTCTCACTGTGCAAACTGTGTGGGTGAATGATGCATAAAAAACCTCTGTTCCATCAAGGGTTAAACACAGAAGTGCAATCAGAGCTGGACTGCAGAATTCCGTCAAACGTCAGTCTCCTTCTTCAATCTCTTGTATTTACATGGTCTGATGAACCATCCAAAATACATGCTGTGAAAGACTGGTATCAACGAAGTGGGGCTCTGTGGAATCAAGCTCATGTCCATCTACAGCACGCCATGAATAGGAGAAAAGAGCAAGCTGACCGTAATCGCCATCCCAGCTCCAACTAATCTCCAGGACAGTGGATGTGCCTTCATGGACTTTGGACCTGGTTTACCTTGCAAATGTGGGTCCTTTCAAAATTGTGACAAATGAATCCCATGTCCTATCACCTGTTGAAACCTGCCGCTGGTCCGAGGTTGGAGGAGTAAGGTGACTCAGGCCCCCCAATCATGATCCTGGATGGCAAGGAGGCATTTCAAGTGCAAGATTTGCTAGTTTCCAGATGTCGGGGATGCTAGATCCAATATCTGGTAAATTTGGGAGGGTTAAGGTCTGGAGGAGAGGTTCTGGGTCAATGTAGATGACATACTCAACTCTCATTGTGGATTTTCATAGGACTCACTTTCCACAGAGTACCAGCATTTTGTTTTCCCAGGAGCCCCTGCAGCTGGCCAGATTTCTGCATACCTGTTTCTCATTACTCAGACTATTTAAACCCCTTGTGTGTGATCATTCCCAAGTCTTGTTTGGCCCGGCTACATTTCTGAACAATCGTCTGCCTGTTATGATATCTCTGATATCGTTGTTTGGCCTGGTATTCTGACCCACACCTGTTAGTAGCTTTGTCCACCTGGATCTCACGCCGCCAGAATCCTATTTACAATGCCATTGTTTTTCTCAAGATGCACGATTTTTTTTCTATTAAGGAAAAAAGCTTCTTAAATGTCCTAATTGAATGGCCTAATCCTGTCTCAATCTAAGTACTATCTGTGAAACCAGGCCTTGGTGTCTTATTAAAGCCATTGACCAAAGCCTTAATACATTTGATGACACTGAGAGAGAACTGAAGTAAAATTAATTTCAGCTGTCTGCATGGAAACTTACAACTCAGTTACTTAGGAATGAAATACAATAAGGGAACCAATAAGGGAACTCATAAAACACAGTCGAGACACTGCATTAGACAGTCAAATTTCCATGACCACAAATAAGCTTCTTATGGAAAAATATGATTAGACTCGTTTTATTTAATGGCAATCAACCAGACTATATTAGGTACTTCAATATTATAATATTCATAAGTGCTAGATCAAATAGAACTAGATCTACGAAGGTAACAACTGCATATTTTCATATCTGACATTGTGCCAAAAGAAAAATATTGGTAGCATGTGAAATCGGAAATTAATGAAAAAATTGTGACATATATTTCCAGTTTCACATAATAAAAAACATTTTTGTTGTTGGATATTATTTATCAAAAACTACACGGTACATGGAAAGAACATCTTTGGAAGTTGTGAAGCAAGTACAAGACAAAGCCATCTGAATGCATCAAAATGTCTTTAAAACACGTCACCTATTTGATAAACGGGGCTGAGATGCTTAAAAAAATTGTAATACTGATGACATTATCAACATCTGTAGCAACATTTCTGCCACGCATGATAAATTCAAGTCATTTTAGCATAGAGAGTATTATGATAATCACTAGTACGTTCTGATCTCTGTGCAATTATTAATTTTGGTTTGTGAACCTCTACACCTGATAGCTTTCTCTCACAATATAAGTTATACAACCGTATACCACACAAGACGTCATTGTGACATCACAAACTTGTGCACCCCATGAACATAAATTTGGTCTTTAGAATTAGCAAGAAAACAAGGATAGGAAACAAAAACCATACGACTACAATGATTTTCAGAAGCATGCTGTTAGATCAAATCCATGAAACAAATACATTGATTATACAGTAGAGACTGTATGTTCAAATAGATATTGGAAGCCTGTGTTATGATATCGCTGCAAAGATACAACACTCTCCTGTTTAATAAATCTCATGAAAGGCATACAGACCTGCATCTTCATATCAGCATCCAAAAAATAACCTGAGGGCTGAGAGAACCAGAAATAGAGGGAAAAAAGAGAAGCGCAGAGCTAAAGCAAAGCGAAAATAAACGCTTTTCTCTTTTATGTGTCATGCCTCATCCTTCGCTCTCACTCTGCCTGTGGATTTGGCTGTTTCTGTGTGGGTGTGTGTGAGAAAGAAAGAAAAAAGTAAGGGAGGGAGTGTGGGAGAGAGGGAGAAAGAGAGAGACGGGGAAAGAGAGAATTTCTTATTTGTGTAAAAGGTAACATAACAGCAAGCTCTCAGCTAAAGCACTGATGTTGACCTTTTTGTCTCTTTAGACTGTTTATAACATCACAATACTGCTTGTTTTACATGTGTGTTCTTGACACACGCTTATTTACCATACAAGAAATGACGTGACTGAGGCCCAAAACACCAAGGCATAAGAACATGGTGGCACACGGGTAAGGTAAACTATCCATTTCAAGCAAATCAATTGCATCACTGTCAACGTTCCAGCATTATATCATAATAAAACCCGATTAGAGACTTGCATGTTTGATCATTTGCAAAGACAGGTGTGTAACACATGCTGAACAAAGTCTATAATCTCCATTTTTTATAAACATCCTCCCTCTGAGCATTAGACAGTGAAATTAATCGTTTTTGGTTGAAAGTCAAGAACATTGTCTATAAATATGCCATATCTAACTCTGGATGAAACCGGACAGGATTACAAAACCGCATTGTTTTTGTGTTTGTGTAAGGTATGTGTCTGGCCAGAGTTTTCAAATGTAAAAAAGAAAGACATAAAACACTATAAAGTGCTCAAGATTACTATGAATTTCATGAAGCAAATCCCTTTAATGTTTATCTCAATGCCGTCTAACCTGAGCAAGAAATGGTATCTGGGCTTTCAATGATGATGATGAAGATGAGAAAATAATTCAAACCCACACACTTGGCGTCAGTCAGTGGCAGTGAGTGGGCTCTCGACACATGACAGTGCCTCATAATACAGCTGTAATTACTGTTGCTGCATTTGAGTTGATAATTAAGCCTTAGTGATGGCTGCACGTCACTATGTATTAATGACAAAAAGATATGCGCTGGGTTTACTTTACATGTTTATGAAGGGTCTTTTTTTCCGAAGGGCACAGTTAATATTTGTCAATCTATATGTGCACTTGATTTAGCTGAGAATGTCGATATATCAATATCCAGTTAACAAGTTAATATGTGGATATTAATATGCTGCTTTAAAGTTGTAAGAACACCAACAATATGAAAAATGAACAATATGATCAGTAAAAGCAGAACAATGCACAAGATTGACAAACGACAAACATCAAGCAGGTCAGAGCTTAAAATAGAAAGCATGATGATTTCTGTCAGATTTTCATATGGGCAACAATAAAATTTAAGAAAGACTCCAATAGCCTTTCATCTCAAAGCATCTCTAAAAGACCGTACCTTAAAAGCAAAGATTCTTTACTACAAATGGTTGCTTTAGCATCTTTTTGGATATTTGTATTGATTCTAAAACACATATGGTATTGCATCAACCATCACAGTCTCCTTGTCATTGTACAGGAGCACACAAAGATGTTTGAGCATTTGGAGAGCTCTCATTGACCGTGAACACATTAATCATTCAAACTAACAGCAGGATGCTGGCTTTGTCTCTTTCCAGTGAACAGTGCTCATGCTCTGGTCGCCATGGAGCTCTCTGCAGTGACAAGTCTCCGTGGAAACCTTGTGCTGATCCGAGAGCAAGAAAGCATACCCACAACAGATTTTCAGTGAGAAAGAGTAAACCCATTCCCCTAAATCCATCACTCACAATCCCATGCTTCTCGCTTTCTTTGCATCAAAATGTCTTTTGTTTGTGGCGACTAGTTTGAGTTGGCAGAGTAATTCTAACAAAAATAAAACATTTCCATGTCGCATTTAATCCCAAAAATTAAAAGAAGCAATAATGCAATTCTTCTATGTAAAGGATGTGAATCCCAAATAAATCCTATTGCAATACCCTTTAAGATTTGTTTTGCATTGTGCCATTATGTAATATGTATCATGATATCATTCTTTTCATGCTTGTTAAGTAAAACTATTAAAATATCAAATATTTTTTCAAAAGTAAAAAAATAAATTCAATGTGCACTTTGTGTATTGGGCAAACTTTGACCTCTACCATGAGCCAGTTCTTTTTCAAACATCACTAAGCAAATGTGCGAGCAGCACTCAAACCAGCAACAGATAAAGGATCAAATGATCATCTAAAAAAGACTGTTTGTTATTCTGATGGTTATCTAACATCAAAAAATGATTACAGTATCAAACTGGGCAAACCCCAAAACCCCAGCGCCACTGGAAGTTACAGGACCTGGTGCAATTTTTTATCAACACTTCTAGTCTTTGTTTTAGGGGGAAAATTGTATCCACTGCCACAGCAGTGACACTCCTGTAGGAGCTTAATCTCTTCAGAAATTGTTTCCACTGCTGCAACAGTGATGTGCTGTCAGGATACGGGGAAGGATGAGCAAGGACCCAGTCGCAGGGTGAAGGTTTCTTTATTGAAAAAATAAAAAAACAAAAAGACACAAACAAAACCACCCCGAGAGGGGTAAAAACAGACTAGGACTAGACTAGGATTCACTAGAATTCCACTAGGATTCAACTAGAACTCAACTAGATATCTGGACAGACGACAATGAAGCAGCACAGGACAGCAAATACGAAGGGATTAAATACACACAGGAGGAATGGTAATTGATAAGGAAACAGCTGGGACAAATCAAGAGTTAACCAGGAGAACAAGATGGGAATGGTTGAATAACGGACGTGTATCGCCGCGTGTTCACATTAGACAAAGACGACGTGCAGCTGGTGACAACCAAACTGTGTGCGCAACACCAAAACACAAGTAGTAACGAACCAAGCAAAGCCTGAAACCACGCCAACTCACATAACCAAGAGCGCTTGAGAACGAGCAACCACGTGGCGATGCATGTCCGCATTGGCTGCGTATTCGTGTTATGTCATTGTAAACCTTCCCATCTTGTTCCCCTTGTTCCCATCTTGTGCCTCCTTTCTCCTGCAGCGACTCAGTTTCTCCTGAGGGGTTTCCACTGCCAAAGCAGTGATGTGCCTCCTTGCTCCCTTAGCGGCTAAGTTTCTCCAGAGGGGTTTCCACTGCCACAGCAGTGATGTGCCTCCTTGATCCCGCAGCAGCTCAGGTTTTCCCCGGAAGAGTTTCCACTGCCTTCAAGCTCCTGAGGGAGCCGGGTTCCTCCAAGAAGGATTTCTACAGCCACGGCAGTGATGTGCCTTCACTATCCCAAGGGAGTAGAAAATCTTCCAACACAGGCAGTGCTCCTCCCGTGGGAACTCTGGAAATAGCTTCCACTGTTATGGGAGCTCGGTTCTCTGGAGACTCGACCCTCTGCCGCAGCACTTTCGGAAACCACAACTTCAAACTTGTCTGATGACGAAAGAAGCCCCCTGAACCAGCGACTGGCACACTTCTGCAATTTTGGGGGGTAATCAATATATGCCGGCAGGTGTCATGTGTTAGTTGCAATATTTGGGGGGTGTACTCTGGGTTCAGGACAAACACTGAGCTCAGAGCCCTATACTTGGACATTACCTCAAATACGCATACCATTTACTGAAATTGTATTATTTGTAAGGATGAACTCGTGAAATAATGTTTTATTAACAAAGTTTGGGAGGAGCCTTTTCAAATGATCCATGCCATCAACTCGGCATCAGCAATTACCACGTCTCATCCTATTAGCATGAGAGGAACCCTATATATATTTATATATACAGTACATAATTGACTCTCCGGCATTTCTCTACAGTTTTCAGCATCCCTCCACCACTCTTGGCTAGTTTCTGTCACAACCAGAAAAGACGGGGTGTACTCTGGGTTCGGGCCAAATCCCAAGCTCAAAGCCCTCTCCTGCCAAATACGCATACCAGTTAATGAACTTGAATTATTTGTATGGGTGAACTCGTGAAACAAGGTGTATAAGTATTAGAAAGAAAGGAAACTAAACGAAGACCAAGTAGACATAATCAAACAATAAATTAGAAATGATAGAAACAAATGAAAATGGGAACAAAGGAAACACTAAATGACAGGAACATACCAACTAAATGTTCAAGAAAAACTAAACTCAAACTCACATCCCCTAACATTTCCCCCTGATTAAGAGGGGGAGCTGGCGAATTGTAAACCCAAGGCAGAACCAGGATGCTAGTGGTCTCCGCAGAATAATACTGTCACAGTCTGGTCGCGTCTTGCACTTCCGGGTTTCCCTGTGTCTCCCTGATCCTCCCCTCTCCTGTCTTGTTGCACACACTGAAGCTTTGCGGTGGTAACAAATATAGGGTTCATAGAAAATTTAAAAAGTTTTTGGAGCAGACCTAACCTGTTGACAAGAGATGGAAGTCATCCCTCATTGGGTGGTGTTCCTCTTCTCTCTAGTAATATGGCACATAGTCTTAAGAGTTGAACCTTGACTAACTGGGGCCCAGGTCAGGAAAAAAAGAGACTGGCTAAACCAACCGTCTGCTAGCTGTCTCACATCACAGACATATGATAAATCTTAACACATAGAGACTCTTTCACCTAGATTGTGATTGATAGATTGTGTCTATTCACAAATTTAGTGAATAAAAAAACTCCCAAACTCAACAATTTGGTTATTTGGTTCAACAAATAAAGTTCCAGTCACTGAATATACAATCTCATTTTCACATTTTACACGGGAGCGTGAACTCGGTCGTGGAGCTCGGGAGCGTCAGAGTGGTGGCTGGTTGGGCTGGCTGTCTGGACCGGGGATACACTCTCTCCAGACACTGCGCAACGGCTTCCCGTCAACTCAGTCCAACAGTATCCGGGAGAGCTCTAGATTGGTGAAAGTTCGCCTCGATCCAGAACAGTGTGTTCAGCGAGTCATCATTGAGGGGGACGACGGCAGCGAGTACGCTGAACTCCAAGACAAACTAGAAAAAAATCGCGATGAATCGCGCATGGTAATCCATCGCGGGGAAGTCAATATTGGGTGACTAGCCCGGTCTCTTATTCTGTTATACGAACGCTGGTGTGCGATGCGAAGAAGCACAGAGCAGACTCGGAGATCAACTGAAACACACTTTAATAATAAACGAAAACCAAAACGGCACTTAACAGTGCAAACACTGGAACAAGGAACATCCACATACTAGGCACACAGAACGTCAATAAGAGACAAGGACAATGGAGAACATGATAGGCAGGAATAACAAGTAACACCTGGCAACAAACAAGGGGGAGTGGTTACATGACAGACTACGGCAACACAGGAGGGACATACAGGAGGAGCGTGACATGACTGTGACAGCTGGATTTTGGTGTAGCAGTGCAGTTTAATAAAAAAGCAAAGGTACAAATATACTCAGGTTTCATTCTCTCTCAAAAATATCCAAAAGTCTGAACAGGACAGCAATAACAACTTCAAAATCAGACCCAGAGTAACACTGAAATACTGCGTTATATAAATACAAGAAACAAAGGGAAATAAGGGAAGAACAGCTGGACATATTTAAACAAGCAAAACAAACTACTGGTGGGAAGAAGGGAACAAAAGAAACAAGCACTAAATGCAGAAAAACAGGGAGAAAAAAATCAACCAAAGGTCCTTGAAAAACTAAATTCAAACTAAATCCTAAACTTATGGATAACTACACTGAAAGCAGGTCTCAGAGTAGAATCTCAGTTCAATAAAACTAAATAAACAAAATTAGAAAACCTATGATCACTGATGCAAAGTGGACATGGCTATAAATGAAACTTACTCAGTTATAGACCTATGGATCATGTCTATCTGCATGACTAATTGGATTCACCTGGAAAATAACTGCCTGAGGAACTCAAAAGGAAAACTGTAAGACTTCAAGAAAATCGGTGACCAACTAAAAATCGGTGATGAGTCACAGTACAACAAATTAGAGCCACACACATGCTTTTAAAACAATGCCACAAACAGCATGCTGCTATCCAGTGGATAACTTCGGACAGCATGTAGATTATTTTAGGCCTCCTTTTACAGCCGAAAATAAAATGAATTTGTCTCAAACTCCACAGACACCAGAAATGGATGGATATCACTTTGAACACTGAATTTATGTCACATTTGGCAAGTCACACACGGCAACCAATGAAATGATCATTGTCATCGCTTGGTTAACATAATGGTAATGGAGAGAATATTCTTTGAATAGAGTGAGGCTGTTAATGCTGAGAAACATGGATTCATGTGGGGATGAGAGATAAATTATAATGCGTTCTGTTTTCCAGAAAATGTCCTGGTCGCCATTACAATGGGGCTGATGCAAAACATTGGGAAAAGAGGAATCAAAAGGGCTGATCATAAAGCCTAATTGCACCTCTTTTGATAATAAATTGTCTACTATTTCAGGTTTGGAAATTGCAGTTTGATGGCTATTGCAAATAATTCTTGAGGAGGGCAGGCGTTAAAACAGTATTTGAGACAAGGCAGCAAATAGTTCGTTTTTGTTTGTCAGGGTTTTTTAATAATTGCATAGCAAGATGATAAATAGAGACAGGCATGGGAAGAGGGCAATTTTTCACCTGAATCCAAGTTTGGGTCCTTGCTGGTTTGGATGATCTGGGTGTTTGAGTGGCATTGGCAGATGGTTTGTTTGGCTGGAGAGAGATGTACAGATCTCTTGCATGCAGAAGAAGTGAATTTCTAAGCTGACAAGAGATTGGAGTTGCCTTTTGACTCTACATTTCTTGATGTATGGAACAGGAGAGGATGAGATTGATGAGGAAGGTCTATCTAGTGGGGATGAGAGGAGGCCTGAACGTCTTGGAGATCACAACCCTGAGCCCTGAGATGACAACGAGGTTTGGTGCCTAGATGGCCATTTGTTAATTAGATTCAACTTTATTGTCATTGCACAAGTACAGTTACAAGGCAACGAAATGCAGTGCCTTGTATTTAGATGTGTAATCTGTCCCTGATTCTAAGATATCTTATTCTATCCAATACTGTAGTGTTAACAGAGAGAGAGAGAGAGAGCGAGAGAGAGAGAATTCTCAGCATTATTGCGCAGTATGTAGTACCTCTAATAACGAAACAGATTTTAACTACTTAAAAAATATTGTCACATCATACTACAGTGGAGTTCAGTTATCTCGAGTCTCGGTTAACTCGCCAATCGACGTTTTTGAAGTGGAACCGCCAAACTCCCTATTTGTCTTAGTATTTTCGATTCTTTAATGTTGATTTGTTAATGTCGCCGAAATCTAATATCTCGAGCACGAAAAAGTCGCCACTTCACATTGTTATTTCGTGACTAATTTGCGTACCTAGTTCACTGCGCATGTGCTGAGTTTGCCTTGCACGTGGATGGCGGTCCACTCACGGTTCACTCACTGTCGTTGATCTCGTCTAAGGGATAACACGCTGTAGCTTCCCGCACGTTTTTTTTATGAAAATTTGTGTTTGCATTGTTGGAGAATATAATTAAAGGTTTGTATCAAGAATCGAAGGTGGTTTTTATTGTGGTGGTTTTGTTGTTAGCAAACATATACACTGTCAGTGTATGTACATTATTTTTGATGAATGCCGATCGCTTCATCAAACAAACCGCGACAACACTGTTATGTAAAAAGACACCAAAAACTTGTGCATGTACATTCTCATTTAATAACTCACATCATGTACATCAATACATTTTTATTTTTATTTCTTCCGAGGGTTTTTGACTTTGGCGCTCTGACAGCTGGCTGCGCTTCCACTATCACTCTGACAGCTGGCGCTGATAGGCTGTCTGACCTGTCAATCATGCAAGAAGACGTGATTGGCTGTGCTGCATGCTCATCCGATGATCAACACCTGTAGAATCGCTTCTTAAGGGACGAGCTGCTGCACAGCGGGAGACACTGCTCTTTCTTTTTGTTCTGATTCTGACTTGTGTTTGTTTTTTTATTGTGTGAATTTCGCGCACAAGCACTGTGTACCGAGCCTGAACAGTTATGGATAATTGAAGTCATGCTCGTCACCAACATTTGAAGTCACCAACATTTGAAAATCGAAATGTGATCTTACACAAAAACATTCATCAATCTATGGGTGTGGGTTATGCCAACAATTTTTTACACAAAACCCAAAACCCGCTGGCTATATAAGCGTGCGGATTATCTGCGTCTGTGGAATATGTGGGAAAATATATGTTAATTTATGTAATATATTTTATATGGGTTATCTCGCTAAACGGTTATCTCGATACTTTTTTGCAACCCCCGAGGCCGTCGACATAACCGAACTCCACTGTATTAAGAAATGGCTTATTAGTTTTCAGTTTTTATTAATAAATACATTTTTATTAACAGTATTTTATTAATAATGTATCAGGGCAGTGCTGACAACAATTGTGTTTGTGTGTGTGACAGAGAGAGAGAGAGAGAGAATGAAAAAGTGGGAGAAGCATTGTACATACCTTAAATAATAAAAAGGGGACAATTATGGAGGGGGGGGGGGGGCATGGAAACTATTTTAATTTTTTTATCCTATTGTTTGTCATATTTCTTTGCTTGATCAATATGTGATATGGAACTACATAAAATTATTGCATACATTATAATATCTGTCAACCAATCAGAATCATGCATTCAACAGCCCTGTATTAAAAAACATAAATATCATGTGTAACAATTATGTTCAGTTTTGCTTTTGTTGTCACTGTGTTTGGTCCCTGTTTGCCTGTGTTCCCTTTGCTAGTTTGCCTCCATTGTTTTTAATTGAGTTTGTATGTGTTTCTGTTTTCATTCATTATCCCTCTATGATTCACTAGTTAATTTGTCAGTAATTGTCTATGTGTAATGTGGTTTTGTTTCAACTGTTATTCTCCTGTGTGTTCCAAGGAAGATTAATAAGTAGACTGTTTTTGTTATACATTCCTGCTTCGTGCACTCAATAAAACCACCATTATGATTTTTTCCCCCATCTTTATCAATTGTCAATCATAAAAACCTTAGCTAAGATAAAAAAAAAGACATTTAAATAGCATTCATTCGAAACAGACTCTGGTATTTAAAAAAGCAGGACTTCAGAAGCAGAAAATTAATTGCACCTAGCATCCAATTCAATTCCTAGGTGTGATGTCAAACTGCCTGCCAATTCTCCGTCCTATCACGTTAGTCCAAAATGATGGTCCAGGTTGGATGACATTGAAATTTGCCTTTTATTTTCTTTCATGTGCCCAGGCAAAATATGTTTTGAAAAATTGACATTCAGCATTTACATTCTGCACAATAATGGTTAAACTGATCATTTTGATCAAAATTCTAATCACAATTATTAATCATGATAATTTTATTTTCACATTTTAGCATTATTATTGCAATTTTTACATAAGCGCAAGTGAAGAGAATGTCAGCTCATTTTCCTGCTTTATTTCACCTAGTTTTTGTAGCCTAGTCTATTTTCCTTTAATTAAATTTTGGATTGAATGATTTCTAATTTATTGTGGACTGAATTATATCAATCCACAATCTGCATAATCTGATGCAGCCTGAATCATAATGACACTGTGTTAGTTCTTTGTTCAGACGAGAACTGAGCGACTGGGTCTGGTTTCTTTGTTACCTGATGGAGTTTGAGTTCTTGCCACTGTCACCTCTGGCTTCCTTAGTCAGGGAGACTTAATATTCAGCAATATCATTGATCTGACTGTGCTGACGCAGCTGTATGAGACCAGAACTGAGCTGAGCTGGATGAGGACACTGTTTTCTCCAGAGCTGCTGGATAGATCAAATGAACTAATTTCATGATTGATGTACTTTACGCAGTTATTCAATCAAAATGAACACTGAAGCGGCAGAATTGAATTCTATTGGCATCATTGATCATTATTTTCCTGCTAAAGCTGCTTTGAAACCATCAGTACTGTATGAAGTAATATATTAAAAATGACAGTTATTATTATTATTGTCATATAAATGAACATACTCTTTACATTATAAAAATTCCAAACTACGGTAAAGTTTTTGACTTTAAACTTGTGAATTTAGTAGCAGCAAATAACACTAGTGGTCTTACTTACACATTAATTTGAGCAGAATATATCAATAGTGATTGCTAAACTCCAACATGCATGTCAATGTGAACAGTTATCAGGTTGGGAATGAAATATTGGGCAGAAAATGCATCCACCTAGGAGAAAAGCTTTGATTGCAGAAAAACTGCATGAAAACTTTAAGAGGCTTGTTACCAATGCAAGACAACAAAAAATAAAACTGGCCAATACTGCTGTCACACCCTCACACTACACAGACTTTTAGTTCCATTTCAAGGGAACTCTCACTGCATTGAAGTTGCTTTGGGAACGCTTAGCATGAATGCGTCGTGAAGCACGTGAAAATCTAACCAATGGTGTGAATGTAAGTCAGAGGTGGGTGACCTCATGAACCAAGAAACTATAATAGCATGCCAAACACCAGTAGCGGCAATTTGTGTTTTCAGTAAGCGCAATATGTGAAACGTCTGTCTATTTGGTGTTGTCTGTCCCTTATCTAGTTTAAAAAATTTGGAAAAAGACAGAAATAAGGCGAGCAAACATTTAACATTGTGTGTTACTCCCTGCCCTCGCTACGTCACCGGCAGGGACACTCGTGATCTGTGTGTTGTTTGTTTGGAAACGGAGCATGCACGGTCAGCATTTGATGCCGTTGTCTGTGCTCACTGCGAGCAGTTATTGCTGCGAACGCTCCGCTCTCTTCTGATGCTCTTTGATAAAAGTGCTCAGGCTCGCAGTCCTCAGGACTCAGGTCCTGCTGCTGCTGAGGAACAACGGCGATCTTCATCCTGGGAATTGCAGATGGACTTATCAGAGAAGTTTGAGATAAACCAAGCCCTCCTACCTTACCTGAAGGAGCCAGTATTTTCTACCAGGGCTTAGAAGCACAATTTGTGGCTACTTCCACTCTGGCAGAGGTACCGGTGCTGCATCTATCCAGTTCTGAGGATCTGGATGTTGTTAGCACCAAGGCTGGAGATGAAGACTCACCACTTCAGGTCTACCAGGCAGATTTGCTAAGAGACCTCGATGTAAACAGTTGTCGAGAGGTTTCAGAAGCCCACAAAACTTCTGGCATTCCAGAAACATCTTCTTCGCCACTCTCAGGTCGCTGCTGCAAGGAACCAGCCCCAATTGCCAAAAGCCAGCTCCTCACACCATGCCACTCAAAAACAGAGTGTCGCTTCCTGAGCTCCACTCCCAGAGAGAAGAGGGATCGTGGTGTCTCTCTCAGCTAAGGTCCATCCTTATTACATAGAATATACAGAATATTGTTACTTTGCTGTTATCGGTGTGTGTCTTACCTCCGTTTGTTTTCACTAAAAGTTTGTTTCTTTTTGTTTTGTTTTTGGACTCGTCTTCTGCTCAATCTGGTAACAGAACAACCAACCAAATGGATTACACTGCAAGATGTGCCATGGTGCCACGATTTTATCTTCATGCAGCACTTATGTCATCTTGCCCTCACCAAACCCTGAAGTCGTTCTTCTTGACCGGGTAAAACTACCACCATCTAGTAGACCTCCCAGACACCTCTGATGGAGAGCATCTACCCCAGATACAGAACACAGCAAGACCCAGAGCGCAATCCACCTCCTTCAACCGCTGATTGTTCTCGAGAGCCCCCCCTGCATACGGAGAGCTACTGCCTGTCATGACACGTCAGCCAGAGCAAGAGGAAAAGAGGACTGTGCTGACCCTTGCCCAATAGTGAGTCTGATCAGGGGTGCGAGTCCAGAAAGAAAGACTGAGGACTGGATGATAGACTTCAGTGCACAGGTACTGCCTCCCACCCAGTCCCACCCGGTACCATCTGTCTGTTCTGAATCATTGTTTCTAGACAGCACTGAGACTGTTTCTATAACCTGTTGGTCATTGTAATTACTGTCATTGATCTCATCAAGCTTACCTCCTTCATCACTGCAAAGCTCAGCCACTCCTCCAGCCCTACCTCTGCTGGATGCCTATATCCAGGGAATGTCTCTGCTGGATGTGTCTTCCCCGGGAACGCCTTGCTGGGGGTAGGAAGCCACAAGTCATGCAACCACCAGCCTTGCCTGAGCGAGAGGATCCTGTGGCTCTGCTCTACCGGGTTCCCTTGTTCCACCATTTTCCGTTGGTCAGTCTGCTTCCTCCACATACTTGCTGGCCATCCGCTGTGCTCTGTTCTTCCACCCTTATGGCTGCAGTCGGCTCCTTCTTACCTTTGCATTGTCTCTGTCCTCAGTCCCACTGGCTCCACCTCAGCCCTTGGGTACTCTAGCTCCAACTCCACTCTGGGAGACATCTTCATCGCCAGGTTCCCGTTTTCTGCCTGTCACCATTTTCCCGTCTCCTCCCAGCACCAGTCATCCAGAGCCTCCTCCTATATTCCTCCTACTATTGCCATCTCCTCATCCTCCACAAGGACGCTGTCACTGTCACGCTCGTTTTAAGGAAAAGTAACAACAGGATCCAATAGCGAGTAAAGAGGAGTCTTTAATGAAAATGTGAAAAACTCCAGAGAAACAAACAGAGGAAGTCCAATAGAGCAAACAGGCCGGGCAGGAACGGCGAAGCGCGGACTCGGGCTGTGTGACGCAGGAACTGCAGCGGGCGACGAGCCGAAGAATCTTCCTCACGGAAGCCAACCGGAGAGACACAGAGAGCACGCGCGGTACAGATGGCTGAACCCAGCGAGACCTGGAACGAACTGACAGCGGAGAGTGGAATGAGAGATGGATAAATAGCAATGGGAAAATGATGCACAGCCGGAACAGGATGATGAGGTAATCAGCGACCACGCCTCCACAATACCGTACAACAAGGAGGAGAAGTCAGTGTACCTCTGAACCGTGACAGTCACACTTCATGGACTTTGTTTGTTATCTTCAGTCAAAGTATTACCAAATGTGTGCATCTCATCATTCACCATTTACACAAATCATCATCACCACAGTTGTTCGTCATTTCTGTTCATCACCATTTGATTTGGTTCACCGTATTCTTTGTCGCCATCATTGTTGATTATCCCAGTTTTTTCCCCCCATTAAAATACCCTTTTCTTTATTGAAACCTTTTTGGACTGGTCTTAATCTTCATCTGGTAACACTATTAATATAATGACAATGTAAAAACTATGAATTAACTCTTCTGATGTGCATTAGTAAACTAACCTAAACTAAGCGAACACTTGTCTGTTACAAACATAAGAACATTTGTCTATAGAAATATCCATTTCGAAATGAACCAATTCAAATAAAAATAATATTCTTTGATGGTGTAATCCATTTGAAATTAACAAGATGTAGAGATGTAGGCTTTTCATGCTTAACCAGATGAGTGCCCTGGAATATTTTGTTGTTTCATGTGATATTGAACACTCATGTATCCAATGAGTACCAATCGGTACGTGTTTATACCCCTGTAGCATAGCATGGCTTTTTTTTTGGAAGTATATTTCATAGTTTTTTAAAGAAGAGTAATAAACTTGGGAAAATTTACATAAGAAAAAGAACATGATCTGTTGTAGTTTGATTCGGTGAGGATATCATTTCTGACAAGTCATTTGTGTCAGGGTTCTGCCACATTCGGTCTAGCGATCTCTTGTGGTTTTGGCAGAGCTCTGACACTACCGTAATGTCTCGAGTTGTGTGTACGTGCGTGCAGCTTCGAGTGTTCGAGGTATGATGTCCGGTCCCGATACTTTGGTCTGGTTCGGTTTCGGATCAGGATTCGGGCATTCATAACTCGTGTGTTCGTCCTTGTACTGAGCTCGCGTGCCGAGTGGTTTTCGTGCGCTCTATGTTTTGTGAGTGGGTTCAAGCACTGCGCGAGCCGCGTTCTCTCGGGTCTGTGTGTAGTGTTGTGAGCATGTGGTTTGTTTATATCAGCCGTGTGCTTTCATGTTGTGTCTTTGTTTAATATGAACCCGCGGCGATTCGCATTGGCTTCGTGTTTGTCTCGTTAATGTGTAACCCTCCGACCTTGTTTCCCTGCTAAACTTTGATTTGCCTCAGCTGTGTTCTCATCAATTACCGTTCCTCATGTGTACTTAATCCATCCGTGTCTGCTGTCTTGTGATGGTTTCTCGTCGTTGTATGGTTGTGTGTTCCTGGTATCCTGTGTCAAGTCAAGTCAAGTCTAGTCTTGTTCGTGTCTGAGTTTCTAGTCCTGTTTTCCCCCTCTGGTTTTTGTTCTGTTTTAATTTTTTTATTTTGTTTGTTACAATAAATCCCCATTACTTTCTGCATCCTTGAGTCCTCGTCACATCCCTTTCTACAGACCTGACAGAAGAAACCAGACACAAGAGGACTCAGCAAAGATGGGGATCTTCCTTTTTCCATCTCCAAGACCGTCCACCCGTCAGCAGATGATGCACCTCGTAAATTTCCGGTACGTCCGCCAGCTGATGTGCGGGAGTTCGCTGCAGACTAGGGATGAGCGAGTACAGCATTATCTGTATCTGTATCTGTATCTGTTAACCATATGAATTATCTGTATCTGTATCTGTACTCGGACTGGGCGGGGCCTAACCCGGAAATGGGCGGGATTTAACCCGGAAGTGGGCGGGACTTTACCGGCTATGTTGTTTTTAATCATGCAATTGATTTGGGTCGATTAGAAATTGTTATATTTATTGCTGATTAGAAAACTATTTACATGACAGCATCAGCATTGAGCTTCAGATCAAAGGTTTTGATCACAATAACAAACAAACTATATACAGAGCAAGTTTTGCAACAATGAATACAACTCATGAGGCTGCAATTATGAAGAAAAATTTAATGAACAAGAGTTTTCATTTAAACATAACTTTCTTTTTTTAACTTTTAATTTTTTTATGATCAGTGTGATTTTTTTTAATTTCCACGCCAGGTATGTGTGTGTGTGTGTGTGAGTGAGTGAGTAAGAGAGAGAGGGGGGGACTGTGTGTTCTATGGATCAAATAGTCTGACGTTGTTTTTAAAATCTGCATTTCTTTATTATGTATGAAATACAGCAAGAAAGTGTCAGACACTCAGTGCGCGAAGTTAAACACTTGTTAGAGCCAGCAGACGGTAAAAAAAATAAAAAATAATAATATCTCCGACAGGCAGAGACGCAACGACAGTCGCATTCTACCGAGCAAACCCCACGTTTACCAGAACTATTCTGGCTAATAAGTAAGTAATACAAACAAATTGAAATAAAAAACAAACCTAAAGCTGAAGAAACCCTAAACCATAGGTGTCAAACTCCCGGCCCGGCGTGTTATTGTCCGGTCCGCGAGATCATTTTATTAATGGCCCGCGAGATGGCCCGCGCTCCAGCTGCCTCGCCGAACACTTCCTGTATTAATCAAGTCTAGCTTATGGCTTATGATGCTTCGCGCTACCACCCTGCCCTAAACGTTAACGGAAAAGACCCGCGAACCTGAGTGACAGAGAGAGAAAGAGACCTGTTCTCGTCTCAGCGTTCTGTGTGTGAATGAGCAGGGCGGAGCCGCGGGACGCAGCAAATTTGCACGCAGACAGTCAGCTGCCCAATGAGGATTTGTATTCAATCCGAGCACAGATAATGACTCGTATTACTCGTATGATACTCGTACTCGGTAAAAGTGCATTATCCGTACCGGATACTCGTTTCAGCCGAGTATCCGGCTCAACTCTACTGCAGACTTCCTGATTGAGGTGCATCACATCGACTACGAGGAGGCTGATCTAAAGGAAGTATTCAACATCTGCCTCGATCAGCCTCTTGTCTATTGGGAGTTTGTGTACCACGTCTTCCATCTTGGGGAGCAGGAACCCAAATTGTTCAGTGGGACCCAGCCTGCCATAAGAATTGCCTGACTTGTGTTACGCCTCTACCCTTGCAGACCGTTAACCTTAAGGAACACAACCCCGTATTTTCTGAGCTACCCAATGAGTATTCTGATTTGACTGAGGCATTCAGTAAAACTAAGGCATCACAATTACCACCCCATCGCCTCAATGACTGTGCCATCGAGCTACTACCTGGTGCGACACCCCCGAGGGGAAGGATATTTCCATTATCACAGCCCGAGTCAGAAGCCATGAAATCGTATATCAATGAAGAAGTGGCAAAAGGTTTCATTAGACCCTCTACGTCAGGGGTGGGCAAACTACGGCCCGCGGGCCATATCCGGCCTGTTGGGCTTTTTAATCCGGCCCGTTGGGCTTTTTAATCCGGCCCGCCAAACTTGCCGAACCTGTATTAAACCTCTTTCATTTTACATTTCCCTATAATGTCACTCTGTCACGGCTGCAAGCAGCAGTGGCGCTGAAGCTGTGGTGGAGAGCATGCGTGTCGCAAACCCCTCTACACCCCCCTTTATGGCGTTAATTCCGTGCTAAAAAGGAAAATTGCAGTAAATTACAAATAGTAAATTACATCCGCGGAAAACAGAGCTACACGTAAATATGGGTACCCGCGAGCTCATTTTAATCACTCGCGCGTGCGTGACATCTAAATCTGCACACGCGCGAATATTCGCCCGCTCGACTGCTGTTTTTGCTCATGCGAGCACTTTTATTTTTGTCAGTCGTGGGGCGGGGCTTGCTCTTGTAATAGTAACATCAAGCGTCATTGGTTAGTTCCATTTTTTCCAGAGGTCAGTAGTGATTAGATGCCTGTGATTGTCAATCTAGAGCTCAGGCAAATATACGATTCAGTCACATTGAATATTATGTTTTTTCTGTCGATTAAATTGTATTAATATTGTTTTGTTGTAATTTCATGTGTCCCAGTCGAGTGATTTAAGACCAAACTATACTTTATACAGGTTTTTTAGGATTTCTTATAAGTAAATGCACAGGTACGACCTTCACCCCGCCCCCTCTGTCAATTTTAAGAAACCAATGTGGCCCGTGAGGCAAATAGTTTGCCCACCCCTGCTCTACGTCTCCAGCGTCAGCCGGATTCTTCTTCGTCAAGAAAAAGGATGGTGGCCTGAGACCTTGCATTGATTATCGCGGTCTTAATGACAGTGCCATTAAGTTCCGACACCCGTTACCCTTGGTTCCAGCTGCACTGGAACAACTTCGTCAAGCCAGATACTTCACCAAGCTCGATCTACGCAGTACATACAACCTGATCCGAATTAGAGAAGGCGATGAGTGGAAGACTGCCTTCTCAACCTCTTCGGGGCACTATGAATATCTGGTCATGCTATTCGGCCTAGCTAACAGCCCTTCCGTGTTCCAGTCATTCATCAACGATGTCTTCCGTGATATGCTGGACAGTAATAGTAATAGTGTACATCGATGACATCTTGATCTACTCCAATTCCCTTTAAGAACACGTTCAGCATGAAAGAGCAGTACTCACATGCCTAATCCAGCACCAGCTTTATGCCAAAGCAGAGAAATGCGAATTCCATCAAACATCCACCACCTTCCTGGGGTACATCATCAGTCAAGAGGGGGTAGCCATGGATGAGAACAAAGTAAAAACCGTGCTTGACTGGCCCCAGCCACGTAATGTGAAGGAGCTACAGAGATTCCTGGGGTTCGCTAATTTCTACCGGCGCTTCATAAAGAACTTCAGCACGATGGCTGCTCCGATCACTGCCATGACCAAGCGTTCCCCCTCACGTCTCATCTGGTCACCAGAGGCCCTACAAGCATTCACGAACCTCAAAACACGTTTCACGTCGGCACCTATTCTCCATCATCCCGACCCAGATCTTTAGTTTATTGTGGAGGTGGATGCTTCCAGCATAGGCATCGGGGCTATTCTTTCTCAACGTCACGGGTCTCCACCAAAGATGTTTCCCTGTGCTTTCTTTTCTCGGAAGCTGTCCTCTGCAGAGAGAAACTACGATGTCGGCAACTGCGAACTCTTGGCCATGAAAGCTGCCTTAGAGGAGTGCCGTCACTGGTTGGAGGGAGCCCAACATCCATTCACAGTAATTACGGACCACAAGAACCTAGAATATCTACACTCAGCAAAACGACTAAATCCTTGACAGGCCATATGGGCCATGTTCTTCACCCGGTTCGACTTCATTGTTACGTATAGACCTGGATCCAAGAACACAAAAGCAGATGCACTTTCACGCCAACGTGGTGACCTGATTCCGGATAAAACTGAGGAAAATATCATTCCTGAAACACTGCTGGTTGCACCCGTACGGTGGGACATCCTGACAGAAATTACCCAATTCAACATCCAGAACCCTCCACCATCAAATTGCCTGTCCAATCTCACTTTTGTTCCTGAACCCCTATGAGAGAGACTCTTGCAGGTCTCACACAACTCTCGGTTCAGGGCATCCTGGGATCACTCACCATCTTCTTACTAACCGATTCTGGTGGTCTACAATGTCTTCAGACATCACAAAATTTGTAAAGAACTGTATCATATGCAATACCTCCAAAACTCCTCGACAAATGCCTGCTGGTCTACTTCAACCTCTGCCCATTCCTCAGTGCCCTTGATACCATATAGCCATCGATTTCCTTACTGACCTCCCTAGGTCCCAAGGCAACACCACTATACTGACAGTTATAGACCGTTTTTCCAAAGCCTGTCATCTTATTCCTCTACCTAAGCTCACCACCGCCTTCGAGACAGCGGAGGCACTGTGCAATTTTGTTTTCTGCTTCTATGGACTACCCGAAGACATAGTTTCTGACAGAGGGCCTCAATTCACATCTAGAGTATGGTCGGCCTTCTTCCAACAGCTTAATGTGAACATCAGTCTCACCTCTGGTTATCATCCGCAGTCCAACGGTCAAACGGAACGTCTTAATCAAGAACTCACATGTTTTCTAAGAGCCTACTGCCAACACAACCAGTCTGACTGGAATAGATACCTCATGTGGGCCGAATATGCGCAGAACTCTCTTCAGAAACCTGCCACTGGCCTGACTCCATTCAAACGCATCCTAGGCTATCAACCACCCTTATTCCCCTGGTCTGGGGAACCCACCGATCTACCATCAGTCACTGAATGGCTTCAGCGGAGCGAGGAGGTCTGGAACCGAGCACACACTCATCTGCTACACGCAGTACGCAGACAGGCACAACAGGCCAACCGCCACTGTCGCCCAGGTCCAGAGTATACACCTGGGCAGTGGGTTTGGCTACCCACAAGAGACCTGCGCCTCAAACTCCCATGCCGAAAACTCAATCCTAGGTATGTGGGCCCTTTCAGAATTCTTAAACAGATTACACTAGTTTCCTTTCGTTTAAACTTACCCAATAATTATCGTATTTCTCTGTTACAGGTGAGGCTCCCTCTCTGCTTCCTCCGGATCACCAGAGGGAGCCCTCACCCAAATATTGACTTGTTAGTCGAACTACAATCCCCACAGACACTCAGACTTGGAACTGATTGCATGCGCACCTGCAGCCCATCACACACAGTATATTAGTACACCACACAGACAGCACTTCTTGAAGTCTCGATTTGCTACTGCTATCATTCTGAGCGGTTAGTCCCTGGATTGTGATTCTGTTTTCGACCTTGGACTGTTTCTGCCACTCGACCCTTTGCTACCTGCCCTGATCTCTGCCTGTCTCTCTGGATTATTGCTGTCTGCCGCCTGCCCTGATCATTGCCTGACTCTTTGGATTATCTTTGCTTGCTGCCTGTCCCGACCCTAGCCTGTCCCTGTTTACGGTCTTATTTTGTCTCTCTCCTGTATCCTGCCTGTCTTTATAATAAAACTGCAGATGAATCCTCACTCCTCATTACATGTAAATAGGTCTCACTTTAGATTGAAAATTACAGCGAAAATGACCAACCTTCATTGGACATTAATTGCTTTAATATTAAGTGTTCCTTAAAATGTTTATAAATACATTAAACACACACACACACACACACACACACACACACAATGTTTAAATAAATTTATACTGTACAAACTGTACATTTTTCCCTTACACCTAATCCTTACAGCTGTGTTTTAACAATGTGATCTTATGAGTATTTGTATGTAATTCATATTGACAGCATTGTTATTTATTGATTTTAAGTGGTTTGAGTTCAGCTTTATGGATAGCCTTAGTGTATTTGTAAAAAAATTAATGAACACTGAATAATAATGCAATTAATGTGCAATAAAGGTTATTTTAAAATGAATGACTGTATTTTGACTATAATCATTCAGGTCTTCTTAATGATTTCCAATTTTGTTAAAGCTTATTACAGCAACAGTTTTTCAAAATGGAGAATATTTAAAGTATGATATGTGGGGTAAAAGGCACCCCTGCATTTGGGGTACACAATACTTAACATGATAATAAACAGTTGGCTGACTTTTCCCTTTGATGGTTTCATATGGTAAATATAAAAGATTCAATTGAGTGTCCAGCTTAGAGATGATTACCATGTTTATGATGAAACCATAATTTTTGAAAAAATATTAGCAGTTTAGAATAGATTCTTTCTTTTATGAGACAATAACTCAATTTATGTGCTCTTTGATCTTCAAAACTTTGCAGACCTTTTACCTCTATTACACACTACATGAAAGGAAATTTCTGAAAAAGCATAATGGAACATTTTAAACATATTCACAAATAAATAGAATGAGATCCACAAATATACTGTATGTTAGGAGTTTCACAAAAATGAATTAAATTTAAAAAATAAATAACATGAGATTTATGAATAAAAAACATATTCACAAATATGCTTTTATGTCACAAACACAACTCTGCCTTACACCGAGTACAGGGATGGGCGTGGCACCGTGGTAAACATTAAGTGCCAATCACACCGGCTTGTCGCCAAGCTTTCAGCCCTTGCTCAGTCCTTACTTTTCTATGGTTAGGTGTTCCCAAAGAATGAGTGTCCAAGTATGTTGTTGTCTCAATGGGTATGCAGCCTCTGGCTCCAGGACAGGACCTCGACTGCAGTGGTATATCAATTACCTCGAGATGCTAGAGGTGTTGCTTACCCTGTGCCAGTTCAAACCATTGCAGGGGACCAAGCATCTGCTGGTCCAGACCGTTGTGGGTGGTCCATCAGGGTGGTCTACACTCCTGGCACATGTCGCAACTCACCCACCATTTCCTCCTCTGAAATCATTCACATTCCGGATGACAACTAATGCTCCAGGCAGTTCAGCTGATTTGGAGACACTTTGGAGGTGCTCTGTAGACCTATTTGCCTCTCTGAACACATCCAACTGCAAGTTGTTTTACACCCTGACCGAGGGGACCCTCAACACCGATTCGCCGGAACACAGATGGCCGGGGGCCCAGAGAAGTATGCATTTTTCCCAGTAAGGCAGCTTGCACAGACTCTGTGCAAGGTCAGAGAGGATGAGGAGCAGGTCTTGATAGTTGCACCTTATTGATCCACCCGGACTTGGCTCTTAGAACCGATGCTCCTCATGACAGCCCCTCCATGGCAGATTCCCCAAAGGAAGAACCTGCTTTCTCAGGGATGGGGCGCCAGCATGCAGATCTCTGGAACCTCCATGTGTGATCTCTGGACGGGATGCAGTGGACTTAAGTGGAAACAATCACTTCAGAGAGAGCCCCCTCCACGAGCTACACTTTTACATCTAAGTGGAACTTAGTCAAGTTAAGTCAAGTCACCTTTATTTATATACCACTTTCTAGAAGACGAATCAGACAAATGTTCAAATCAGATTTACAGAGGCAACAGGAAGATAATGCAAGATTTTTTTTTTTGCCTGTACAGCAGCTCTAGAAGAGCAGGCCAATCAATAATATTGATGAATATTAAGTGTCTCCGACCAAGCAAACCAGAGGTGACAGTGGCAAGGAGCCCAAACTCCATCAGGTGACAGAATGAAGAAAAAAGTCCAGGCTCAATCAGGGGACCAGTTCTCATCTTGCCAACAAGCAAACAGTGCATGATTTTGATATAGAAAACATTTGAGGTCAGAAGTCAGATTTAGATTGGGACGAGTGGTGTTCCTCTCACTGAAAAGATCTCCATAAAAGGCAGTCTCCCTCCACCCTATCGCTGCACACTGATGCATTAGGCAGTAAGTCTGCAGGAAAACACAACCTGATCATCAGATTCCTGAGAGGCTCAAGGAGGTTGAACTCACCCTGCCCTCGCCTCATTCCCTCTTGGGACCTCTTCTTGGTCTTTTCAGCTTTGTAGAGTGTTCTTTAAGCCACTACAGTCAGTAGAGCTTAAGATCCGATCTGTTAACGCAGCTCCTGACAGTCCTCACATCCATTAAGAGGGTAGGGGATCTGCAGGCATCCTCAACAAAACATGCCTGAAAATCTTTAATGTAATCCTGAGTCCCCCAGCCTGGATAAGTGGCAAATGTTCCCACCACTCCATTCAGGGAACAAGTGGTGAACTTGCAAGCGCTGCCATTGGATGAGGCAGACCCAGCCATTGCACTGCTGTGTCCTCGTCACGCTTTTTGATTGCACGTGGATAGCACGCGACGCTTCAGAATTGTATAACAGCTCTTTGTCTGCAATGAAGTCCACCAGAAGGGAAAGGCTGTTTCTAAGCATAGGTTGGCACAATACATAGTGGATGTCATCAACCTGGTGTATCAGTCCCAAGGCGAGATGTGCTCCCTGAGGACGAGGGCTCACTTCACTTGAGTGTTGCCTCCTCCTGGGCTTTGATTCTACAATCTCTGAATGTAGCCATTCTCCTCGTGTGTTTGAACTAAAAACAGTTAATAGGTGAGGGGACTCCCTCTGTGTCACGGTTACGGCACCTTTCCTCTCTGAGGATGGGCTATGAGTGCCTATCTTGCTCCCCACCCGGTGAACCAAGGATGAAGTTCATACAGTACCCTCCAGGAGTTAGACGCAGCAGAGGCATCTGACACTAGTTCCAGCGCTTGTGTGTATGCCCAGTAGGTCAGGATCTGTGCTAGACTAAGTGCCCATATGTTGTGACCCCTTAGTTTGGCAGTCCCTTATGTGTATTCCCATATCTGTGTCCCATAGTTGAAAACCGTGTTGTGTACAAGTTAATTATTAATGATTTTTACAACGGAAATTAATTAATCAAAAACCTACTTAGGCTGGATAATGACTTTCTTATAGAGCTGCTGTAAACCATAACAAACTTCATTGTATTAATTTCCTACTATCACTGTAAAGCTGCTTTAAAACAATCTGTATTGTAAAAAGCACTATATGAATGAAGGTGACTTGAATATTCTTCCACAATGTGACTTTCCAAGCCTACTCTGCCTTCCTTCATTTAAACGAAGAAAAGACTCAGTACATTCTGTTCAGACCGGATTCATCCAACAGCGCTTTGGTCCTCTAACACCTCAGTTTGCTCTGACTGTGCGTAACCTTGGTGTTACCTTAGACAAAAATTTGCTGTTTGATAAACAGAGAAACAGCAAAGGCTTTTTACCAGCAAAAGGGCCAGTCACACAGCCGATCACGCACAAATCACTCACAAATCACGCACAGATTGGGTTTGTGTTTGCTTGTGCGTCGAGAAATTGACCAAAGTATTCCACGAACATTCAACGCACGCTGACGCATGATTCACTGACGGAGCGCATCCAAACACGCACGCTTCGCGAACGTTCCACGTTCAAGCACTTTCAGAATCCACATTGTCAGTGGAATGAACGTGATACGTGTGCGGTTCATGCGTGATATGAAGGTGGGGTGTCAGTAGACGGACGTGTCACGCATACTCGACGCATACTCGACGCATAAACTACGCATGCCGAACTACTCAACTACTCTAAATTTTGAACCGTTCAAAACTCAAATCACGCACAAACCACCTTCAACACACATCCACTTACAATCACTGAGGGTCCACGTTCGTTCCACCGACGAATTAAGCATACGACGCACGCTCCACGCAGAAACGAAAATCTGTGCGTAATTCGTGCGTGATTCATGTGTTTTCGCTGTGTGACTGGCCCTTAAGACTACTCAGTAAGGTCAAATATTTCTTGCCCCGAACTGACTTAGAAAAAGCAATACATGCCTTCATCATCTCATGGATTGACTACTGTAATGCCCTCTACACTGTACTAAAAATATCGCTCCTCAGTCGCCTTCAACTTGTAAAAACACAGCCGCTGTGAACACAGTTCACCTCCGTAGCATCTCGGTGCTGAGTTTATTCAAATCACAGTTGAAAACCCATCTTTTCAATCAAGCTTTTAACATATAGCCTCGGACTTGATTGTGATCTTATTTTTTGTTATGTTGTTTCTTTTATGTTGTTGTTTGATGTTTTTTATTGGAAAGCGCCTTGTGCACCTTTCGGTTGTTGTAAAGCGCTATATAAATAAAATTTGATTGATTGATTGATTGATTGATTCTCTATTAACTGCACCCTAGCTGGGCAGGATCTACCACAGAGACCTTACATATGTAGTAGTGCACTACTGGCCAGTCCATGTTACCACCCTAGGATGTGCTCTCTCTAGCCTTCTGTTTGGAAACGGCACACTTCCCCAGTGTTATCCAACAGTCTCACTGTATAGGGTAAAAGGAACAGCAGTGATCAATATTCTCTGTGTAAAGTCCAGTCATAAATGTCGAACATGACTGATTAATGGGGAATGTCTAGGTTACTATTATAACCCCTTTCCCCAAAGGAGGGAATGAAAACACTGTCTCATCGATTCGATCCTTGTGCCACCGCTGAATGTCCAGGACACCGTCTCGATTACTCATCAAAAAAATTAACAAGTGAGTGCTGCACGCTTCCTTACATAACCGCATATACTGAGATTCTCTATGCAAATCTCACTCAACAGCATACATCGACTTGTTTTGTTACCACTCAAAGATGATTGGCAGAGCTCTTAGCAGAGATCCCAATTCATCAGATGTTGTGACCTAACGTCTCCATTGCCTCCTTCAGGAAATTGGATAAATAATAAAACCTGATAATCTGCAGCTTGTCATCCTCCTGTGACAACAACGCAAAGGAGAAACTGACTGCAATAACACAGAGCTTAAAGAAGTAGAAGTGACCTGAGGAACATAGCCTAACTAGGGAACAAGATGCTGCATTTAGCTCTGCCATACTCCTTTGTCACTGCTATAACTTCCTTCATCTGAGGAAGTCAGAGGATTGATGGTGTGGATGCGTCAAAGCGGGGCATTTTCACACGTCATCAGGCAATGAACTGCTTCAGACAAATGTTACACCTGGAGGGTGTTTCAATAGTGTCAGCGACTGACGTGGCATCTCACTCCTTACTCAGGAAGCCAGGGTTACATATCTAACTGAGAAAATTCATTTTAAGGCTTGATGGTGGGAGAGTTTGAGAGCACACATTTACAGGTTACAAGTTGCTTTGCTGTGATGCATTACATGTCTTTCATAGTTTAATATATAGTCTGCATAAGGTTTCAAGGTGTTTATTAGACATGTTAGCAAAATATGCAGGGTCCAGCAAAGTCAACAAAACTGAAAAACGGTTAAATTCAAATCAATAAACAAGACATTTCATCACAAGAACAACTAACAGGGTGATGGAAACAGTGCGGTGTTGTCATGGTAACGTTCGGTGAAGATAAAGAGGAAATGACATCGTCTTTCATCGCTTTCCTCACCATGTTTGTTTGACCACATTATGAGACACAATTGGCCTCCTCCATCCAGAGATCTCGGTCCTCTGGAGTGAGTAGGGCATAATGATTCCCACTTTTGAGTGGAATTCACAAAAAGTAATTAAAATTAATTTTTCTCTGTGCAAATTTATCTCCTAACTTCCTGACTTGGCGGACAAGAGTTGGCGCATAGTTTATTCACAGCACGTGCTTAACAAGATTTAATGATCTGAAAAGAAAAAACTAAATACTGCATATATCCTCTTTGATTACCTTGACTAATGTAAATGATTTACCAGAAAAAAATAGATTTAAAAAATTGTATAAAATGTATAGAATTTGCATGCTGCCAGTTACCTTTTTATTAGAAGTTACATTATACATTTTACACATGACACATTACATTAAAGACACCAATCTGAAAAGTTACATAACAGGCAAATGTCTGATCCCTAAACCAATCACTGGGTGTATATGATAGAAACCTGTCTATCGAATAATCCGTGAAACGTGGAAATCAGATAGAATCTTTCCATATAGATAAACAATATGAAATACTGGAGTATGAGGAAGAGTAGGAGAACGCGCTAAATTCACATCAGCTCATTTAACACTCATCTCTCTGTGTGCCGTTTTCACAGCATCTCTCCCTTATGTGCTTTTCACACAAACACACACTCACACTCACATTCTGCTCTTGCACAAGCTGAAGCATCTCTCACTTGCCACCCACTCGATTACGGAACTGTGCAGGCATGAAGAAACACCACAACACATAATACATATACTCAAACCCCTGGCACACACAAGTATCTCAGTGCTCAAAGGCAAAGACTTGCACACGATACAGTATACCATTTGCACAAACTGATTAACATTATAAACATATGCAGGTTAAATATGTACACACTTGAAATGAATATATTTGTTGTTTAAAATACACACGTCGCTACATCATACACACAGACACACACATGTAATGCAGGTCAATTAATACTGCTTTATATCAATATACGCATTTTGCATTTTGACTAATTTTAAAAAACACAAATTTCATTGCCCACATCTATATTTAAACCATCACAAACTATTCATCTTATATCTAAACACACACACACATACACACAATGTAATGTCACATTATTCTCAGTTTTATGCATAACCCAAAATATACAGAAAAATAAACACAATTGATGGCACATTCAAATCGCATATCCACTCAAATGGGGAAGCATCTCTCTCTCTCTCTCTCTCCCTCTCTCTCCATCTATCTTTCTCTCTCTCTCTCTCTCCCACTCTCTCTCTCTCTCTCTCTCTCTCTCTCACACACACACACACACACGCATTCTCTCTCTCTCTCTCTCTCTCTCTCTCTCTCTCTCTCTCACTCTCCATTAAAAGCACATATAACTGCGCAATATGATCTGCTTACACCCCGAAATAAATAAATTCTGCAGATTTCTGTGATAACAAGCAGCTGCAGTTCACACTAAAGCTAATAACATAATGCAGCATGTCTTAAATCATCATATAAATCACATAACACACACACACACACACACACATATGTAAGCCTTATGTAATGTAATACTCTAGTCATTATATATCATTTCATACAAACACAGTATCATAAGACTATAAGCACTACATTTGTTATTTTTCTCTGCTACTCACATCAATTATGCAAGGTGTTTATACTTACCTTGATTTCTTTCTCCCCTTTTCTTGCTTGTTGGTGTTTTCCTGTCTTTACAGTATGCTGCAAGTTTTATGATTGATGAAGTGATGTTAGCTGGTAGCAATCTTCCGTTGTCTCAGACCAGACAGGGAACGAGCCTGGCTTTTTTGTTGTTGTTTTTGTTGTTGTTTTTTTTAACTATTATGATTATGTAGGATTCAGCGTTATGGAGAGTGTTTGCGGTGAGGAAGATGCTTTCATTTTCCTCTCTGAGAGTCAGTGCTCTGCCTCCCTCCCAACAGCCTGTAGGAGTGAGTCATCAGCCCTCGACCAATTAGACCCTGAGTATCTGAATCTAATCAGAATAACAAGAAAGCTTGCTGAGCGATAGAAGTGGGCAGAGCCGACCATAAAAGCTTCGAAAGGAGACAAGAGGGGCAGGTTTAAATAAAAGAGAGAGAGAGAGAGATAGAGAGAGAGAAGAAAGAGAGAGAAGAGAGAGGAGGAGGAGGAGGAGGAGGAGAGAGAAAGAGCAAGAGCTAGAGTGGCATTCACAGGAAACAAGTGAATATTTTTTACAGGTTCAAGCGCATAAGATATTTTTTTTTATGTTTGTGGTGATTTTCTTCTTCCTTATTTTTCTCCCCTAAAAGTGTATGCTATTAGTATTTTGGATCATAATATTGGGACCCAATAAGAACTAGAAACAAAAATATCTTGACTTAATTTCTGCCTCTAAAACGTTATTATCAACATACTTTTTCAATCTCTTAGGTCTTTGGCCCGTTCTTCACCAAAATAGCCAGGCAGAAGCTAGGGACAGTGGTGTCAAGTCAAGTCACCTTTATTTATATAGTGCTTTTTTACAATGTAGATTGTTTCAAAGAAGCTTTACAGTGGTCACAGGAAAAACAATATAAACAAAGTTTGTTTGGCTGAACAGCAGCTTTAAACGAGCAGGCGAATCAATACAATTGATGAATTTTAAGTGTTAAGTTTCCCGTTGTCGTTGCGAGAATGGCTTTATATGCTTTATGAACTGCTTTTGTGATTCACTTAATGAAGCGATAGCTTGTCGGCTAATCTCTTTAACATGTTTGCCATCAAACCCCATTATTAATTTTGGGGTTATGAATTGTTAGAGTGTACAATGAAAAAATAAAGAAGCTGTTTTATAAGAGAAGTCCCAGAGAATGTAGGATTCAGTTTACGACAGTGCATTCTTTTCAATGCTACCTGTCAGGTAACCTTTGAAAGTTAGCACCCTTGCAAACCACTCTCTGCTAGCTTGTAATAGTCTAGCTATTAGTCTAGTAATAGTCTAATGTCTATATGCATTAGTCATATTGTCAAATGTATGTGCAATGTGGCCTATCGTGTCACCAACATTCAAATACTTTGCACGCAATGAATATGAGTTAAAATAAACACTCCTATGTTATTCTTTTTGTTATGGTTGTATAGTATTGCTCATATTGTTGTTTTTGGCTTTCAATACTATTCAGCTTGTCAACACAACTATCATTTGTAACTGCGAGTCACTTAACTGCAGGGGGCTCCAAAGTCGCAAAAATACACAGAAATGCATACAGTTAAACTATGATTTAATTCAGTTTGTAAAGCACTTTTCACACTACATATAGGTTCAAAGCAGCTTTACAGAAAATCCATGTGTCTGCATTGGTGAGGTGACTTTGTCCTTTGCATTTAGGTGTATTATGTCACCTAACAATGTATTTAAGGCAGAAAGAAGGAGCTCATTGAAATAATGATTACTAATTGTGAACATAATGATTAGAATATATAGAAAATTATCATTGGTGCATGTTGATTCAGAGTTGGCATCATCTGAGGACCTTGTCTCTTCACAGGTGTTGGGAAGACCTTCAAAAAAAGGTTGGTGTACAGAAAAGCAAATGGAAAGTAATTAGCGTAGCAGCTGTTTATTTCATTAGGAGAAAATAATGATGTTTTTTTTTAATCTAGTGACTTTCAAGAACCCAAGGACACTTTACATAATATTGACAGATACAAGTATACAAACAGGATACAACAAGAACAAGCTAAAAGACAATGATCATGTAACGTGTGTGACAAAACCAAAACAAGCATGGATTTGAAATTTAAAGTATATAATTAGTTAACATAACATAACATAAATAAATTCGTTTTGAGGGGCCATAACCACCAATAGCTACATTGGATGTAGCTGACACCCTTAGTCCTGTCTGCCGTGTTATCTGTGCACTTCCTGTCTGTCGAGTCTTCTTTGTCACTTCCTGTCAGTGAGGTCAATTGTCACTTCCTGTCTGGTGTGCCATGTGTTGTTTCACTTCCGGGTCCCTTCTATGTGTTCTCTTGTGCCCTCTTTGCATCTGTCGTTTAATCACATACATCGTTAGTCTTCCCAGGTGTTCGTCATTCCCTTGTGTATATAACCCACTTGCATTCCCTTCTCTTTTTCGGTTGTTGTTTGTTGTGTCTGTCATGTCATGTTGTCGCAGTGTGTTTCTTAGTTCTTGTTTCCAAGTTTTGCACCAATGTGTGTGCTGTTTTGTTTCTTATTTAAAGTGTGTTTTGATATAACTGGAATACAAGGTTCTAGTGAGACAATCTTGTGGGGATGAAGGGACGAAGACGAGGAAGGTAAAGGTAAATAGTCTTTAACGACAAAAGGCTACAGGAAAATACATCCTGGAGGAGAGCATCCTGGAGGAGAGCACCCTGGAGTCCTGGAGACTGGGGATCAGGTCAAAAGACCTCTAGGTTGGTGCAAGGAGATAAGGGTGGTGCTGGGTGTTCAGGAAGACAGGGTGGTTCCTGAAGTTCAGGGGACCTGGGTGGTTCGTCCTTTGTGGCCTCACCAATTTTGGCCACCACGGCCCGGGGGTGTATGTCAAATTTTCTTGGGAGGAGCTGATGGAGTGGGCTCAGGGACTTAAGGGCATTCAGGACCAGGCTCAGGAACTTGTGAACAGACAGGAAAACTTGTCTAACTGAAGAAGAATGAAGAAATGGAGCAGATGGTGAAAGTTGACTCATTTGACAGTCAGGTGAGGCAATGTACGCTGGAGAGACAGGCAACACCTGTGAAGACACTGTCTGTGGCTGTTGTTCGGATCAGGGGTAGATGCTCTCCGTACACTTTATTACACACGTAGCACATACGCTGTATCTCTCTCTCTCCCTCTCGCACCCACACCTTCTACAAGTCCATCAAACAACTGTAGTGAGCTGGATCAGTCAACAAACACAGTGAGTCATGTCATCTTCTCCTGTTATTGCCACTTGCAATTCCTGCCACATGTATAGCATAACATTCTCTGTTAGCTGTAAGGGTTTCACATGTGATAAATGCAGGGACAAAGTAAGGCTGATAGAGAAGATTTCAGAGATAGAGACACGTATCCACACTTTAATTGAGGATAGTAAGAATGCAAAGACTTTAGATACTGCTTTGAAAGTGACTAGCTTAGCAAACACATTTGCAAATACATTGTTTGGTTTCGGTTTTAGAACCCATACAGCAAGGCAACTGGGTGACTGTGAGACGGCATAGGTGCAGGACAAAACACTGCTCTTCCATTCTGATTAGATCATCGAACAGCTTCTCACCACTCAGTGACGCAACCACTGAAAATCCTGTTGAAAGTTGTTGGCCATTCTATTACATGGAAAATGAAAATAGAGACACAAGCCACCATAGTCACATGTTTTCTGGGAGCCAGAGCGCCTGAAGTCAAAGTAATGCCAATCATAACTACTCTAAGATTGTATTACATGTTGACACTAATGATGTCCAACTTCGCTAGTCAGAGATCACTAAAACTGTCATTAAAGAGGTGTGTGAACTTGCAAGTACAAAGTCAGACATTGTAATATGCTTTGGCCCCCTTTCTGTTCGCCAGGGTAATGAGATAATTGGACTGGCTGTCTAAGTGGTACCCGCAAAATTATATATGGTTCATAGATAATTTTAAATATTTTTGGGGCGGACCTGACCTGTTCAAAAGAGATGTTTTTCATCCCACCTGGTGTGGTGTCGCTCTTCTCTAGTAATATGGCACATAGTTTTAGAGCTGAACTTTGACTAACTGGGGCCCAGGTTAGGAAGTTGACAGACTGTCTCATGTCACAAAAAATACTATCCCTTTCTTCAAAAGCACTTATTGTAAATTAATGATTACGAATCATAACCTAGATGTTTTGTGTTTGACAGAAACCTGGCTAAAACCAGATGATTACATTACTTTAAATGAGCCCACCCCCAAGATTACTGTCATTAAAATGAGCCTTGTCTGAAAGTTAAAGGAGGAGGTATTGCTGTAATATCTTCAGTATTACTCAAAGGTCTAGTTTCAAATATAATACTTTTGAAGTGATGGTGCTTTATCTAATAGTAGAATAAGTAATAAGTCCCACTTGACATTTGTGCTCTGTACAGGCCACCAGTGCACCATACAGACTTTATCAAATAATATGCTGATTTTCTATCAGAGTTAGTAATGGCTGCAGATAAAGTCATAATTGTTGGTGATTTTAATATCCAAGTAGATAATGAGAAAGATGTACTGGTACTGGCATTTAGACTTTTGACTTTTGGAATTAGACAACACAAGTCAGGACCCACATTGTCATAATCATACTTAAGATCTAATAATGTCACATGGAATCAATTTTGATGCCGTTCTACAGCAGATTGATGACATCTGAGTTCATTATCTAGTCTCACGTATACTTCCTTTAGTCAAAGCTGCAAAACCAACTCCCTGTTACAAATATAGCAGAACTCTCACTTCTTCCGCTAAAGATTGCTTTACAAATAATCTTCCTGATCAGTTTAAGATCACTCAGAAGAACATGATGTTGCAACAGAAACTGTTAACCCTCTCTTTTCCAACACTTTAGACAGTTGCTCCTCCTGCGCTTAGAAAGGATTAAATTATTATTAAAATTATCTTTTTGAAGCAGGCCCTTCTCCATGTCAGGGTCCTGTACTTGCGCCCAGAGGGCAGGAGAGTGAAGTGAAAGTTGAGGGGATGCTCTGGCTCTGTTATTATGGTTCAGGCAAGGCGGGCTATTGCTCTGTCATTGAGTTTGGAGATGTTGGGTGTAGGGGAATGTATTATTTTTGAAGCTATGTATGTTATTTCATTCAGTTTATTTTTGTTGGTTTATCTTTGTCATTAGGATATGTACCAAAAACTTTTAAGCTGGCTATTATTAAATCATTTAATTAAAAAAAACACAACTTGTTCCTACAGGTCAATATTGAATCTACCTTTTCTATCAAAGATTCTAGAAAAAGCAATATCTTCATAACTATGTTCCTTTTTTTTTTTAACAGAAATGGCATCTACGAGGATTTCCAGTCAGGATTTAGACCGTGTCACAGCACTGAGACTGCTCTCATTAGAGTTACAAACGATTTGCTCTCATCATTCAATCATGGTTGTAACTCTTTGTTAGCATTACTGGATCTTAGTGGATTTACTGCTACTGATCACAAAATGCTTTTGACTCAAAAATTATTTTAGCATTTGTGGAATTTTACTGGCTACTAATCTACTAATCAGTACTAATACTACTAATCAGCTCTATATTTCTTCGCACCCTGACGAAACCTACAAGTTCAGAAAATTAGTGGAATGCAGAACTGATATAAAAAATTGGAGGACTATTAATTTTCTACAACTTAATTCTGAAAAAACAAAGAATTTAATTATAAGACCAAAAACCTCGGCACATAATAGACTAGAGTGCTTCCCAGCACTTGATGGTGTTACTTTTAGTCCTGTCATTTGTCACTTCCTGTCTATCATGTCATTTATCATTTCCTGTCTGGTGTGTCATCTGTACACTTCCTGTTGGTAAGGTCATCGGTACGCTTCCTTACCAGTCAGTCAGTCATGTCATGTTTCACTTCCGGGTCCCCTCTGTGTATCTGTTGACTTTGTAATGTTGATTTGTGAATGGGGCGCCGTGTGTGTGGATGCCGTCTTCCATGTTCAGTATTTCTTAGCTCCAACTGAGTCCTTTGTAGTCCTAAGTCTTTTGTATGCATTTTGAATAAAGTGAGTTTAAGTTGAAACCTGCTCGCTCCGCATCACACACAGCACACCATAACAGATGGCTAGGGTTAAGGGTGTGCTCTTTGATGACAATCTTTCATTTGAAATGTATGAGCTAAACCATTTGCCAGCTGCTAAATGTGCGGGGGTTGCAATAAAGATGAGTTCTGCATTCTCTGGGACACGACAAATACACCCAGCAAAACAAGAGGTAAATCAGAACAGGAGTGAGTACTTGGTTGAAGAAACAACTGGAGCCAACATTGATGATAAACAGAAAGTATGAAGGACGAATATGAAGGACGATTCTAGGTGAATTGGGAGGGCATTTCAGTGAATGTATTCAAAGTTATATATTTGTTATTCAAAGTTAGCTGCAGTGCTTGCCACTCTTGATCCGGAAAATGAGACTCTTTTATACGTAAAATCCATTAAACCCATCATGGATTTAACAAATTGTAGCATTGTGGAAATGGAGTGCACCGTTGAAAAGCAATATATCCCCAGAATCAAAACGGAATGTAGTGATGAATAGTAGGAGACTTTTCTCTGATCAACACAAAGTAATTGAAGCTATGGCCAGTGCTTTATCTACGCTTATATTCGCCGTCACATATTTGTAGGGCTCAGCTCATTAATTGATGTGGGACCTGAGAAAGAAATAACACAATGAATGGAAAAACCTATTTTGGAGAAAATGTAACACTTCCATTTGTTCCCTGCAGCTTATCCAAAGGTAAGATGTAATTTTTGAGTGCTTTATGTGTAGCCTTGCTCTTTAGCATTGTTCTTATTGAGTGCAAAGCTTGATCTTTGGTTAAAGATTGGTTTACTACCCCTGGTTTCATAGGTTTGAGCTGTCTTAACTGAAAGTAACATGCTCTGACATATATTTAAATATATTTAAAATATTAAAATATATTGAGACTATTGTGTTTTGACCATTGTGACCATTTGTCTCAATATATATACACCTGCAATTTTTTTTTCTTCTAGGGCACATTTATAAAAACACTTAAATGTCCTAATTGACCTGAGCCCTAATCCTGGCTTAATCTAAGCCTTATCTGTGAAACCATGCCTGAAGTGTTGTTATTAGACATTTAGACAGGTGGGTGAGGTTGGAAAGGAAAGACACATCACAGCAGACCCAGCATAATTTAATAATTTTTTAAATAAAAAGACGAATAAAATGTCTAAGACTGTTGTGTGTCTGTCGTGTCTCTGTTTACTTACTGGTTCCTCCTCTACTCCCCCATAAAATAAGATGAGATGCATAAAATAAGCTAATTCAATTACAATTTGACATTTATTTAAATGGAATTGCTGAATATACAGATTAATTTAAATCATCTTAAAATTCTTTGTATTATTTACTGATCATTTTTATGATTTTGTTAACTAAATGTGCCTGTCCCACACTTTTGAGTCCTTACCGCAACAATGAAACTTTTATTATGGCATTTTATCAAACACAAACAAGTCTAGTTTCTATGGAAACATAAATGATCACCTGAGCACATTGTTGACAGACTGGGCCAACACACTACGTCACTCAGAAGATGCCAAAAAAATAAGGTAAACATCATATTTTCTGCGTCAGTATTTATTGTGCGTCCTTACCATTCAACTTAATAATTGTGTATTTTGAACTATAATTAAAAAATAAATGGATATTACTGTTGAAGTCATGTATATTAAGTGTCAAAACTAATGTAGTATACCTTGCTAGCAGCATTTATCTAAAATATTAGCAAAAATGTCCTTACCGCAACATGTCCTTACCGCAGCACATTTAGATGTTGCGGTAAAGACCTTGTGTCGCGGTACAAACAAATTCAAGGCTTACTGTATATTAAATTACAAATATTCAGTATATTATTAGTACTTAAGTATATATATATACATATACATACATATACATATACATATACATATATACATTTTTGATTTTGTGGCACTTTATGTGTTTTTTTTGTGTCCTTACCGCAGCACTTTTTCATTTGCAAAAAATATTTTAACACTTACACTTTGTTTGCTTCAAACGTCATTTTCACGTGACTAGTGACGTCAATTGTTGGGATTGTTGGGCTGATTGTTCCAGACGGACCGTTTTTGACTGCTGCACTGCTGTTTCCTGTCTGCTCGAGTGGATTGCGTTTGCGTTTGTACTGACATATAAACTTGATTTTTGTTTTAGATCTTAAACTCGACGTTTGTTTGTATTGCTAAATACAATATTAGATTATTTAATATATTGTAATCGTTAGCTTTAATCTAAGTTGCTAAACGCGTTAGCATTGTGCTATCTTACTGTCCGTGCATACAGCGTTTTTCTCGCTCGCGCCTTTTTTCCCGACTTCATCAAACAACTGGTCAACAAGTTGGATTGGTGAGTCATGTCATCTTCTCTCAAAATTGTCACTTGCACTCAGTGCCGGCCCGAAGGGTTGTGGGGCCCTAGGCGAGATAAAAAAATTGATAATGTGACCTAATTTTCTCTCACATATCACACTAGTATGTCTGTGATCATGGGCATCATCACATTTATTAAATCAAGTATTAATACTACACTAATAAATAATGTACAGTGGTACCTCGAGATACGAAATTAATCCGTTCCGAGGCGGCCTTCGTATAATGAGTTTTTCGTATCTTGGAACACATTTTACATCTAAAATGGCTAATCCGTTCCAAGCCCTCCAAAAACACCCCATTAAATTTCATAATAAAGCTAAATTGACCTATAAACAATGAAATAACTTAAAATGTCGAAGCTTACCTTTCGAGTGAGGCTATCTCCGAAAGTGGCGGCAGAGGAGGAGGACAAACGACAAAAATGTACATACGTACCAGGCAGGATTCGAACCTGCGCGGAGAAACCCCAATGAAATTCTAATTCATAGTCTTAACCTCTCAGCCACGGCTAGTCGTAAAAGTTGCATTAGAGAGAAGGATCTCATGGCTTGGCTAGCATCATGAACCAATGGGAGAGCAGGAGGATGGTGGCGAGTCCACTATAATTAAGATGGCGGCGCTAGTTTCAAAATTGGCGAATCTCGGACTTTCAGAAACCTTTCGTATCTTGAAAACTTTTCGTATGTAGAGCAGTAAAAATGTTCGTCTTTGCTTTCGTAACTTGGATTTTCCGTAAGTTGAGCCTTTCGTATCTCGAGGTACCACTGTATTATGTTTAGCGAAACATACCTTTACTTTGAGCCTGCTTTTCTTCATCTGCTTTTCTCTTCTTTCTTTTTTCGGCTCCGGAAAGATATCGTTTGGAAGCCATTTAATTTCAAATTAAAATAGCATCAATGTGCATTGCATAAATTAGAAATACGTCGATCAAAATAGCAACCAGACTTATGACGTTATATAACTTTAGATTTATTTAAGACACTTTCTCGAGTATATATCGAAAGGAATTTACAGAGATATGTGGCTAAGTGGAATATGTGGAATCTGTACTAGGAATACGTTACGACATTCTAGTTCATCCAATAGCCTATTGCGGGAGGTGTTATGCTAAATAGAGTGTGGTGCTGCTGTGTATGTTTCTAATCTTTTTTCCGCTTTTATTTAGACAGTTTTTTTTATTATTATCGTTTTCAGCTATTTGTCATGTATGAATTTTTCAGATATATTCTTTTAATAAAATATGTTTTATATTTTGCTCACCGTCATTGTGAATTGTATCGTGTTTAATCGGGTCTGTGCATTACAAAAGTGTCGTAATTGACACATGACCACTCATACTATATGTTGAGATTTGAAAAAATAAAACCACCAAAAATGTGTGACATCATGTGCGGGTCGCGGGGCCCCCAAATCAAAGAGGGGCCCCAGGCGACCGCCTGTATCGCCTGTTGGACAGGCCGGCTCTGCTTGCACTGCCTGCTTCATGCATAGTCTTTCTGTCTCTGTCAGCTGTGAAGGCTTCACATGTCATAAATGTAGGGACATAATTAGGCTGACAGAGAAGGTTTCAGAATTAGAGACACGCATCCAAACTTTAATCGAGGATAGTAAGAATGCAAGGGCTTTAGATACTACTTTGGATGCTACTAGCTTAGCAAACCCTGTACATTGTTCGGTTCCGGCTGTAGAGCCCGTGCAGCAGGGCAACTGGGTGACTGTGAGACGGCTTAATCGCGGGTCAAAAAACCACTGTTCCATTCCGATCAGAACATCAAACAAGTTCTCCCCACTCAGTGACGCACCCACTGAGAAACCTGTTGAAAGTGCCCTAGTGATTGGCGATTCTATTACTCGGAATGTGAAAATAGAGACTCCAGCCACCATAGTCACATGTTTGCCGGGAGCCAGAGCGCCTGACGTCAAAGCAAATTTAAAAGTGCTGGCTAAGGCTAATCGTAAATATTCTAAGATTGTTATTCACGTCGGCGCTAATGATGTCCGACTTCGTCAGTCGGAGATCACTAAAAGTAATATTAAAGAGGTGTGTGAACTCGCAAGTACGATGTCAGGCACTGTAATTTGCTCTGGCCCTCTTCCTATGCTCAGGAGTGATGAGATGCTTAGCAGATTATCCTCACTCAATGGCTGGATGTCTAAGTGGTGCCCGCGGAATAACATAGGGTTTATAGACAATTGGAAAAGTTTTTGGGGCAGACCTGACCTGTTGAAAAGAGATGGTATTCATCCCACCTGGGATGGTGCCGCTCTTCTCTCTAATAATTTGGCATATAGTCTTAGAGCTAAACCTTGACTAACTGGGGTCCAGGTCAGGAAGCAGACAAACTGGCTAAACCGACCGTCTGCTAGCTGTCTCACGTCACAGAGGTCAGATAAATTCCAACACATAGAGACTCTTTCACCTAGATATCATCCTATAGAGATTGTGTCTGTTCCCCGAATTAGCAAATACAAAAATCTCTCAAAATCGTTTAAGAGTAAAAATTTAATTGATTTACAAACAGCTAAGAACGGATATAACACAAATGAACAAATGATAAAGCTTGGGTTACTGAATATACGATCCCTTTCCTCAAAAGCACTTATTGTAAATGATATGATTACAGATCATAAACTAGATGTGCTGTGTTTGACAGAAACTTGGCTAAAACCAGACGATTATATTACTTTAAATGAGTCCACCCCTCAAAATTACTGTTATAAACATGAGCCTCGTCTGAAAGGTAAAGGAGGAGGTGTTGCTGTAATTTATAGTAACACGATCAGTACTGCTCAAAGGTCTAATTTGAAATATAATTCTTTTGAAGTGATGGTCCTCAATGTAAAATTATCTAGTGCAAGTAATAATTCCTGTTTAACTTTTGTGCTGGCTATTCTATACAGGCCACCAGGGCACCATACAGACTTTATCAAAGAATTTGCTGATTTTCTCTCAGGATTAGTAATGTCTGCAGATAAAGTCATAATCGTCGGTGATTTTAACATCCATGTAGATAATGAAAAAGACGCATTGGGATTGGCATTTAGAGACATTTTAAACTCTATTGGAGTTACACAACATGTATCAGGACCCACTCATTCTCGTAATCATACTTTAGATCTAATATTGTCATATGGGATCAATGTTGATACTGTTCAAATTCTGCAGCAGAGCGATGACATCTCAGATCATTACTTAGTTGCGTGTAGATTACCTTTAGCCAAAGTCGAAAAACTAACTCCCTGTTATAAATATAGTAGAACTATCACTCCTAACACAAAAGATAGCTTTATAAATAATCTTCCCGATCAGTTTCATCTACTTAACATCCCAGATAGCCTAGAAGAACTTGATGTTGTTACAGAAACTATAAACTCTCTCTTTTCCAGCACTTTAGACACTGTTGCTCCGTTACGCTTAAAGAAGATTAAAGAAAATAGTCCAACACCGTGGTACAACGAGCACACCCGGGCCCTCAAGAGAGCAGCCAGAAAAATGGAGCGGAGCTGGAAAAAAACTAAGCTAGAGGTTTTTCGCATTTCATGGAAAGACAGCTCTATTGCATTCAGAAAGGCCTTAAGATCAGCTAGATCGACTTACTTTTCTACCCTCTTAGAAGAAAACAAATACAACCCTAGGTATTTATTTGATACAGTGACTAAATTAACAAGAAATAAAGCCTCAACCCCAGATGCTTTAAATCAGCACAGCACTAATGACTTCATGGACTTCTTTACTTGCAAAATTAATAATATTAGAGAGAAAATAATAAACATGCAACAATCTACTACAATATTCCAAAATACAGTACATTTTAGTGTCCCTGAAGAAAAATTCCAATCCTTCATTGCTATTGGGGAGGAAGAATTGTCTAAACTCGTTAAATCATCAAAATCAACAACATGTATGCTAGACCCAATACCGACTAAGCTACTGAAAGAGATGCTTCCAGAAATCATAGATCCTATTCTTAATATTATTAATTCTTCTTTGTCATTAGGATACGTACCAAAAACCTTTAAGCTGGCTGTAATTAAACCGCTTATTAAAAAACCACAACTTGATCCTACAGAATTAGTTAATTACAGGCCGATATCGAATCTACCTTTCTTGTCAAAGATTCTAGAAAAGGCAATATCTTTACAACTATGTTCCTTTCTAGAAAGAAACAGCATCTACGAGGATTTCCAGTCAGGATTTAGACCATATCATAGTACTGAGACTGCTCTCATTAGAGTTACAAATGATTTGCTCTTATCATCCGATCGTGGTTGTATCTCTCTGTTAGTGTTACTGGACCTTAGTGCTGCATTTGATACAATTGACCACAAAATCCTTCTGAATAGACTTGAAAATTATGTTGGCATTAGTGGAGTTGCATTAGCCTGGTTCAAGTCATACTTATCTGAGCGTTATCAGTTTGTAGCATTAAATGAGGAGATGTCATATCGGTCACGGGTTCAGTATGGAGTTCCTCAAGGTTCAGTACTAGGACCATTGCTTTTCACCCTGTACATGCTTCCTTTGGGTGCAGTTATTAGGAAGCATGGCATTAGCTTTCATTGTTACACTGATGATACTCAGCTCTATATTTCTTCTCATCCTGATGAAACGAACAAATTCACTAAATTAACAGAATGCATAACCGATATAAAAAATTGGATGACTAATAACTTTCTACTGCTAAATTCTGAAAAAACAGAGATTCTAATTATTAGACCAAAAAGTTCGGCACATAATAATCTAGACTACTGCCTAACACTCGATGGCTGCTCTGTCAAGTCTTCGTCGTCAGTTAGAAACCTGGGTGTGCTCTTTGATACCAATCTTTCATTTGAAAGCCATGTTTCTAGCATCTGTAAAACGGCGTTCTTCCATCTTAAAAATATATCTAAATTGCGACATATGCTATCTAAGACAAATGCGGAAAAGTTAGTTCATGCGTTCATGAGTTCAAGGCTAGATTATTGTAATGCTTTACTAGGTGGTTGCTCTGCACGCTTAATAAACAAATTCCAGCTGGTCCAAAATGCAGCAGCTCGAGTTCTTACTAGAACCAGGAAGTATGAGCATATTAGCCCAGTTCTGTCAAACCTGCACTGGCTTCCTATTAAACACCGAATACATTTTAAAATCTTGCTAATTGGGTCATTCTACGAAACGGGTGCCATTTGTGTCCGCAGTGTTTGATGAGATGCATAAGGTACAACAAATGTACCAAAGTGTGTTTCCAAAGCTCAAAGTTATTAATTAAAGTGTTCTTGTTAACATGGTGTATGATAAAATTCAGTTTGTAAAGAGTAATGTACTCTTTTTAATAATTTTTCTTTAGTACATAGCAAATTTCACGTGTCCGTGTTGACAAACGTGACACTTGCATCTAAAATATCACCAAATAAGATGTGTAAATAAATATTTTTTATTATTGTTTTCAGGATAATATGTGTGTTCCTGCTTACATAAGTTATATTTATTAAAATTATTTATTATTTTTTTGTAAATATGTTATGATTTGTGTGTGTCCTTAAGTTTGACTTACCACCCCGTCACACTAACTTGTTTAATCTATAAATAATGTAAATTTGCTTTAAATGACATCACAAAGCTGAAGTGACATCATTTGACCCTCATAACCACCAAGGACAAAAGCAGGAAAGTTCTGACATTCTTTTACATTGTTTATTTCTTGCTTTTTCATGTTAGGCCGGGTCCGTAAAGCATAAATCAACCACCCCGTCACGCAAAATAGAGAGGGAAAACTGTTTTTTATAATTTTTTTAACATTGTTAATGCAAAGAAAGTTATAATGTAGATTGAATGCATGTATGCTAGATGAGGAATTTGAACTCATGGGAGATTAGCGGCCAATTTGGGATGAAATTTACCACCCCGTCACGTTTTATTGTGATGTGGTGGTAAGGAATGTGAGAGTGTGAAATCAAGAATTTGAATGTGTGACCCTTGACCACAAAACCAGTCATAAGTCGCACAGGTATTTCTGTATATCAGGTATATCTGTGACAATAGCCAACAATACATTGTATGGGTCAAAATTATTGATTTTTCTTTTATGCCAAAAATCATTAGGATATTAAGTAAAGATCATGTTCCATGAAGATATTTTGTACATTTTATACCGTAAATATATCATAAATGTATTATTAGTAGTAATATGCAATGTTAAGGACTTCATTTAGATAAATTTAAAGGAGATTTTCTCGATACTGTCACTGTCCAGACCACCGTCACATCAGTTTACCACCCCGTCAGAGGGTCATTTTGTTTAAATTTATGGAACATTTCATTTTATTTTCCATAAACTTTTATATTGAATGATGTTCTTGTTGTGTGGACTAATCAAATAAATGTGAATTAAAAAACATTTTTTTCAGTACAAACAATGAGGTCATTGAAAGGTCAAATTCATATTTCAAGATTAAAAACCTAAAAATAAAAAAAATGGATTAAATTACAGAGTGTCTATTTTTAATTTCCAAAGAAGGGACATTTTACTATTAGGAATACATTAAAATTTAAAAAATTATATCTTGTCTTACTACTGTAAAGGTGTGCATATTGTCCGTGACGGGGTGGTATAAGAAAGGCTCCCTTGCATAAATAAAAAGGATAATATTAATAAGAATTTTGTTCCTGAGGTGGGAAAATATGTTATTTGGGAAGATTAAGATATCTATCAAGTTGTAATTGTTGTTTTTTTAAGTTTGTTCTTCATGAAAATTTTGAAAATTACAACGTGGAAATGGCACCCGTTTCGTAGAATGACTCAATTACTTACAAAGCATTAAATGGTTTAGCTCCACAGTACTTGAGCGATCTCTTAACACATTATAGTCCTTCACGTCTATTGCGATCCCAAAATACTGACCAGCTTATAATACCTAGAATATTAAAGTCAACTGCTGGCGGTCGATCCTTTTCCTATTTAGCTCCTAAACTAGAACAGTCTTCCTATTACAGTTCGGGAAGCAGACACACTCTGTCAGTTTAAATGTAGACTAAAAACACATCTTTTCAACCTGGCATACACAACACATTATACATACATTTTTAATCCAAATCATGTAAAATGATTGTTAGGCTGCATAATTTAGATAAGCCGGAACCGGGAACATTCCCATAACACCTGATGTACTCGATACATCAGAAGAAGAATGGCATCTACGCTGATATTGGTCTCTGTTTATTCCGAGGTTACCGTGGGCAGCTGGATCCGGGCCGTATCCAGATCAGATGAAGGACCTGGACACGAGCACAGCACTGCCCTGGGGTGTCTGCGGAGACCGTGACTCTACTGGACCCTCCCCTGTGACAATCATGAACCCATCTCTAACCGGACCAAATTGGACTTCATATTGGACTTGAATTGTTGTATAATAATCATGCACGGTTTGGCTGTTGGCCAGAGGAGAACTGGTCCCCCAACTGAGCCTGGTTTCTCCCAAGGTTTTTTCTCCATTCTATTCTTCATTCGTTACGTCACCTGCCGGAGTTTTGGTTCCTTGCCACTGTCGCCTATGGCTTGCTCAGTTGGGGAAACTTAACACTCAAAATTCATCAATTGTATTGATTCGCCTGCTCTTTTGGGGCTTCTGTTCAGCCAAACAAACTTTGTTTATATTGTTTTCCCTGTAAAGCTGCTTTGAAACAATCTACATTGTAAAAAGCACTATATAAATAAAGGTGACTTGACTTGACTTACACATTGAAATTGCAACAACTGTCATAAAAAGTTAAATATTTTATATTTTGTGTGTATGGAAACAATTGAAGGTTACTGTAATTTTGGCATAGAAAAAAACATGAAATTCCTTATTTTGTATATACATTTTTTTTTAAATCAGTATTTACAAATCTGCATAAAATTTGAAAAAGCTATTTAAATGTATTACATTTTTATAGAAATTAATAAAGAAAAATTTATGAAATGAGCGTTATTGTAACGTTGCGGTAAAGACAAATTTTAAGAAGATGACCCGAAAACCCCCAAAAAATAAACATTAAAATCTTAACGACTACATTCAATTTTGTGTACATTTTTATATGTATTACAGACTGTGATGGTTAAAATGTAAATTCATAGAGGTTGATTTTTTTTTAAATTGGGATAGACAAAAGTGCCCGTAGTTGCAGAAACACCCATAAACACATTCGCTCATAACAGTCATTTCACTCAGACACAGTTCTGAAAGTATTGAACACGCGGGTACTATGGTTTCTTAACAAAGTCTAAAATGCTTTGTTGCGTTTTGCCTTTCACGGTCTGCTTGAAAACAAATCTATTCTAAATTCTATCAGTAACGACGTCTTTGTCGATCTCAATGTAATCTGGGAACTCCAGCGTGTCTGTAGGTGTGTAATCTGCGTTGTGTAATTTCGTAATCACTCTTGAACACCAGCATTCGTCCCATCAAAATGTAATTTATTGGATCACTGGAGTAACAAAAATAAGTTTGAGGACTCTGAAGCAATGAAAATAACGCGTGCAGCAATACACGACGCACTGTGAAAGAAAGAGATGATTAACGTAAAGAAAATAATTTCAAAGAAGAAAAAAAATCAACGAAACATTGTGTATATCACAAAAGTGCTCGAGGTCACAATTATATAACATGAAATCATCAATAAAACAACATGCAGATTATGACATGACCACACAAACTAATGCGACCTACCGCTATAAAATCACAATTTGGGCAAATGCAAAGTGGCCGGAAGGACCGGAAAGACCAAAAATGGTCATGGCATGCATATGCAACGCGAACTCTGCACATGCGCAGTGAACTTGGTACGATCATTAGTCACGGGATCGAAATAACTAATGATAATATGTGAAGTGGCGACTTTGTCCCTCTTTTGTGCTCGAGATACTAGGGTTTGGCGACATAAAAGAATCAACATAACCGATAAGAAAATGCTAAGACAATGAGGGAGTTTGGCGGTTCCACTTCCAAAACGTCGACATAATAGGGTTGGCGAGTTAACCAAGGTCGTGATAAGTGGATTCCACTGTATATAGTGCTTCATCTGTGTCTAGTTGGCAGCAATGCCACCCTGTAGGCTAAGACTGGTTGCCCACTGAAGCTAAGCAGGGCTGAGGCTGGTTAGTCCCTGGATGGGAGACTCCTGGGAAAAACTAGGTTGCTGCTGGATGTGGTGTTAGGAGGCCAGCAGGGGGTGCTGGGCCCTAATTTCCCAGTATAGTGATGGGGATGCTGTATTGCAACAAACACCGTCTTTCGGATGAGACGTTAAACCGAGGTCCTGACTCTGTGGTCATTAAAAATCCCAGGATGTCCTTCGTAAAGAGTAGGGGTGTAACCATGACATCCTGGCCAAATTTGTCCATCATAGCTTCCTAACAATCCCCTTTCTCTGATTGGCTTTATCACTATATCTCCTCTCAAACAGTAAGCTGGTGTGTGGTGAGTGTTCTGGTGCAATATGGCTGCCATTGCATCATCCAGGTGGATGCTGAACATTGGTGGTTGTTGAGGAGATTCCCCCGTTCTATGGAGCGCTTTGAGTGTCTATGATAAAGCGCTATATAAATGCAATGAATTGTTATTATTAGTCCTGTTTGCTCCTTTATGAAGTGTATCGTATGATTGGTGCTGTTTTGGTTGTACTAAAGTGGTTTATTTTGAATTTTCATCATTAAAGCTTTATATGAGTTATTCCTTGTGTCCTTGCTTTTGTCTGCACCACAACAACCGTGATAAAGACAACATGTACACCTATTAAAATCTAGGATACTTAAAACTACTATAATATACAGTGGAGTTAACTCGCCAATCCAATTATGTCGACGTTTTTGAAGTGTAACCACCACACTCCCTATTTGTCTTAGCATTTTCTTGAGGGTTATGTTGATTCTTTTATGTTGGCGAAATCAAATATCTCGAGCACAAAAAAGGGACAAATTCGCCACTTCACATTGTTATCTCGTGACTCGAGCGTACCTAGTTCACTGCGCATGCGCTGAGTTTGCCTTTCACGTGGATCGCAGTCCACTCACGGTTCACTCACTGTTGTTGATCTCGTCTTAGGGATAACGCTGTAGCTATTCTGTTTTTTTTTCTTTTAAAAATGTCTGGAGGTGTTAAGAGAAAACTGTATAATCAATCAATAGAGGAAGAGTATGAAATCGTACTGCAGCTAGAAAAAGGAACAAAACCGGCAGAACTTAGTCGTCAGCATGGCATTCCAGCAAACACCATTTCAGGATGGAAAAAGAAGGCCAACGTGATAAGGCAAATGTACGAGAAGTCTGTCTTTGATCCAGAAAGACATATGCATTTTACATATGCCTTTTGTTGTTAGCAAACATATACACAGTACAGTGTAAGTACATTTCGCGGCAACACTGTTATGTAAAAAGACACCAAAACAGCATGTACATTCTCATTTAATAACTCACATCATGTACATCAATAAATGTTCATTTTTCTTTCTTGTGAGGGTTGTTGTCTTTGGCGCTCTGACAGCTGGCGCTGAGATGTCTGACAAGTCAATCATGCAATAAGACGTGATTGGCTGTGCTGCCATGAGGACGGGCTCTTCAATATATAATATATAATATTTATATATTATAAATCGGTAATATATGTTATATGGGTTATCTCGATGCTTTTTTGCAACCCCCGAGGCCGTCGACATAACCGAACTCCACTGTATATTGAGCAGGGATAAACATGTCATTGTTACGGATCCAGCCACACCCACAGCACCAGACTCGTTCATGAGATCACAATCACCAGAATTCTGAACACCTGTCATCAATCGCAATCACCATAGTTCTGAACACCTGTCATCAATTACCAGCACTATTTCTACAAGCCCTCGCTCAACAGTCAGTGTCTGGTCTCGTCTTACGCGCCAAGACTGCTTCAGAGTCTCTGCTCTACTATTACCTGAGTTTACTCCTTCCGTGTATCCCTGGTCCTGCTTCCCTGTGTCTTCAGTGTCTGCCTTCATCTGCTCCTGCCAAGCTAAGCCTGCCTTTGCCGTGTTTTTGCTGTACTCTCCAGTGTGCAATAAAGACCGCTTCTACTCACGTCTGTGTTCTGCCTGTTGATCGCTGACAGTCATATGTGATAGTGTCACATAGTATTAAATATATTGGTTCAATTTGATTTGAAAATCAATTACAAAAAGTTGTCTTTTGTCTTCTGGTTTCCAAGATAGTTTTCTGCAATGATATATGATGTCCTTTCAGATGCACCAATAAATGTATGATTTTTTTTACTGTAAAATTTCAAAACTTTGGAGTAAAGTGTGTAAAATCTAAACTGAATTAGCAAAATTCAGACACTACCATAACCTTCACTTTAACTACACATACATTATTCATGTTAATTATGAACCTGTATAAAATAATTGGTACTTCTCTGGGTGATATGAAAAAATACCTAATTGTGAACTGCCACATTCGACCAAGCTCTATGACTTATCCTGTGTAGTTATTCAATAATGATTGAACAGTATTCTAAAGTGTATCCAAATTACAGTGTTTCTTGTACAGATTGTGTGACTATTTTATGCAGAAATATTTGTAAATTATTGTAGAGTCTATACTGACCAATTAGGAATAATTCCCCTTTCCCTCTTTCTCCCTCAGCCAATGCAGTGTGGATTGCATACAGACTAGTGAGCAGCTAATGTGCTTAAGGCTTCTCACTGTAGAGTAACTCTCTTATAATCTGTAAATCCTCTTCATAAAACCACCTGTGTGAAATATGCTGAGCCTTGAGCATGTCTACACAGGTGATTCAAAGGGCCAAGGGTACTCTTAGTCCACCTGACACCACAGAAAATACGATTTACAACAAGTATCATTGGGTTCAATGCACCAGTTTTAATATCCTGAATGAGAATTATTATTGAGAAAGAATATTATTTAAATGTGTTATTTTTGGCCAATTAATAAGAGCAGTTACACTTTATTTTGTCTAGTTTACATTCTACTACTATAAGTGACTATGCAACTCCATTTCAACTAAATATCATTTGATTATTATTAGTAGACTGTTAGGCTAGGGATGGTGGACTGAGATTACACGAGCTTGCAAAGTTACTTGTAGTGAGTTGAATGTCTGTAGTGAGCATCACAAAAAAATTTTTAAATGTAAGATATTAAGCAGGCAGTCTGTTAATACTGGAATTAATGCTAATTGATATGTAGTTGCATAGTTACTTATAGTTAGTAGATTGTCAAAAGTAGACTATCAAAATAAAGTGTTGTCAAGAACAGTAGCTAAAAAGACTTGCATTATTCTGGTAATGAATGGCACTAACATCCTCAAGGTCATGAGCTTACTTCCGAACTAGCTAAAAAATCTGTACCTTAACACATCAAGACCAATATACTCCACAATATTGATCCAATTGTTAAGGATCTTAATGTCGGTAAAACATAACCTCAATATTGGACTTTTCTTTGGTTCTCCTTGGCTCAGTTATTTACCTTAAATCAACACAGTATACCTTGTTAGTACTAATGCACCATGGGTAATCACAGTAACATTGAACATTTTGTGCTTTGACAGAAAGAAAGTGTCAAAATACCATCATAATTTTGAATAGCTTGCAAATTGTATCCTTTCAAACAAGCTTTCTTCAAGCTGTCTTCAAAAAATACCCCTCGGTTTGATTTTGTTCCCCAATTCAAAGACATTAAAGCATTTTTAAGTGTGTCCAAATACTGTTCGGGGCCGCTACATTCTTACTTACATGGAGCAACCCAACAGGGGCAGTTTTATTTTTATTAGCGGTTACCTGCTAGTCAGGTACAACCTTAATAACTTGATAAGTTGCCAGATATGCAGTACAATGATGGCAGGGATTATTTTATTATCTCTGGCCTAAATAGACTAATGCTGACAACCTGGAAACATCAGTTAATCCTGAGCGAGTCTGTATAAAGTGGGGTGCATGCACGGCCCATCAAGTCGTAGCACGGTCCTGCCTCGTTTCTCTACATTCCTGCCAAGCCACCCAAAGACTAACCCAGAAGAGGCTGAGCACAACATCCAACCGCAGCCATGAACGGTACAGAGGGACCGGCATTCTACGTGCCTATGTCCAATGCCACTGGCGTTGTTAGGAGCCCATACGATTATCCCCAGTACTACCTGGTGGAGCCATGGGCATATGCCGTCCTGGCTGCTTACATGTTCTTTCTCATTATCACCGGCTTCCCCATCAATTTCCTCACTCTGTATGTCACCATCGAGCACAAGAAGCTGCGTACACCCCTCAACTACATTCTGCTGAACCTCGCCGTTGCCGACCTCTTCATGGTGTTTGGAGGATTCACCACAACGTTGTACACCTCGTTGCACGGCTACTTCGTGTTCGGACGACTCGGCTGCAACCTCGAAGGCTTCTTTGCAACCCTGGGTGGTGAAATGGCGCTTTGGTCCATTGTCACGCTGGCCATTGAGAGGTGGCTTGTGGTTTGCAAGCCCATCGCCAACTTCCGCTTTGGAGAGAACCACGCCATCATGGGGGTCGTCTTCACATGGGTCATGGCCGCCTCCTGCGCCGTGCCTCCCCTTGTCGGCTGGTCCCGTTACATCCCTGAGGGCATGCAGTGCTCATGCGGAGTCGACTATTACACTCGCGCTGAGGGCTACAACAACGAGTCCTTCGTCATCTACATGTTTCTTGTCCACGCCCTCATTCCATTCGTCGTTATATTCTTCTGCTATGGCCGTCTAGTCTGCACTGTCAAAGAAGCCGCTGCCCAGCAGCAGGAGTCCGAGACCACCCAGAGGGCTGAGCGCGAGGTCACCCGCATGGTCATCCTCATGGGCTTCGCCTACTTGGTGTGTTGGTCGCCCTATGCTAGTGTGGCCTGGTATATCTTCACCCACAAGGGAACCGCATTTGGGCCTGTCTTCATGACAATACCAGCCTTCTTTGCCAAGACCTCTGCTGTCTACAACCCGGTCATCTACATCTGCATGAACAAGCAGTTCCGTCATTGCATGATCACCACCATGTGCTGCGGCAAGAACCCCTTCGAGGAGGAAGAGGGCGCCTCCACCACTGCATCCAAGACCGAGGCTTCATCCGTGTCTTCCAGCTCTGTGTCTCCAGCGTAAACACGTGCACGGGACACACTATAAGCAGCGACATGCACTGGGCTTCCACGGCAACCGACACAGAGACCACGAAGTGTTCAGCCCAGGGAAACGAGCGACCGCTACCACTTGCAGAAAAAATCGTCTGTCAGTTTTCCTTTTTGTATTTTTACAAAACCCAATTGGTTCAACCAAAAGACAGTTTTGAGAGAGGACAGTCCATGTCCCAGTTTCAGTACATCCAGCGAGTCCAGCGTAATGGTGCATAAGATTCTTTTTGTTTTTCTTGCTGCAAAAGGAAAAAATATCTTAACTCTCTTACTGTTGGACTCCTTATACTGGCTTTGTTGTGATTGTAGAGGCATGTATTCAAGGCAACGTAACAATAAAAAGCACTTTGCAAATTAAATCGCTCTGTTTATGTTTTGATTGAGCTGTGATGTTAAAATAGCATTTTAAATCGAACAAAAAATACTGATTTCTGATGAGAGCTTTAATGTGATGTATATTTTCCCAGCGCTGCTGTTTTCAGTCAAGTCTGAGAGCATTTTAATCTATTCTTTTAAATCCAGATCAGTACAATACTGCAAAGTTTCAGAATTAAAACGTTGTGCATTAATGCATTAAAGAATTAGAATTATATGCAACAATTTAAAGTGCCATAATTATGGATATTATAATGGGCTTAATATGTTATTCAGTGCAAGTTTAGGACAGTCACCTTGGATTAAAGGCTTCATGAAGGATGATTTGACAGGTATGAAAGGATGAATTAGGTAGGATAAGAACTCGCATGTTAATCCTGCTGTAGGTCAGAGTGGTGAAAATAGATTATGATTATATGTAGTTGGCCTTTCACTGGAATCTGTTTAAACAGGAACATAAATGCACAGGCTCGCACAACCACTTTGAGCTGAACTCTCCTAAAAATCCTTCATTCAACAAGTTTGAAAAGAGAAAATGACTCATTGTCTTGTTTTGTGTCACAGTTGCTGCATCCAAATTCACATACTATCCGTCCTAAATCTAAATTAGAATGAGTGTCTACTTTTTCTGGTTAGAATCTGAAGTACAGATCAGTTTATACACAGCCAAATATGCGTTGGATGAGGATTTGATTACAACTACAAACGTGAAAAAGATGCTTACATGGCTGATTGTGATGGTTAAGGAGAGGTTAGATAAAGACATCTGATTAGTGATCAGTATCTACCTTGACGAAATGTATTCAATGTTATCCACATTATAGTTCATCTGCAACAGTATTGCGACCTTTTATAAAGGTAAGTTGGATCATTAACTTTTAAATGCACCATTATGCAAATTGTAAACACACAAGGACAGTCTCCACATGAAAGACTCACAACTGTTAGATTAATGTGCTGCTACATTTTTCTCTGATATTAAATTGAATGTTTGATTGACGGGGAAGTTTAAACAGTGACACCTAACTAAACGACACAGATCTCCATTAAAAGCACAATTATGATGACGTAGTTTATACCAATAGTATAAATAGGTTAATTGGAATGTGAGATTTGTGTGTGTGTGTGTGTTTGTGTGTGTGTTTACTGCAGTAAGCATGGACAAAGGAAAGAACATCTGAGAAGGTCAGGTACAAGATTATAGCCAAGCAAATGCAAATCTCAATGCATCTCCAGAGAACCTTATATAATGTGCACACACACATTTATTCAAAATAGAAGTCCTTGGATAAAAACAGACCAGTGACAAAATTAAGGCAAAACTTAACTTAATTTTAACATAAAATGAAATTATGACCTCTGTAAAGTAATGAGTTCAAAATGACTACAGTATCAGTGACACTTTGAATATGAAACCAGAGTGATGCTCAGATGGAGCATCACTTGAAAAATAGTGCAAGAATGCAACAGATAGCCAACATTTGAACTCTTTCTCCGCCATTGACGCCACTCTGTGTTTTTTCTGTTGTAAGGTAGGGGCACTATTACGCATCTTCTGAATGAGGAGAGAATCTCTGTATCAAAACACAGGCAAAGAAGAAGCATAAACAAGCCATAAAGCCATTACTTATGTAGCTAATTAGCTCAAAGCGTAAATATGAATAATTAATCATAATATGTACAGAGCTTAGAGTCTGTAGAAAGATCAAGAATCGTTAAATTACTTTGTTGCAAGCATAGAATCAAAACCAAACACTCATGTATGCACAATGTTTGATTAACTAAATCACAAAAACATAACCAATCAAACACATACACACAAAACTTGCATACATGGGAAATGCAAAAGAGAAAGTGGATTAAACTGTAAACAGGATATTTAACAATGTAAAAGAGTCATTTAAGCATATGAAATCATAATTTAAGCATCATCAGCTTATCATTTTCACTTGCATAGCTTTTTGCAGTTGAAGCAGTCGGTGAAATCCTGAAGAAGGATTTGATGGTTTCAAAGTTGCAATCGAGTGAGTGAAGAAATTATGAAGAAATTAACTTTGTCAATCATATAGGTCAAGAAAAGACAAATTCATAGATCCCAAACATGGTATGTAAATTATCTTGAATAACTGATACTAACAGATGCATTCAAGGATTAATACATAGGCAAAAAAATATAAAACAATGATCATGTAGTGCAGTTGTATACATAACTGTACATGTCTCGAGTGATTATTTGACTGAGTAGGAACAGTTACATTAGTAATTCTATCATAAAAAATGCAATACAAGAGACACATACAAAACAGGAACATTCATATACACAAAGTTCCGTCATAGAAGGTTTCCTATGAATGGAAGTGGAAAAATCCTTTTTATGGGCATTGTGTGTGTTTCAATAAGAGAAATGGAGCGAAAGTTGAATCATTCTTTTTGTCATAAAACTATGGCAACCAGAGGCCTTGGGGGTTGACACAGATCCCTTGGCACCTTGTTTTGTGTTTGGTGAAGGTTTTAAAGATTATTTGTGAAAAATAACAAATACTTGTGCCCGACTCGTGTCAGTCATTACACGTACACACATGTAGTCTCTGAGACAAGAATAAACTCTGGTGGGTGAAGAGAAAATGAATAAAATACAGTAATACCTTGAGATACGAGCATAATCCATTCCAGGACCGAGCTTGAGTTGCTCATATCTCAAATCGCTTTTTCCATAAGAAAAAAAAATCGATTCCGGCCCTCTAAAAAACTCCCTTATTAGTGCTAATAACAATGGAAAAAACACGTTTCTTAATTGCTATAGACACACACACACAATTATAAATTATAGTATATAAGGAGGAGGAGGAGGGAGGGATTATGTAGATTACTTCAATTACATAGTTAATTCAAATACAATACGGAAGTGTAGTGTTTCTTCCCGTGTTGTGTATTGGATAAACTACACGCACAATATTGTGCCTCAAAACCTCATATTTATTTTTATTGAACACTCATAACTCGTGCTGCTCCCAGCTTAATACTGGTGAATCACTCGTCGCCCCCGGTAACCCCCGCTGTAAAACCAAGCTGCCTCTAGTGGAGATCATATGCAATTACCCCATAAATAAGGTGTCACGGTTCTGTCAGGTTCAGTTCTGTTTCCAGTGTTTCTAGTGACAGAACCGTTGCACTGCTCTTTCTCCCGTGTATGTCTCGTTAGCGTCTGCCCCGCCTTCTCGTTTCCCGCAATCATTCCCAGCTGTCTCTGATCACTCCTCCCCTCATGTGTCCTATATATTCCCTCAGTGTTTGCTGTCTGACATGGCGTCGTTGTCTTCACATGTTGTTCCCAGTAGGTTTGTTCTCCGTGTCTGATCGGCCGTTTCAGCCGATTGGTCATTTATGTTTCTAGTGTTGTGTTCATTATGTTTTCCCCCTCGTGGGTTTTTGCTTTGTTATGTTATATTTTCATTTAATTGTAAATAAATTACTCATTTCCCCTGCACTTGAGTCCTCCTCGTTTATGCGTTCCATGACATGAGGTGCTTGAGCTGCTCCGAGTGTTTGAACACCTAACGTCGGCGTCTGTAAGCTGCTCGTATCTCAAATCTTTGCTCGTATTTCAAAGCAAAAATTTACTTGAAGGCTTGCTCGTATTTCAGAATACTTGTATGTCATGGCGCTCGTATCTCAAGGTATTACTGTACTTATTGACTATATGAGCTTGTTTCTTTTTTGTGTAATGAGTAATTTTGGTAATTTTAATTCATATTAGATAATATACATTCATTCATGTTTCTTTTATTCTTATTTTATATTATTTTGCTTTCTGTAACAGTGTTAGGAGGAAGAACTGAAAACATTTCTTTCATTCTCTCGTACTGAGAGGATTTGAAAGCTTGAAATTGTCTTCACAGAAGAACACAAGAAGCAGAGTGAAAATGAAACGTTCTGTAAGCCGTATATTGAGCGTTTGGATGAGACTAATGGTGATTATGGGAGTTAGATTGGAAGACTTAAGGCCTTTTGATCATTTGTTCATCTCTGTTTATCCAGTCTGACTTAAAAACCTTTATTCTATGAAGCATGAGACCCGATTTAACAAAACAGTACATTTCCGTTGCTTTATGGATTAACCAAGCTGAATGTCCTGTCTTACCAACCCATTATTGAAGTAAAATTGGTTGTATATTCAAAATATATACATATTTTACAGTAAGCAAAGTGCAGAGTTCAATCAAACACCTCTCACAAATTACTTTCTTACACGTTACATGTGATTCTGTACACTTTGAGGAATTCTATGTGCATTTATTCAATAGGTAGTGATGAAGCTTTTATTGTTTGAATAATAAGTATTTTAAAATAACTGTATGTAAAGCCAACTGTATGTGAAGTTCTAGCTGTGTGGTAACATTCAGCAGACACGTGTTGTGTGGAACATGTACTGCAAAGTGCAAAAGTACCCCCCCCCCTGACTGTCTGCGTTCTGTGATAGGCTAGTCACAGCACCCCTCCCCATACACATACAGATTTGCTGCGTCCCGCTCTGCTCACTCACACGCAGAACACTGAGAGGAGAACAGCTCTCTTTCTCTCTCTGTCTCTCCCTCAGTCACTCATGTTTGCGGGTCTTTTCTGTTAATGTTTAGGATATCTTCAACTTCAGGTTTGTTTTTTATTTCGGTCTGTTTGTAGTACTTATTAACCAGCAGATTTCTGGTAAACGTGGGGTTTGTTCGGACGTGGTGCTTGCTAGTCTCTGCCTGTCGGAGATTTTTTTTCTTTTTTGAACCGTCTGCTGACTCCAGTTTTTTTACTTCACGCAAAAAATAAAGCAAGCAGTGGTATAAAAACTATATTACAAATTAATTAGCCACACACACACACACACACATACACACACACACACACAAATAAATAAAAAAGAACAAAAAAATCATCATCAAAAATCAAAATCATGTATCACACTGATCATAAAAAAATGGGAAGTTAAAAAAAGAAAGTTATGTTTAGATGAAAACTCTTATTCATTACATTTTCTTCATAATTGCAACCGCATATGTTGTATTCATTGTTGCAAAACTGGTTCTGTATGTAGTTTGTTTATCGTGATCAAAAACATTGATCTGAAGCTCAATGCTGATGCTGTCATGTAAATAGTTTTCTAATCATCAATAAATATAACAATTTCTGATCAACCCATATCAAAAAAAAAAAGTTAAAGCCCCGCCCATTTCAAGACAACCCGACCACTTCCGGGTTAGGCCCCGCCCAGTCCGAGCACAGATACAGATCGTTCATATGGTTAACAGATAGAGATACAGATAATGCTGTACTCGCTCATCCTTAGTACGGTGTACGCGAACCACCACAGTGAACACAGGCTTGTGAATTTGTATGGAAAACTTTATTTGATAATAAAAATAGCATTCACAGACTTCTTTTTGATAGCTACATATACATTGTGATCCATTCAAACAAGAAAAAAAACCTTTACCGTGTAAGTCCACGTCTACTTGAACTTAGACTAATGTTATGTATAACTTTATGAGTCAAATAAAGCTATGGACAATGCAGAATTTATATATGTATATATATATGCATAGTTTCGTAAAAAAACAAAAAAAACAATCATTAGACCATTTTATTGACAGAAAAAAAGCATTTAAAATCCATAGAACTTTGCAGAGACCACAGACAGTATACAAGATCTCTAGAAAAAAAGCAGGCTATCCATCACAACAGATATTCAACCGCCTTCTGTGAAAAACATCAGTCCTCCACCTTTCCTGGAGAGAGGAAAACAAAATAAAATAACTTTACATATGCCTGATTCCGAGTACACGCTATTGTAGTCCCAGTGAGCAGAGTATAAACATGTTAGTTTCTTCTTCTAGGTGGACATCTTTCATAAATTCTTTTTTGTACAGAGAAAAGGCAACATTATCCTTCCCTACACGGGTTTAAAGTACATAGAGTAAAAAAAGACAGCGGCGGATACGTTCATTTCCATACAGTACTATTCAGACGACACTGAAGGAATTCCCTGTTCTTGTTCCTGGTTGAGAGATTACGGTCCAGTTGAAACAAACACGTATTGCGTGTGGAGAGCGAGACGGAAAACAAACGGTGGCTCAGTTTGGCAGATTGTGCCAGGTGCCGTTTTCATGTAGTCTCCTGTAACTGTACATTCAGGCCAATGTTCCACATTTCTCAACACCTTTCAGAGACTCAGAGCGTTTCGATGGCCTTTGGTACGCAACGTTATGGAGGTAAATGCGGCTGTGTAACGAATGACACTAAATATTTCAGACCTCTGATTAAGATGAAATATGCAGGGACTAAAATCAGACAACTTTGATCATATTTATCATATAACTCCAGTGTTTGCATGTATTGGCTATGTTCCTGTAGCTCGACTGCTCTTCATTTTTCCGAGGAACACACATACTGATAAAACGTACAGCTTGAATGCACTTTAAATCACTTTTTAAAAGCACCTGATTAGTTCAAAAAATAAACATTTTGCAATAACTAGCTTTAAGCTAATGTGGGGTTAGGTTTTCTCAACTGTACACATGTGCCTTTAGTCTAATTTCTGGTGATTGTGGCAAAAACAAAACTTTGCGCCGCGAGATAATCCCTTTCTGGTCTCATTTCTTCCACGCCTTTTTTGCTTTTGGGTGGCTCGCGCCTCAGTCCAATGCAGTGTTAAGACAAGCAAAGGTCAGATAGTGAATGATGCTTTTTTTAACACATCTACTTACATTTTCAAAATAAATATAGAGCTTAAATATATTACTCAAACAGTAGCATCATAGCTGGAGTTCCGGTTTTTTCCACATCTGTTCAAATGTACAAACAAAGAAACAAACGTTAAATGCTTGTGCTCTGGTTCAATTTGGAGAAGAGAGGACTTGCTAACTCCGTATCTTCCTAACAAAACATGGATCTCACTCGCAACACAACGTATAAAAAACAAACGGACGGATGAAAACTGGAAAGGTGTGGCGAAGCGGTCAGATGCTGAGGTCTGCGTGGTTCTCCTTGTAAAGCGGTCTCTTGCTGGGAGAGCTCTGGCCCACACTGGTCCCGTTTGCGCTGCTGGCTTTCAGTGCGTTGTAATAATCCGTAATCTGCGTAGGTGCGCCCTCTTCCAGGTAACTTCCGTCGCTGCTGCTGTCCGATCTCCCATGGAAGTGTCTTTCACTGGGTCCGTTGAGGATATATCCTTGTCTTTCAGCTTGACCATATGGAGAACCGTTGTGCAGAACGTTCCTGTTTTTTAAACCACGTTCAGGTGTGCGACCGAGAGTAAGGGCCAGGGCTTTGTTTGGTCGCTCCGGGGTGGATGTGAAGTAGCCCTCGCTGTTGTAGTTCCGACGGGGAGTTTGGGGCTCTTTTTGGGGCCGGAAGTGCCTTTCTGGAGTAGAGATCTGGCTCAGCGGGTCCTGGGAAAAGGCTCGATAGCTTCGCTCAGGGGACTGATCTTTATAGGATCGTGTTATCCGTCGGTCCACAGACTTGGCCCTACGGCGGTCTGGAGAGCTGTTGCGCTTCCGGCCAGAGGAGGAGCGATCCAAGGATCCACTACGCACCTGAGATCCAGCGCTACTTTGCATGTCTACGGATGGTTTGCGGCCTCGCCTCAGTAGGTCCTGATTTGAAGTCTTCCTCCCAAATCCGCCCTCTTTCCTTAACGTTTTGAACAGCTTGGCAATGCCACTCTCGGACTCAGACTTCTTGACCCTGCTGTGGGAATTGTTTTTGGGGCTGGGCTGGTTGTTCCAGGACAGGTGGTGTGGAGCCGGGCTGATGTCCTTCTCTCGTTCCCTCGACTGCTCCTGTTGTCTGTCCTTTATTTGCTGTTGCTTGGGCTGGGATGGGGTGTGATATTCGGATGTATAGCTGGACTCTGACAGAGGATGAAACGGGCCGCTGACCAGCAAAGTCCTCACTTCCGAATTATTTTGTGGCCTGGGCGAGGGAGGGTAGCTGTCATTTGGGCCGTCTGCAAATGAATAAAGAAAGGTTTTACGTTAGGCCACTACAAGCACTCGGCTTGTAAGACGTCACATGAAGCTTTAACATACAGGAAGCACTTCATGTAAACAAACATAAAAGCAAAAGCACTCATTCAACATCTATTCAACCAGTCAAAGCGTTGGACACATATTTTTATCATATTATGTCATCTAAACAATTACACAAATGAAAGAATGGAAGTTATGTAGTGACCAAAGAAATTAAGTCTCTGCAAAGTACCATTTTGCCTAAGATCAGGGACTCTCGAGGGCCACCGTCCTGCAGAGTTCAGCTCCAACTCTGATCAAACTCACCTGAACAAACTAATCCAGCTCTTCAGGGTTACTAGATAGTTGCAGACGGGTGAGTTTGATTAAGTTTGACTGATCAACACTACAAAACAACGGCCCTCGAGTACCAGAGCTGAGAAGCCCATGCCTAGATTATAGCTCTGAAAACTATGATGTGGTTCATCTGAACTAGGGTTTGCGCAGACTTGTCGATTTTAATGCTCTGCCATGACATGTTAAGCTTGACGTTGACTAGTCGCTGATCATGGCCTATAGAGGGCGAAGCAGGATAAGAAACCTTTGACGCTCCGTTTCCAGCAGTTGAAATGTCAAATAAATGCATTTCCTGAGAACGCTCCTTAAGATATGTTTGATTACACCCCCTGAACTTTCAAAATGGATCCAATGATTACTGTATTTTCCTGTATATAACCTGCAGAAGCAGATAATCCGCACCCTCATATAATCCGCACCCATAGATCGATTAGCTTTTTTGTGTAAGTTCACATTTCGAATTTCGAATGTTGCTTGCATGACGTCAATTATCCATAACTGTTCAGGCTCGTACACAGTGCTTGTGCGTGAAATTCACACAATAAGAAAACAAACAAGTCAGAATCAGTACAAAAAGAAGCATAATTCTTTCCCTTAAGAAGCGATTCTACAGGTGTTGATCATCGGATGAGATGAGAAGAGCCCGCCCTCATGCAGCACAGCCAATCACGTCTTCTTGCATGATTGACAGGTCAGACAGCCTATCAGCGCCAGCTGTCAGAGTGATAGTACAAGCGCCAGAGACAACAACCCTCGCTAGCAAGAAAAACGAAAATACCGCAAAAAACAAAAAAACATACGTTCTTAGGGACGTAAAATGTATATTGAAATATTATTTTGTGTATAAAATGTGTGATATAGCCCGCACCCTTATATAACCCGCATTAGTACAAACACTAATGTGTTTGTAAAATCTGGTAAAACCCGCAGAATATATGCGGGAAAATACAGTTCATGTTTTAAGCCACTTATTGTACCGGTAAATGAATTGCCATTCTAAACTAATGCTACAACACACACACACACACACACACACACACACACACACACACACACACACACACACACACACACACACACACACACACACACACACACACACACACACACACACACACACACAATAATGTGGCACATTACGTGAAACATTCACACAGGAACATTCAGTAGCACATAAATGTACCGCCAACACTGTTCTGTGATTTATCAATAATGATTTAATGATTTATTTTAATCATTAAAATAGCTTAGAACCTGAAAAGTTCTGATATATATTTCTTAGTAGCTAAAACCCACAGCTTCACTATTAGTAAAAAGATTTAATTTACACACAATTGCCATCTCTCACTAACGCGTTCATATAAATATAATCTTTACTGTACTACTTTATCATCTGATTTACAACCAGCAGAAATCTGTGAGAAATAATGACCCAAAGACAAAAGAACTAATAAGAATAAGCCGTTATGTAGGAGCAGTAGCCTTATCGGCAACGCTGTCATACTCCACAGCTGTTCCGTAGCCGTTCAGGCTTATTTCTTCATTAATCAGCGACTAGTCGACATCAACTTGACTGTCATCACATAAACGTCGACTTAAAAAAAATATGAAGTTGTTCAACCCCTAATCTGAACAGGCAACTGCATTTGCAGACACAAAAACTGCAGAAATCTCTACAGCTGAAGCATATCAATTACAGATGTGTGAGCGGCACAATCAGTGAGGAGTAAGTGGCTCAAACTGTTGTAAATCATCAAATGATAAAATTTGAGGCATCAACAATGCATAATAGCTCCTAAGGCCTTTCTTCCTTCTGCCACAGTGCCATTTTCAGGCCTTTCCCCAATATAGTCAGGTTTTAAAGTGCGCTTCCTTGCGCGGCCCGGTAACACTCTCGCCGCAGCCCGGTATCGGGCCGCGGACCGGGGGTTGGGGACCACTGTCCTAAAAGAAAGAATTGATTCTGAACTGAAACGAGTCGTCAGTGATTCAGTCTCAGTTGTTTGTGACTAATTTGCATAATGCCCGCCTCTGGTCTTGATTGGCTGAACAGCGCCTGCTTTGCCCCGCCCTCAAATGCTGTAGTTGTAGCTGAGAGTAGAAAAGTTTGGCTCATGTTGTTCATGTCAAGAAGATGCCGTTTTCAGCACTTCAAATCCACTTTGATGCGCTTCAAACGGATGAGGACACAGTGAAAATGACACAGAAAAACCGACGCGTTCGACCAATCACAACAGACTGGGCCATCTGACCAATCGGAGCAGAGCAGGCTCATGGAAAGGAGGTGTGAAAGGAGGTTGAATCTTTTAACTCTGAGGAATGAGGTGATGTGTAAGCTTGGACGCATGTACAATTTTGCAAGAGACCTCAAAACAAAAATGGGTACCTTTAAAACAGCATAATAGAGGCACTTTAATACAATTTGGTGGACAAAGGGTTTTAGGACACACCTGGAAAACAAGATGTCAAAAACACAATACAGCAATCTCAATCGCCTCCATTGCAACAGGAGCAGCTGCAGTCTCAGAGTAAATCTTTTTAAACTCAAGGGTTATCAGGATGTTTTGAGAAGCTTTGGAAAGAAAGGCCACACAGCCTTTGCAGTCAAAGTACAGGCTTCAGTGTTGACCCTGATCAAGACACACACTTTACTGGTCAGATATGCCTAAACTAACCCTAACCAATGACTTCCATAATCAAGAGTTCATCTTTTTCCAGCAAAGAAAAAATAACTGTATTACTTGCTTATGGGTGAATCTCACAAAACTGGTTATAGGGTCACATTTGTTAATTTTTTTTTTTTTTACGTCTATTTTAGAATTATTTCATGCTTTTGTAATGCAATCGAGAAATCTTTCTGTAATGATTTTTATTTATTTTTTGTTCAATTTTTAAGCAGTGTTTCCATCCCATTTGTTCAAGAGAACAAAAACGTCACTTCCTGGGAAATTGGTGGAAAATATCAGTAATACAAATTTATGTTTCTGCAAAGGGCTTTTTTCCCTCCATAATAAATTAATTGCATTTAAAAGCATCAGACGAAACGCAATGAACACGGTCATGTTCTCTTGTTTGGGAACGCAATCGTGTGAAACGCTTCTGGAGGGAATTAAACCAAATCATTCCGATGAGAGACTTTGCTTTTCAGAGCCACCAAACCAACATTTGAGATGCTGCGATGCCATTGGTCCGCTGGTTAGTGCAGTTATCCAATCATATTCTCTGCTGAGTCAAAGTCACATGATGTTTTGAGGGATGAATTCAGTAAATGTGTTTCCATGTGCATGTCTTCCTATTGGAGAAAAATATGTCCACTTAAATTGAGCACAGACGTTTTTTAAGCACATTTTTTAAATTTGTCTCCACCGTTTTTTTTTTATGCAATATTCCATAATTCACATAAAATAGGGGGATGGAAACATAGCAGTTGCCAGAATGTAAAAAATATTAACGGTCCTAAAAATAGGCTTTGTTTTTTTCATGCAAAAATCCGATTTGAAATGGGACCCACACATGCTCTTTGACAGCTTTCGTAACATTCACCCATCTGTTATCAGCCAATAACAATAACAACTACGACAGCATAACACATGCATCCAAGCATCATCCATTAGAAATGTGAATCCATTGAACAAGGAGTCAGAGGTCAGTGGGAGAATGGATTCGCTGAGGTGGGATGAAAGCGTGGCATGAGGGCGGGTGAGGGAACAACACACGTGGCCAAAAGCAGGTTTATAACACGCTGCTGGGTGATGGGAAGGGTTGACACACAGACTGTGCTTTACAAACCGTGGCTTGGTTTTGACCCATAAGGTAGAAGCAGGGCTCGCCCAACTTATCATTCCTCAGACAGGCAGCGAGATGGGGGCCCATCATAGCTGAGGAGCCCAGCAGAGAGCCAGAGATCAGGAAGAGAGAGAAACAGACGTGAATCAAGAGAAAGAAACACGCAGCACATGAACCTGGAAGATCTTACTCTCTAGATCAGGGGTCGGCAACCCGCGGCTCTTTCACCCCTGCACATAACTTGTAGCAGCGGTCCTGCTATCCACGCTCGGTGCGCTATCGCTCCGCCCATGGAAGAAAGGAGTGTCGCGCTCCGGACATATTTGAATTTTTTTTATTTTGTTAAATATGGCTCTTTCAACATTAAAGGTTGCCGACCCCTGCTCTAGATCATAGGTGTCAAACTCACGACTTTAATTTACTCTCTCTTTAGAGCTGACTCGACTCGACTAATTTTGCAACATCGGCCCTATTATTGAACTGAAGTGAATCAACATTCAACTGACTCAAAGTGAATAAACACTAGTGTTCTTTAGAGCTTCTTAAGAGCTGAATTGATCACAGTTATTGAACTGAACTGAATTTATCTGTATAATGACTCTTCTGTAAAGCTCCTTTACAGCTGAAACTGAATTTGTCTCATATTTGATGAAGTTTTATCATCAATTCTGTTATTTTCATGCTTATTACTGTGAAGCTGCTTTGAAACGTGCTGTAGAAATCAAACTGACTTGACACCAAACTTCTAAATAGAGGCTAATTGATCACCAAGAAGTTTCAATTTAATGGTGGAGAACAAGAAGAAAAGACAGTTCAGGATAGATAAAAACATGAATACTGCAGATTTCAAAGCATGACTTGTTACCCACCGTACTCTGGAACGGATCCATCCCCTCTCTTCAGCACAAGTCGAGCTCGTCTTCCTCCATTCTTGATCAGCTCGATGGCGCGGGAATGCTTCATATTTTTTGTACTTTCACCATTAATCTCCAGGATTTCATCACCAACCTGAAACCAGGTGGACACCAGAGTGAGCTTATGAGGATGAACAACTTGGAGCTTCTCACACATGAATATGCTATTTGCTTAAAGCTGCAAACATACACTCATACAAGTTTTAATTGATTGATTAATCAATTTAATTCATTAATTTTAATTGTATACTGATCAGTATGGAACCAGTGCACCAAAGGTTCTCAGAGTGTCAGAGGAAGTTAATTTCAGTTTAGAGGAGGAAATGGTAGTAAGATTTGGAAACTGGAAGTAAAATGTAAAAAGTTAAAGAACAAAGGGTATTGGACTGATAGTGAAGGACAAAAATGGGATTTTTACAAACCAAACGAACAATTCATGGAAGTAAATGACTTTTAGTAATGCACATTCATCTAACTGGGTTCCTTCCAACAATTATTTTTTAAAGAGCAGTTTGTGATGTTATAGTAAATCAATAAATTAATTGAATCCTATTTCACAGGAAGGTCCTTCAGGGTTTCAGGGTGTGGGAAGATCTCCAAAGAATTTCCACTGATCACCGGTGTTCCACAGGGCTCAGTCCTTGGACCCCTACTCTTCTCCATGTACACCACATCCCTGGATCCCACCATACGGGCACACGATTTCTCTTATCACTTCTACGCCGATGACACACAGCCCTACCTATCATTTCAACCAGATGATACAACGTTAGCTGCGAGAATCACAAGCTGTCTGGCGGACATCTTGACATGGATGAAAGAGCATCATCTGCAGCTCAACCTGATAAAGATGGAGCTTCTAGTATTTCCTGCTGATCCAACTCTACAGGCTTCACTGTCCAGATTGGTGCCACCACGATTACCTCATCAAGGTCTACCAGAAATCTTGGACTGATCTTTGAGGACCAGCTGACCAGCTGATCACATTGCAAAGACGGCTCAATAATGCAGGTTTGTACTACACAACATCAGGAGGATCAGGCCATTCCTAACTGAGCAACACAACTTCTGGTGCAGGCCATGGTCATTTCCAGGCTTGATTAATGCAACGCTCTTCTGGGTGGACTTCCTGCTAGTGCAATCAAACCCCTGCAACTGATCCAGATTGCCGCAGCTCATCTGGTTTTCAACGAACTCAAAAGGGCCCACGTCACTCCACTCTTCATCTCTCTGAACTGGCTCCCACTTGCAGCTTGCATCAAATTCAAAGCACTGACACTTGCTTACAGAACTAATACAGGCTCAGCACCCTCATACTTCCAGACGCTACTACAAATCTAAACACCTACCAGAAACCTTGGCAATATTCAAAAGACTGCTAAAAACTCACCTTTTTCGTGAGCACCTAATGTGAAACACACCACCTCAACTACATTTGTAAAAAACAAACAAAAAAACTTCCTCTTAATCCCTCTATTCTTCAGGTGTGTACTAGTTGTATATGTAATGTTCAAAATGTTTTATTGTAAGCACTCTTCCGGATGAATCGCTTTCTGTACTCCTCAAATTGTAAGTCGCTTTGGATAAAAGCATCTGCTAAATTAATAAGTCTCCGTGTGTCAGCTCTTACCCTCATCTTCCCGTTTCTGACAGCAGCTCCATCCTCAGCCAATCGCAGCACGTACAGATCCATGTTGTATTCTTTACCGCCTCTCAGACTGAAGCCGAAGCCTTTACTCTCCCTCTCCAGATCAACCGAATAAAACTCTGCCTCCTAAACACACAGACACAAATGAACAAAATCACAGCTCTGCCACACACTGTTCTGTTTGTACGCTATTTACCTGCATGTTCGATGAACTTGCACAGAGTAAGAGTTATAAGGTAACTACATGGTTTAAGGTTAGGTTCAGGCCTAGTATATAGTTATTACCCACTTTTTTATTATTATTTTTCTTACATGATATATATTTGATAACACTGAGAAAAATCGTGGACATACAATACATACACATACACATATACATATATATATATATATACACATGTATATATGTACACACACACACACACACACACACACACACACACACACAATACTAGATACGAGCGCTTACAGACACAGACGTTATGTGTTCAGCACTCGGAGCAGCTCAAGCACTCATTTATGGGGTAATTGCATATGATCTCCACTAGAGGCAGCTTGGTTTTACAGGGAGGTTACTGGGGGAATGTTAAGCTGGGAGCAGCATGAGATATGTGTGTTCAAGAGTCACATTATTGTGTGTGTAGTGTATGCAATACACAACATGGGAAGAAACACTACACTTCCATATTTTGTTTGCATTATCTATGTTATCCCTCCCTCCTCCTCCTCCTCCACACAAGCTACTGTATCATCTGTCTCGAAGGCAAGAACTCATAATTAAAACAACATTCTTTTCCATTGTTATTAGCACTAATAAGGACGTTTTTTTAGAGGGCTGAAACGGATAATATTTTTTTCCTGTTATTTATTATGGGAAAAATAATTTGAGTCACGAGCAAGTCCTGGAATGGATTATGCTTGTATCCCAAGGTACACACACACACACACACACACACACACACACACACACACACACACACACACACACACACACACACACACACACACACACACACACACACACACACACACACACACACACACACACACACACACACACACACACACACACACACACACACATATACATATATGACATATTTACATGCATGTAAATACTATTATAGACACTGTATAAAATATGCTCTAAGACAAAACTACCAAAGCAAACTTGGATTTTGTGCTTGAAGTAAAAGCAAATGTTTGACCTGCATATTTATGTCAAATGATGTGATGTAAATAATGTTATATGGCTGATATTACAGTTACAAGCCTGATCACACATCTGTATCTGGTAACTTTAGTTCATGCACTGTGAACAAACATGAACGAACAATGAACAACAATGAAATGCAATTAAAATAAAGTTTTACCACTGACAAAGATTAATAAATGCTGTTAAATACATTGTATGTTAATTAAATCATTAAAAATTGTTAATAAAATGTTCCCAGAAAAACTCATCAACCCTACTCTCTTCTCCCAAATACTGTGAAATTAATCAATTTACAGAACAAAACAAGCAAAAGCAAAAACTACAACCATAACAAAACCGAACAAAATGTCTCACCTGATTGTAGGATGGTGGTTGGATCAGGGCTGGTTTGGGTTTGTTATTCCTGTTGGATAAATAGAAAGACAAATCATTATTTGCTCTGAGGTATGTGTGCGTGTGTGCATGCATTTCATTAGGGGTCTGTGCTGCTCTGAGGTGTGTGTGTGTGTTTCACCTAGAATCTGTGCTGTTCTGAAGTATGTGTGTGTGTGAGAGAGAGCATTTCACCTGGGCTCTGTGCTGCTCTGAGGTGTGTGTGTAGTTGTGATGGTGGCGATCTTCTCTGCGTTGGTGAGTAGTGAAGCATTTGATGTCTCTATTCGGTCAGAGAGAAAGAGAAACAGTTGTAATGTTTTGAACGCACTGCTAAATCACTTTTACAGAACAGAAACATGGATTATAGCTAGAAATCAAGGCTGTGCCAAATCCACATTTCAAATGCAAGATTCTGCGTTTCAGCGTTTATGCTTGCAGTTGCACAGCTTTGTGTTAAGTTACCGCTTCAGAAACGGATAAAATTTAACGTCTTTTCAGACTGTTCCTCTATCCAAGTTTTGAAGTGCTGTTTTGACCAAAATATCCAGATCAATCAGTCTGGGTCAAGCCTTAAAAATTATCAAATCAAAATGATTTTGAGAGCACTTTATTAGTTGCGTTTCCCAACTCTGGTCATGTTATACCATACTAGTCTAGATGATACACATAAAAACATTTCCAGAAAGTTACACTGTATAATTTGGATTCAGGCACACTCAAGGATTCAAAGATTCTAGGTCATAAACTAAAGTACAAGTGTTGATTACAGCGCCACCCTGTGGCCAGTTCTCATAGCATTTGGTAGAAAACGTGATGTAGAAACTCTCTCAAGTTTCTGTTGGGCACTGCCCTTCTTCCTCCTGTCTCACATGATGAAGGATAAAACTCCTGTCATCTGAAATCAGACGGCGTGTGTCACGTGTTCATGTGTGACAGATCAGAATATACCAATGTCAGGTGGTTTCAAAAGAATTCTCTAACCAACTTGAATAATGTTAAAATTGTATGTTTTTTAATTAGTCAGTAAAAACCTGTCCCATGCTAGAATTCTAAAGCAATTATTAGGGATGAGCGAGTACAGCATTATCTGTATCTGTTAACCATATGAATTATCTGTATCTGTACTCGGACTGGGTGGGGCCTAACCCGGAAGTGGGCAAGGCTTTAACCGGTATGTTATTTTTAATCATGCAATTGATTTGGGTTGATTAGAAATTGTTATATTTATTGCTGATTAGAAAACTATTTACATGACAGCGTCAGCATTGAGCTTTAGATCAATGGTTTTGATCACGATAACAAACAAACTATATACAGAACAAGTTTTGCAACAATGAATACAACACATGCGGTTGCAATTATTAAGAAATCAGAATTTTTTTATCATTATTTTTTGCGTGAAGTCAAAAAACTGATTAGAGCCAGCAGACGGTCAAAACAAATCTCTGACAGGCTAGTCACATTCTGCCAAGCACCACGTCTGAACAAACCCCACGTTTACCAGAACTCTACAGGTTAATATGTACTACAAACAAACCAAAATAAAAAACAAACCTGAAGCTGATGAAACCCTAAACGTTAACGGAAAAGACCCGTGAACCTGAGAGACAGAGAGAGAAAGAGAGCTGTTCTCTTATCAGTGTTCTGTGTGTGAGTGAGCTGAGCGGGACACAGCAAATCTGCATGTTTAGGGGAGGGGCGCTGTGACTAGCCTATCACAGAATGCAGACACAGTCAACTACCCAATGAGGATTTTTTTTCAATCCGAGCACAGATATTGACTCGTATTACTCATATAATACTCTTACTCGGCAAAAGTGCTTTATCTGTACCGGATACTCATTTCAGCCGAGTATCCGGCTCAACTCTAGTAATTATGTAATGAACAATGACGTCAGTTTTAAGAGGGCGATTGATGTGAATAAGCATCAGTCAACTTTTAGAAAGACATTGTGGATCCGGTCAGCGAGGAACAAGCTGCAGTTTTCGAAAGCAGAGCTTTCACAGATATGTTTCAGGGTATATATATATATATATATATATACCCTGAAACATATCTATATAGTGCATATATTGTATATATATGCAGCATATTGTGCTTGTGGGGAACATGATGACATCTGTAGAAGTGGAGCATTCAGCATGACAGAAGAATGGAAATCTAAGTCCAGTTCTCAGACCAAAGTACATGCAAGAAACGGCTCCAGTGCCACTGCTAGAGCGTTCATAAAGAGAGGCGAACTCACCGTCTCCGGGGATGATGCGCAGCGTGACCGTGTTGCCGGCCTCTTTGATCAGGTTCACTATGTCAGAATGTGATTTGTTGGTGATGGAGCAACTGTTGACCGCTAGGATCCGATCGCCCACCTTCAGCTTTCCACAGCGATCCGCGGGACTGAACTCGATGATCCGACCGATTTTATGAGGCATCGACACGCACGTGTTTCCAGCTGAGGGTTCGGAGGCCGAAGAATTGGGAGACAAAGAGACAGAAGAAGAATAAATGATATAAAAGTATTGGCAGAATATCTTTATTTTCAGGCATAGAATAAATACATATGATCTGCCGTTTTAAAATCAGGAGGGCATCCACCGTCTAATCTTCTGAACATCATACCTGATTCTGAATCAAGAGTTGATCCTGAGTTCTTACCAAAGGTAGTGGCCGCATCAGGCCTCGACACGGACGATACGATGACGAAGCCGAAGCCCTCGTTCTCCCCCCGCTGGATCTCCACGTCGTAGGGCTGCAGAGCCGCCACTGTGCTGCCGCTGCCGCCGCCACCACCACTGCCGATGCCGCTGGTGCTGCCAGAGCCCGAGCTGACGGTGTTGAGCGAGTTCTGGCTGCCCTGCGGGGTCCGTTTCTCCTCTGTGAATGACGGCGCTTGTGTGCTGCTGTGGTGAGACGAGGCTGGAGACGGGGGCACGTCTCCCTCGCCCTTATACACTACAGACAGAGAAACAACAGCACTGAACCAGCCTATTCAGACAGGAAGTGTTTCTGATGTGGACTGTCGTCTGTACAAACAATCTACGAGATGACATGGTGTTCGGATGACAAATTAATTCAGGTTATTTAATAACCCTACTTAATAATAAGAAAATCACCACACTATGGTTCAAATGGTCATGCGTTCTATCCAGGGCACAACATGTAACGCAGTCACTCACGTACATACATATATCAATACTGAAAATATCTGAAACGCTTCTAATACTCATTTTCTAAATGGTATTTTCCTCCCATGGTATCGATGTCAAAATTGTGGCCAGTGAAAACGCTGAGTAACTTTGGAAAATCACTAGCCGCAGTGGCTGGTGGGTAAAAAAAGTTTAAAAAGCGCAGATTCCATCTTGAAATGAAAACATTTGGTAATACAGTAATACCTTGAGATACGAGTGTCCCGAGATACGAGCAAGCCTTTGAGCATTTTTGCTTTGAGATACGAGCAGTTTAGAGACGCGTGACTTCCGTACGCATCTCCCGCGAGTCTTCCTGTGGTGTGTGTTATACATTTATGGGGTAATTGCATATGATCTCCACTAGAGGGTCACCTTGGTTTTACACTGGTGGTTACCGGGGCGACAAGTGATTCACAAGTATTAAGCTGGGAGCAGCACGAGTTATGAGTCTTCAATAATAATAAATATGAGCTTCTCAGTCTATCCAATAACTATACGGGAAGAAACACTACACTTCCGTATTGTGTTTGTGTTATCTACGTAATCCCTCCATCCTCCTCCTCCGCACATGCCGTCATTAGCCGCTACTGTATCGTCTGTCTCAAAGGTAAGAACTCATAATTAAAACCACATTTTATTTTATATCACAGGAATCCTTATATACTATAATTGTGTGTGTGTGTCTCTATAGAAATTAAAAACATGTTTTTTACATTGTTATTAGCACTAATAAGGGAGTTTTTTAGAGGACCGGGACGAATAAATCTTTTTCCTATTATTTCTTATGGAAAAACAATTTGAGATACGAGCAACTCGAGCTACGAGCTCGTCCTGGAACGGATTATGCTCGTATCTCAAGGTATTACTGTACACAGAAATAAAGGTGCGCTCACAGAATTACTGCACTAAGATTCCCACAAGTAAAATATGCTCACATCCTCATAGAACTCGTAAAACCTGACTGCTGCAA